>VZTD01005250.1:308308-338734 GCA_013397725.1 Rhagologus leucostigma
CCCCCCCATAATCCCGGCATCCCCTGCTAAGGGAGCATCGGCTGTGGGGAGGAGGGAGGTGATGCTGCCAGCCCCCTGCCCGCAGCGGAGGGCTCGCCGGGGATGGAGGCACACTCCCTCCGGCCGGGGCACTGCAGCGAAGGCCCATCTGCTGCCCGGGCTCCGCTTGCGAGGAGGGCACGGGCTGGGGATGCGTGCCAAGCCTGCAGCAAGCGAGAAGGAGTAACAGGAGTGCGTGCGTGGGAGGGGAAACATCCATACAAATATATGTGTATCATCAAACGTCCCCTCTGCCCTGTTCTGTCTCCATGTCAGATGGCTGCAGTTCCCCCGTTCGGGGCTGGCCGCAGAGGGACGCGGCACCCAAGTTCTCCCTGCTCGTGCAGGGCTCTGGGGTTGTTTGTGGGCTGGAATAGCTGTATGTCCTGCCGGAGTGACACAGGCTGGTGTAGCTCAGTCCTTGCGAGAATTTTGCTCCCTGGGCGAGCATGACGAGGTTGATGGGGAACACGGCAGCTGCTGCAGCTCTAGACCTCCTCAGACAGCTCAGTAAGGGAGGGAGCGTGGCGCGGGATGGAGAGAGGCTTCTCTCGGTACCTCAGCTCGTGGTTTTCCTTCGGGGATTTCCACATGCTGTGTTTCCTCGAGCTGCGTCTGTGTCGCGGGGAACCCTGCCTATTTCCCAGAAATGAAGCTGGGGTCTTACACTTCTCCTTCGCACCCTAGGGCAGAGCTTGGGTCAGGAGCGTGCCTTCCCTGTCTCCAGCACGTAGTGTGGGTGCTGAGCACCTCTCCCATAGAACAAGCCTCCAGTTAATTCCAGATCTCTCTTCTTGAGTGGGAAGTTCAAGCCTGTGAAAACAGTCGGTGGCACCCCTGCTAACAAATATGACTTGAGTCACCAGGAACCCCCAAGCCTGTGCAAACTGAATTTCAAATTCCTGCCTACTCTTGCCCCTATATCCCTCACCTTAGCAGGGTGTGAGTCAGCAGGAACTTTTCAGGTTCCATCCCCAAAGGGTGTTTCTTGTGCTCTGTGGGTCCCACCTGCAGCAGTGGTGTTTGAATCCAGCTGATGCCTGTGATTTAGGAAGCACTGGCAAGTTCCTGTTGCTGCCAACTTCTCGGAGGAGGCAAGAACTCAAGCAGGACCTACCATTCATTGCTTGACCCTGAGGCAATGGAGAGACATCTCTGAGGGGAGGGAGGACTGTGGGTGTCTCTACAGTCCAGAAAACCCCCAGTTTCTAAAGCCCCCCTAAACACAGCTGTAGCACCTGTGCTTGTTTCAGCCCCAGTAGCAGTGCTGGGAACACGTCCTCCAAGCTGGAGTGGGAGAAGAGTAGTCCTTTGAGCTATTCCTGGGGAGTCTCCAGCTCCCCTGTAGCACTATAAAACAAGCATTGAATGAAAGCTATTGCAAACTGCAGAAGAGGAGTGAAGCTGTGGCTGTTCTATTGCATGTCATAAAAGTCCCTCAAAGATTTATAGCTCCTCTACACCCTCAGGTGATTTTGCAGTAGTGGTAAGAAATCGACTGCAAGGTATAGCATTCCTCCCTGCGAGGACTCAGTTATACCTGCATAGCTTGTTTATTAATGCCCTGGGTATGGCAATTATATCCTTAGGAGAGGGGATGGATTCTGACTAGCTGCAGTTGTGTTTTCTTGCCTACTTCCTAATTTGGTGGCCCAGCTGCTTGCCTTTTGGCTAGTATACCTTTGGTCCTAGGTGCTGCTGAGGCTTACCTCCACTGGAGGTACCCAGAGTGGGGAGGGCTGTTTCCAAAGCAGGTTTGGGGGCTGAGCTGCCTGCCTGCTTCCCTCCCTCCGTGCAAATGCTGGTAAGATTGGAAAAAGAGTTGCCTGGGTAGCACACAAGGGGCGTCTTAGCAAGAAGGTCAAGAAGAGTGAGTGGAAAATAGTGAGTGTACTTGCAGGAATGTTAGCCTCAGTGGATGCTCACAACTATGAACTTAGCCGGAGTACTTGTGCCCAACGTGAGACGGGGATGGCTGGTGTGGGGGCTTGCTGGGGCTGCACGGCGAGCACAGAGGCCATCGGACCTCAGCCAGGCACACGGCCGGCACAGACACACTCGGTGTGTCTGCCTGAGGAGCGTACCTGTGAGGTTTGTGTGCTTGTGGGCTTCCCATGTGCCTTATGTTTACCTTTCTCCTCCTTCTCCCACGCGCAACTGGCTAAGTGTGGTGTGGCACTGGGGCCTGCCAGATTGGTGTGACATGCTTACTGCATGTCTTTAAGGGGTGCTTGTGTGACAAACGGGGGCGGCTGTTTGCTGGGTGCATGTAGCAAGGCACGTGGGTCCTGCTGGGTGCACTTAGCATGGAACATGGGCACTTTTGTTGAGTTTATGCCTGCAGTAGATGTGGAGCATGTAAGCAGTCACGGGTAGTTGTTCAGGGCAGCCCACGTAGATGTTGTTGTGCGCCTTCAGTATCTGAAGGGCACCTTAGGACAGACAAGTTTCTCTCTGTCCCTCACTTGCTTTGACCTGTCAGCAAGCAGAGATAAACTCTGTCTCGTGGCAGGGTTTCTAGCTGAGTTTTCAGCTTGCTGTGTCTGAGCTTCCTCCTCTCTTGAGAACAGCATCTTTAAGGTGCACCTGCTGTCACAAACTGACGGCCCTAAACCCCCCCAGCCTCTGCGTTGGATCATAAAGGTGGAGGAAGGAAGTAGGGGAGTTTGGTGATGGATAGATGGGGTAAGCTGGGCCAGCATTCATTCCTAAAGGCCAATTAGGTTTTAGGTGGGGTTAGTTGCTCTAAAATGAGCCCTTTGTACATTGTTGGAATCTGTGACCCAATCAGTGGGATGTAGCTGGAGGAGGTGGTGCTAACGAAGACTGGTACGGCTGTCAGTAACTCTGGCAGAGAGGAAGGCGGAGGGCGTACTGACTGGCACAAGAGATGTCTTCATGACTTTAGGTCAGTGGAAGGTGCCTCAAAGGGCTGGTTCATGTTATCAGCCCTGGCTACAGAAGCAGAAAAGTGTGGGTAGTTGTGCCCACGTGTTTTCTGCCGCTGTCACCCATCAGTTCTGCACAAAAGGTCAGGCTGCACTTCACTGGCACAAAATGCCATCAGGACACTACAGTGAAACATTACAGTGGGGATCTGAAATTTGGGGAAGGGAGGCACATGGGGCAGTGCCATCTAGGGGGACATGGGGGGTGTCTTAGGAATGCCTGCTGTTCCCCATCCTGGATGTTCTTGGAAAGATGGTGACGTATCTGCACTGCACATGTGGACTGTGCTGTCGGGTCAGTGATGCAGGCTGGCCTTGAGGAGCCATCACAGAGCTGCATGGAGGGGCCAAGGCTGGCATTGTGGGCACCTCTGGGTCGGGACTGGGGCGCTTTGATAGCATTAGGTGAGCGTCTTGCAAGGACTGGGCTGTGCCACAACAGCAGTGCTGGGTGGGGTGCCAGGACCAGCTGCTTGTCCCAGGGGCTGGGGCAGGGTTGCTGTCACAGAGCTGGTGAGTTCCCCCTTCTCCAGGGGAAGGTGGAGAGAAATGCTGTGTGCTGGAGCGGTGGTGTGGGATTTACAAAAGCACTCTATGCCTGCATCCCTGTGGAATAAACTCTGGCTGCATATCTCAGGAAGGCAGAAACATGATTTCTTTACCTTCTTTTTCTGACATCTTTGTGTTCCTTGGCATGCAGAGACCCTTTACTTCGCGAAGCTCTTCCTGAAGTACAACAGATATCTTCTGCTCTTCAGGCCTCTGAACGCCTGTAGCAGGGTGTGTATATTTTTGTGCTCAGAAACTTGCCCAGTAGAGCTGATAGGTAAAAGGGAGTACCGAGCTTTCCTCAGGCAGGCTGAGGGAAGAAGCAGCATCGAGAGAGCTGGCTGCCTTACAAACAGGAAGGGCTTGTTCTAGAATTGTGATTTTGAAAGTGATTATTCCCTGCTTTAGGACAGCAAGAGTTATGTGAGCTGCTCGCTGTTGGGGCCTTGGCCTTTTGTACTGAGATAACCCCCCTAGCTGAATAGGCAGCTTGATGACCTCCACTAAGGTTCCTTGTTTCCCCACCTAGGGGAGTGCCCAGGTCTGTGTCTAAATAGGCTTTTTCCAAAACATCAGCCGCGGCTGTGGGGTATGGCCACACTGAGCTTTGCCAGCAGTTTTTTCAGCCTGTAATGCACAAATTGCAAGCAGGAGGAAAGGTGAGGAGAGGTGGATGTGGCTGACCAGAAAGGAGAAAAGCAGAGAGGGCTTCTCCTCTTTCTGAGGATCATCTGTGTCTTGCATTTTGACAGAATTTCTCTCCAAGGACCTTGAAGCAACCTATTAAGCGGCTTTTAATTAGGTAAGCCCTTACCCAGAGTAGAAAAGTCTCTCACATTTCCCACACAGGGAAACTGAGGTGTGGAGCAAGGCTGTGCTGTGCCCAGTGGCAAACGCAGGGGCTTGTCAGGAGAGCAGCAACCAAAGTGCCATGCTTCCTGTACTTGCTTTTCTGCTGGCTGTCTCGGAAATCCTGGAGAACAGCTGGGTGTGGGTGCGGGTGCTGAGCGAGGCATTATTGATAACCTTCTAGTTACTGCTTGGGTTCTGCAGCCCTTTTCACCATAGATATCCCCTCCTTGATCTGCTGCCTAATCTATAATCCCAGCTCCCTGCTGCCTTTCCCTCAGTGTCGTTTTCCCCTCTCTGTGTAAATCCATACAGGCTGGGCTAGGGCTAGCAGGCAGAATCAAATTCCATGATCCCTTCACGGGGTTGGGGTAATTTTTATCTTGGGATATTGCTGCGTGTCTCTTGCATGATGGCAAAGCTGCGGCAAGCAGATTTGGAGCACACCTGAAAGACTAATGCAAATGAGACCCGCTGCATAGCGGCTTCGCAGCTGTGAAACCTGTGATCTAAGCGCAGCTATCTGCTATGCCAGCTTTATCTGCCTTGGGATCCCCTGTCTTGGCGTGCAGATACTGGAACTGAACAGAAAGCCAGGGAGACAGCATGGCAGAGAGTCATGAAAGGGAGTCTCTCTCCTAGATGCTGAGCCCTTTAAGAAAGAAGGGGAAGGTAAGCTAGAGCCCTGAGATTTTAAGCGGGTTGTGCTAAGGCTGAAGAGAGGGCTACGGTAGTGCTTTCAGTTCCTCCTTCCTCTAACACAAATACCTCTAGCTGGGCAGCAGGGAAAAGGAGGAGGATGGAGGCCTGTGCAGGCCGAGCGTGTTGGGCATGGACGGACCTTGGAGGCTGCAGCAGCTAGGAAATGTAGGGTTTTGGAAGAAGGATTTGTCCGTGTAGGGGCTGAGCGTGCATGGTGCTCACTGTGTGTGAGGCTGTTGTGTTTTCATGGAGCTTGTAGTGTGAGGGCTGGCTCTGAGGCAGAGCAAAGGGCAGGGTAAATGAGGAGAGCGGTGCCCTGGAGTGATCAGCGTGAGCTGCACTCTGTTGCTTAATGACCCCATTTCCAAGGGAAACTTTGGAAGCCCTGATATTCAGGGAAGCAGGATCTCCCAAAGGCAGAAGATTGGGGCAGCAGAACAGACTGTTTCTCTCTGCTTTCAGCTCAGCCTTCCTTGTACATTATTTGTGCTAGCAAAACTGTTCTGCTCCAGAGTTTTTTTTGTTCCCTTTTCTCCTTCCCACCTGCCCCAGCAGTCCTTTCTTCCCTGCCTCACTGTGCCAGCGCTGTCCAGCTGCAGCTTTTGCCAGCTAATCCGATCCATGGAGGCAAGACCTACTGAGCAGCCTTGCTTGAGCGGGACATGATTTTCTGCATTTGCTCCTGGGGCCATGTGAGGTCTCTGGAGAAGAGGTGAGTTAAAGGAGCTGCTGTTTCCCATTGGCCCTGTGTCCCCAAATACCTCCTGTCGTGCTGTTGCTTGGTGCAAGCCTGGCTGTGAGCAAGTGGCCGATGTGCTCTCAGATACGTGCTATTGGCACAAAGCCTCTGTGGCCTCAGAATCCCTATCTAGCAGCAACTTCTGGAGGAAGGGTTGACCACACCTGCATTCAGCTTGGCCGGGGGGACGATGGGATTGCTTTTGCATAATTTAGCAGTCTCTTGAATTATTTATAGTGCAGTTGCGCTCTGGAACAGAGTCTTCTCGCTTCCCGTGAGCACTGGGAGGGAGGGAAGGGGAGTTTGTCAGGCATCCAGAGTCTATCGCTTAGTGATGAGGAAGTGCTGTGGGCTTCCTTTCTGCCTGTGTTTGTTTGCACGTGGCTCTGTGCAGCTGAACTGCCCTGAAAATGCAGTTCTGGTTTCTGCATCACTCAGGTGTGTGATACTGCTGAGCACCTCTGTGGCTTGGGACTGTGCGACAGGTTCCTGAGTTCAGTGTCTTTGCACTAAAGAGACTGCGTCAAGCTGGAGACAGTGAATCTGGTGCTTGGATTTGGTTCCTGACTCAGTTACAGTGCTGTGTTGTGGATCGGGCGCAGGGATCTTCTGAAATGTTCTCTAAAGTATTTAGATGCTTGAAAGCATTTTTTTTTCTTTCAAAGGCCCATTTTGCCAAATTTAGATTTGTCATGACATGGTCCGTTGGACTTTACGCAAGACTATCAGGACCTGAGCACTGGATAGATCTAGTGGTTGAGTAGCAAACTGTGCAGCGGAAATTCTCTTCCCTTCTCAGTGATTAAACCCTGACGAGAAACCAATGGAGGGCAGAGGGAGACTGGGGCAGTTTGTTACAGGCTCTTGCAGCAGTGGAACATCATGAAGATGAGCTGGGTAGCCCAGCTATGTATGAGCTTAATGCCCTTTGTCCCTGTGCCTCACTGTGGCAGGTTGCTGTACCACACAGGTGGCCTGTCCTGCTTCTGCCCTGCTTGTCCTGTTGACTTCAACATGACCACAGCTCCCCTCCTGCACTAGACATCCTTCTTGCTCATTACAGGTTTTCATAATGTGCTTACACTTTAGTGCTGTCTTTCTCCTTTCCTTCCTTTTTGACCTCTTTGTGGCAGCTGACTTCTCAGAAACACAGTTCAATATAAATGTTTGTGTTACTGAAGACCTGAAAGGGGAGGAAAATGGCTGCGGGTGGAGAAGGAAAGAAACTTGGCCTGTAATCAAGTGATTATGGTAGTAAACTGCTCTGTCTGTTGTGCAGTTGAGCAGAAATGCTCAGCTTCCCTGTTTTTATTTGCACAGTGTCCACTTGTGGCTTTTGCATTTGGGGCAGAGCTGGACAGGCAATCACTGTATGTTCCCTGGACAAGCTGTGCTGTCCCACCTTGCCCTGGTCTGGTTCTTGGGCTCTTCAGCCTGAAAAAACCCATGGAGGCTCTTTGCCTCCATGCCATTCTTTCATCAAATGGTTTTACCTCTTGTCAGGGGCATCAGCAACTGGCTAAATGCAAAATTCCTCCTCATCCTGCTCAAGAAATAATGCAACCTAAAGGAAGAATGTGAAGACAAGTGGTCCCCAAATCTGTGTGATGTCTGGGCTGGCATTTGATTTCACTGGTGAAGGCAAACTTTCTCCCTCTTTCCCCACAGACCTGCTCCCAGTTGTTTCTGCTTGGATTAATCTGGAGATCAGGGTACCGCTTTGCTTAGTGAGAGGGAATGTTTGTGCAGAAGTAGTAAACATACTGTTGAGACCCAGGCCTGCTGCAATGCCTGTAAACAAGATCCAGTTGTCTGTGGGAGGCAGAAGAGAGATTTGTGTGACCCTGAGTTAAGTGCATTAGGAGGCTTTTGATTTCATTCTGGGAAACTGCCCCTTTTTGTGGTACCATATGCCTGTTATCGGCGTAGAGCCGTGACTGCAGAATTGATTCGTGGGGATTTAATCCGAGGGGCTGTGATGCTGCAGTCAGAAGGATAACATAAGCAGGGGGTTGTCTCTGCAAGCCAGAGCCCCTGAGCTCATGCCCTTTGTCCACCCCAGAGGTGGGAGTCTGGGCTGACTTACTCCTGCCTTGGGGCAAGGCATTGAAGAGCTCTCTGCCTATCAGCACTTTCTTTCCGAAAATAATAACAAAGTGAAGTGGCAGCGGGGGATCCAGGCAGCACTGTGTCGAGGTCTTGCCTAAGTCTTGAAAGAGGAAATGAAGAACAAAGGCAGAAGAGACAAATAAATAAGGGTCTGTTCTTGGTCCAAGAAAAATTCCCATGGCCTTGTGTAACATTCTCGGGAAGATGTGACACTCCCTGGGCTGGAGTTAGTTTTTGAGAAATGAAAGGAAAGGGGGGAAAAAGGCGAGAGAATGAGCAGCGGGGGTTGGGGAAGGGGAGGAGAGAAGGAGGGAGAGACACCCTAGAGAAACCTCTCAGCATGGAGTCAGGTTTCTCCGGCTGTTCCTGGTGAAGAGGGGTTAATGCTCTTTGCATGGGATTGGCTGGTCACCAGACATTCAGAGTAGAGGGGGATCCGGGGGCTGCCAAGCAGGACCCCTGTGGCCTGAAAAGGAGGGGAGGAGGGGAAGGAAGAGGTTCTTCCAAACAGTAATAGATCGGCTACTGTGGGAAAGTGAGCACACTGCCAAACCCCAAGTAGTTGGTGATGGATGGGGGAGGAAAGAGGGTGGGGATGGAGGGCCAGCTCTTCTCCTGGCCGCTAGGATCTTGCTGCTATTCCATGGCCTCTCTTTCTTTATTGTCTTCCCGGGGTTTAATTATGCCCCTCCTCAATCCGTCTTGGAGAGCTTTTATCCTGGGGATGCACAAACAGCTGCCACCTGCTTCAAAAATAGCTGGAGTTAACGTGGTTTCTCCTGCCTGCGTGGGTCTGTGCACTTTGCCCATCACCATGGCATCAAGCGTTTCTTGCCTCCTTCCTCTTTTAAGTGCCTCGCTCCAGGCCCACAGGGCGCCCGCTTCACCATCCTCTGGGCTGTTCAACCTGTGTCTCCCTGTTGCTTGGGCTGTCACTCATTCCCCAGGGATTCTCCTGCTTCCCTTTTCACAGGGTTTGTGTGCCTCATCTGGCGTGTCTGCCACGTGCTCTTCGCCCATGGGCCCGCAGGTCTGAGGATAATCTGGACTGTTCATCTTTGAGCTGTTCTCAGGGTTTGTGGCTTGTACTCCACTTGCTTGGCCTGCATGGAGTGCCTGCCAGGATCTGCACTGAAAGCAGTTACCTGCTGCTGCTGGCTCTTCCAGTGCCCTCCTTGAGATGTGCTCCCTCTCTGATGCTGCTGGGAAGAATTAGTGAGCCCATGGTGGTTGAATGGGGGCCTTATTGGAGATTTGGTTAGATGAACAGCGCCTACAGTTCTGTAATTTTGAGTGTCTGAGGATGTATCTGCATCTACATGTTTTGATCAGAAGTGAACTGGTGAAATAATTTAGAAAGTTTCTGCTGGTCAGCTGCTTGTTCCCATGCCTAGGCGTTTTCTTCAAGTTTATTTTTAACCCAGTTAGATCTGCTGCTGATATGGCTGTAAAAGCAGACTTTCATGTGATTGACAACTTGAATTCATCCAACTGACAACTGAGGGATGGGTAAGCTGTGATGGTGGTGAGTGAGGGGGGAGAACCTCTGACACAACAGCCTGTGTTGTCACATGCCTCACTTGAAGTCTCTGAAAGCATGATTTGGTTTTGTCCTGGGACAACATGGTTTTGACCTGTCCCTCTCTGCAAGGCACCAAAACTAGCAGGGAGATCTTGCATACTTCTTTGATTACCCCACGGTCTGTCTGAGGACATAAGCTGCTTTTATGTGTAGTGACTGACTGCTGTGCTGTTGGAGCAGTGAGCAGCAGCAGTCCCGTGTTTGTCTGGGAGAAGGGCCTCGCATCCTGGGCGAGTGCAATGAGCAATGCCTCAGCTCACCCTCTGATGTCCGGAGAGGCCCAACCGTGGAGCCAAGTGGTGACGCAATCTCCAGGGCCATCACAGCAGACTTCGTGGAACCAGATGTTTTGAGGAGGCAATAAGCAGAGTTGAGGAAGAGTCCTTCCAGGATATCAGGCAGAAGTGAGGGAGAGAGGTGCCGCTTCTCCTTTAGCGGAAAGAGTGCTTAGACTAGTGACGCTAAGAAATTAAAGGTGCAGCTTCTGAGAGCCTCTGAAGGATTAGAGTGTGCGGAAGCACCTCTGAAGCTGTGGAAATTCCTATGGTGAGACTGGATTTAGCTGGAGAGAGGAGATTAACTACAAGGGAGCTCAGCATATCTGAGGGATACTGAGAAGAATATTTGATAGATTCCAGTGGAGTTGGAAATCCAGCTTAGTTTCCTTTAGCGTGCTGTACTGCACCCTTGTGATGTCCAAGTACTTCTTGGATAAAATTAAATTGGTGTCTTGTAGGCCATTACTGGATTTCACTAGAGTTTTCTAGTCTTCTCTGAGATCTTCTTTTAAACCGGGGGCTGGGGAATTATATAATTATGCTGCTATTAGTAATATGGTAGCTACAGCAAGAACAGTCTGAGTGGAGGGTTTTGTAATGGGCTCTGAAAGTCTTCAGATGCTGGTCTGTTCTGCTGACTTCTGGAAGATGAGTTTTGAGACAAAATCTTGTCAACAAAGACCACTTTATCTCCAGGTCCCATGTGTTCTGTACAGAGGGTTAAGAGCTGCTTTGTCCGACAGTGTGCAGCTGTGTTGCTGTGACTGGAGGTGTGGTATCTAAAATAACCAAGGCTTAGTCCACTGAAGAGCAGGACAAGACACTTGAGAGAACAGTGAAACAATGAAAGCCCGTGGAAAGTGTGGAGTCTGAAGGTGCTGTGCTTGCAGAGGTGAAGAGATGAGCAGCCACAGCACTTAAAAAGCTGGAGGCTTTGTGTTGCATCCATCTTAGTTTCTGCGTGCAGCAGATATTAGCTACTGGTGTGGGGCACTTGGGTCTCCTAGAAGAATGCACAAAAGAAACACCTGGTTTGTTTGGGTTTTCACTGTAGATGCTGCAGGTCTGTTGAGATTTAGCAAGGTCTTGCACACAATCTGGAGGCTTGTGGTTAACGTGTACATCCTGTGACTGCCTTCCTGGGAAGGGGAAGGTGTAATGCCTTTCTTTTTGCTGTGCTGTCACCCTTCCCTGGCCAACCTCACCTTAGTTTTGTGTAGATTCAGCCTTTAGCTGTCTTTTTTCCTCAGTCGAGTTTTCTTTCTGGCTCGATGAGACCTATTACTGGTGCGTGGATGGCAGCTCTGGGAGGCAAGTGGAAGTTACAGTGGCATGCTGTTGAGTGGTTACCTTACCACTCTTCTTACCTCCCTGCAGAAATGGAGGGAAGGTGCTTAGGACAGAGCCTCGCTCTCCCTCAACCTGACCTTGCTTGGAGAGTGACTGTGCTGGATGGCTCGATGCAGCTGTTTGGGCTGGCACCAAGTCAGTGGCACCTTGTGGTCAGTTGCCTCGAGGCTGCAAAGGAAACACGGAGTGTGAGGTATTGCTGTTTTGCATTAGAGTGCTGTGGGCAGCAGCTCTTGATGAAGGACACGGAAGAATGTTGTACTCTGTCCTTGGAACTTGAAGGGAAGCCGATACGGACCTGCTTACACTCAAACCACCTTGTGCTGTGACTGCCAGAGCTTCTTGCTGATGTCCTTGTAGCTTGCAGTCCCTGAAAACACTGTGGCATCCTTCATGTGAGAGAGATGCTGAGCCCTAGCTATACTTTCTGGTACATCCTGCTTCTCTCAGATTTTCCTGCAATGTAGGATAATCTTCTTTTCCTACCCTGCAGCAAAGCGCAGTCCTGCTGTCCCTGAGCTTGTTTTAGTTGTTGACAAATACTGAGTTTTATGGCTTCTCCTTCTGTGGATGTTTGCAGGACAAAAGTAACTTGAGATTTTTAGAGTGTTTAGAGGTACTGTGGCTCTGACACCTGCTGTGGTTCCTGCCCTTGGGGATGGCAGGTAGACCTAGTACTCCAGAAATGTGGAGCCTGTTCATTTGTCTCAAGCTGGAGCAGAGAGAGTTGGGCCCTCAGTGTGGAGTGGGGGATGGAAGTCATACTGGGTTTTAATCTGCCATGTGAAAGCAATTCTAATTTGAATTGTCGCTTTGAGTTGAAGTGTCTGAGTGATCTGCAAATATGTTTCTTCATGAGTATTAAGGGATAACTTTAGGCAGAGGAGATGAGCATTTTGGTATCAGGGGAAAACCAGAAGCTTCTGCTCTGACTTGTTCTCCACAGCTGCTTTTTCCCTGTAACCATGGGAGAGGTCTAAGGAGTTTTGAGTCCCATGCCCTAACAAGACGGGGTAGCCTGTATCCAGCAGCCTGTTGTGTGGCCTCTTGCCAGTGTTCTCCAGAAGAGAACATTGGGGCTGGTGAACTGCCAGCTCTTATCGGTGCATATCTTTCTCTCTGGCTTCTTGAAAAATAAGTATATTATTTCAGGATGGTATAAATCAACAGGTCACTAAAATGGTAACAGGTGCCTGGGGATAACTCATGTGCATAACACTTCTAGCTTTCCTCCTTTTCTGAAAGCCCTTCTCCTGCATGGTAGAGACAGAACTTCAAGCAAGGAAATATCAAAGGGATCCCTTACAAAAAGAAGCTTTCAGCTTGTCTTTCCAGGACTGAGTGTTGCTGAAGCGGTTTATAACTGTGTGTTCCCTAAAGAGCTTTGTCTTAATGGAGCTGACTGTCCATACTACTTCAGGCTTTTTCTTCTACTTGAACATTAAAGCTTTTCTTGCTGCTGTTTTTAACCTGACAGCAATTTGATCACTCTCCCAGAGATCAAGTTGACTTTTTTTTTTGCCTTCCTCAGTCAAAATTGTCAGCAGGGAAATACCTCTTCTTGCTGTTTTCCGTGTTCCTGGTGTCCTGATTTCTGTGTCCCTTGATGGCTGCTTCATGTTGGAGCAGCTGGGCTCTTCTGTGACAAACTGAGATGTCTCCCTGACTGGTACCTCCTTTCTCATTTCCACCACATGTTAACGTTCTGGATGGGGAGGGTGGGTAATCCTCCCTTGCTGGCCTTTGTCTCCAACTAGCTGCCACCAGACACGTCTTTCACTGCAGGGCTGATCAGAGGATATGGGAAGGGATACATGACTGATGGTATTTAGTGTCTTGGCTCACCCAAGAGTGCGTGAGTGTTCTCCACTCCCTGGCAGAAGAATCCCTGGCATGTGAGAATGAAAGTGGTTCCCAGGGAAGAGATTTTGAAAAGGACACACCTTGCTTCTTTGCTTCCCCTCTTCCAGGAGGGATTAGGAAATGGGTTTGTGTTCCCACTCCCTAACAAAGCCAACTGAGCAGTGAAAATTGCCTCCTGGGTCGTGTCAGCAGCGGAACAGCAGAGGGTACTGCAGGGCCAGGGAGGGCTGTGCACACCAGCATGGTGCAGGAACGGAGGCAGCGCAGCCCTGCCCGGAGCTCGTTGTGCCCGTGGGTGAAGAGCTGCAGAGCCACATGCTGAGCCTGACAGATACTGATGTATGCAAATGTCAAGTGAGGAAAATATGCTTTGCTTCCTAAAACCGTGTGTCCTGCTATGTTGACACGGCGCGCTACATCTCAGAAAGTGGAGCAGTTTGTTGAATGTCAAGAGTTACGGCTTTTTGTCTGGGAATTTACCGTGGCATGCAGAGCATCACGGCCATCTGAGAAAAAGATGATGTGCCTTGTGCGATTCCTTCAGCACTTGCCTTCAGCCCTGGGCTGGCCCAGAGGAAGCTGGCTGCCCCGCATTTGTGTGTCCTGTAGGAACTGGAGCGAAACCAGCATTTCCTGGCAGCCGTTGGGATTGCTGTATTGGAGCCGGTCAGCTGTTCATCCTGCCCAGGTTTCAGCATCTGAGAGAGCAGCCTGATGTCTGGAAGTAATGCCTTGGAGAAGTCACAGGACACCCGACTGGAGAAAGCTGTACTCATTTACCAGTGAGGGACACTTTCTCCTGACAGCCAGTCACTGCAAATTTAGTGGGTTTTTGGCCTTCTTGTGCTCTTTTCTTCCCTGCACTTCAAGACGGAGTAAAAACTGGTGATGTGCAAGGAAAAGGCACTGAATATTCCTCTACCTTAAAAGTGATTTTGCTGCTTCTGCAAGACACTAACAGAGCCTTAAGGAAAAAAAATATCATGGATACAATGATATGCTCATTGGGATTTCTGCAGCCTCTTGTTTTGCCTCCATGAAGAAGGCTTGATGGCAAGCCCTCAGATGATCCTTTATGACTTTTAACAGAAGAATACCCACCCCCTTTGTGGCTGGGCCACCAGAGAGGTGACCTCCTGCCGGCTGGGCCATGACCAGGCGCGTGAGGTCAGGCTGTGGAGCTGTGGTGGATGGGTGCTGGAGGCGAGGGTCTGCCCTGGTGCAGCCCCTGAGGAGAGTCACCATTTCCTTCCTTTGCACCTGCCTGACAAGATGGTCTGCCAGTGGCACCCAGAGCCGGCACCCTGCCCTGTCGCTGACTTGTGTTGTGGCAAAGTATATCAAAACCCCTACTAAACATTAACCAAAAGAATCAAGCTCTCTTTTTTCCTTGTTTATTTTTCTTTCAAATTTTCCTCCTCCTGTGGCCATGCTGTAACTTTTCCACCAGCTTCAGGCTTGCAGTCCTTCAGTCAGAGCTTCATCTGGGACTCCTTGGCCTGCCACCCGAGCACTGGGGACAATGTCAGTGGATGGTGACTTCCACTAAAAAAGTGACTCCCAAGTGTCCAGAAATGCTGTTGCTGAGCTGTAAGGTACAACTGTGGACAGCCTCTCTACCAAAGTCCATGGCAACCTGTCAGAGCCATCTGTGGAGAGCCGGATAGGTTTTCCTTTGGGTGGTTGCCATCTGTCTAAGTGCTTTATGGCTTTTCACTTTAGTATTGAATTCTCCTCAAGTTAATCAGTAAACATGCTTTGCTGTACTTTACCTAATACCCTCTGAAGTGGTGGGAGTGGGTTGAGTTCTTCTTCCTTCTGCCCTCACACCTGCTCACGTGTCAGCCTTGAGGAGCCCTTGGGACAGCTGTGTGTGGGGCAGCTCCCTCGTGACCCCCAGGAGCAGGGACTGCCTCCGGGGAAGGCGTTGCTGGCAGCAATGTGTGCCGGATGGAAGCTTTATAAGTGATGGTGCCTCTCAGGAACTTTGGCCCTGGAAGGGAGACTGCACCAGGGAGAGAGCCACCAGAATGGAGCAGGTGGAGGGGACAAAATGGTATGTGTCACATGCGTGGGGATCTCTGCCTCTTTGTCTGTCACTGCAGGAAGGGTGTCATGCTCCAGGACAGCCTCTGCCTTGAAAAGGACTTTAGGATGACCTTTTTCTCATGCCCACTTTTGCCCCAACTTGCCTTTCCCTAAACAGCAGATGGTGAACACCTTTTCTACTTTTCCTTGGTGGAGTATTGTGTGAGATTAGGTTGGTGGGGTTTTTTGGGGGTTTTTTTGGTCCGTTTTCAGAACTGTAGTCTTCAGTCACTTCTCTGCCTGACAGCAGCTCTGTGTTCCATGCCTGGGCTGGAGGAGAGGAGGTGATTGAGGGGAGAATGAAGGCAATATTTCATGTTGTTTGGAAGGAAGGGCTCTGCACTGCTGGCTTCTTTCTGGCCTAACGTGGATCCATCATGATGGCACAGTGTTACCGGCAGAGACAGCTAGGCATTTATTTTTGTCACCTTGATCCAGATGCAGAAAAACCTCAGCATCTGGTCCACAGAAAATGAAAAGCAAAAGGCAACACATGGAGGTACAGTGGACTTGAGAGTCACAGGTGGGAGAAGAATAAATGTGACAGGATCTTAATTTTACTTTTGTTTTCCTGTCCCCTACGTGAACTTGGGTAGTATTTCCTAAGAACAAGGGTGGTTTTTTAGGGTGTGTGTTAAACAAACACTGAAAAGATTTGGAGAGTGTAGGCTGCCTCTGGCGGTCTGACTAATGATCTTGGTCCTTTAAAACTGCCTCTCTTGCACTGCTCATATTTCAACCATGCCCCCCAACTCTCTCACCCTTCCTGCTCTCGGCTCTCTTCATTTTCCCCCAACCCTCTGGTGATGCACCTCTGAGGATGTTTACATTCATTTAATTCCCATCAGTGAATAGGGACAAATCTGCCAAGTGCAGTGAGTTCACTAGATCACAAATTCCTGTTATTCTGGATTTCTTGTCTTTCTACCCCGTTGCCAGTGCCTTTCTTGTCTTTGTGGATTTATGCGACTGATCTAGCAGAGGTTCAGCTTGGTGTTACCCAGCTGAAGCAAAAGGCTCACTGAAGATGGCAGAGGGTGGGGGTGTAGTTCTTGGAGTCAAATATCTGAAGATGCATGCTGAATTTGGACCAGCATTCCTGCCTTCCCCAACCTGTTTTTCTAACAGTGATAAACTTTTGCACTTCAGTAACTATTGAATGTGACTTTCCTTTTCATGGCTCTTTCACAGGATGAAGATGAGACGCCATAAACTCTTTCTGACTCTCTGCATGGCTGGTCTCTGCCTCATCTCCTTCTTGCACTTCCTCAAGGCCCTTTCCTATGTCACCTTCCCCAGGGAGCTGGCTTCACTTAGTCCCAACCTCGTCTCCAGCTTCTTCTGGAACAATGCCCCCGTCACGCCTCAGGTCAGCCCTGAGCCAGGGGGTGCAGAGTTCCTCCGCACACCCCTGTACTCCCACTCCCCCTTGCTCCAGCCCCTGCCTCCCAGCAGAGCCAGCGAAGAGCTGCACAAGGTTGAGTTCGTGCTGCCAGAAGACTCAACGGAATACTTTGTCCGTACCAAAGCCGGTGGCGTTTGCTTTAAACCAGGCACCAAGGTGTTGGAGAAGCCACCCGTGGGAGGTCGGCAGGAGGAGCGAGCGGATGGCGCAGCCTCGGGGCGGCCGGCTCGGAAGCCGCTGAGCGCCAGCGGAACCAAGCGGCGCAAGTGGGTGGAGTGCGTGTGTCTGCCGGGCTGGCACGGCCCCAGCTGCGGGGTCCCCACCGTGGTCCAGTACTCCAACCTGCCCACCAAGGACCGCCTCGTGCCGCGGGAGATCCCCCGGCGCGTCATCAACGCCATCAATGTCAACCACGAGTTCGACCTGCTGGATGTCCGCTTCCATGAGCTGGGAGACGTGGTGGATGCTTTTGTGGTGTGCGAGTCCAACTTCACGGCCTACGGAGAGCCACGGCCCCTCAAGTTCCGCGAGATGCTCCTCAACGGCTCCTTTGACTACATCCGCCACAAGGTGCTCTACGTCTTCCTGGACCACTTCCCCCCTGGCGGCCGCCAGGACGGCTGGATTGCCGACGATTACCTACGTACCTTCCTCACTCGGGACGGCATCTCCCGCCTCCGCAACCTGCGCCCGGACGACGTCTTCATCATTGACGATGCTGATGAGATCCCGGCCCGCGATGGCGTGCTCTTCCTCAAGCTCTACGATGGCTGGACAGAGCCCTTCGCCTTTCACATGCGCAAGTCGCTCTATGGCTTCTTCTGGAAGCAGCCAGGCACCTTGGAGGTGGTCTCGGGCTGCACCATGGGGATGCTCCAGGCTGTCTATGCTACTGACGGGATACGTTTGCGACGCCGTGAGTACTACACCATGCCTGGGTTTCGGCAGTATGAGAACAGCACAGGACACATCCTGGTGCAGTGGTCTCTGGGCAGCCCCCTCCACTTTGCTGGCTGGCACTGCTCCTGGTGTTTCACCCCAGAGGGGATCTACTTCAAACTGGTGTCAGCCCAGAACGGGGACTTCCCCCGCTGGGGTGACTACGAGGATAAACGAGACCTCAATTATATCCGGGAGCTGATCCGGACTGGTGGCTGGTTTGATGGTACTATGCAGGAGTATCCCCCTGCCGACCCCAAGGAGCAGATGTATGCTCCCAAGTACCTGCTCAAGAACTACCAGCGGTTCCGCTACTTGCTGGAGAACCCCTACCGAAAGGCGGAGGGTGCTGGGTGAGGCCACCGAGGCTCAGGCTTGGGTGGGAAATCAGAACTTCACAACAAAGGGAAAGAGTCGGGTGTTTTCGTCTGTTCCTTTTCTTCTTCTGTTTCCTTTGATTATGGGCAGAGTGTGCCATTTTTCTGGGGTCTCTGCCCTCCCTCACTTCCTGTTCTTCTTCCCTTCATCCCAAGGTGATGCCTGGGAACCCAAATTCCTCCGACACATGAAGGGAGGCCTGGACAGGAGGAAGAGAGATGTTGGGGACCTGTTCTGTAGCAGCATAAAGACTTTCTTGGATCTTCTGAACCTCTCCTGCTGGCTAGAGAGAATCTCTGCAGCCAGCGGGCAGATTTTCCTCTGGGGGAGGCTGAGAGGGTCCCATGGGGAGAGAGGGCAGCTGTTCCCATCCACCCTCATCCTTTGTGGATTGGAGCAAGCATAGATGCAAGCCTGGGCTATTCAGTGAGCATGTGAGTCAGCAGGCACAAACTCTTGCGAGTGGTCACTTGTGCAGATGTGTGTCACTGGCACTTTTTGGATGAGTGAATGTGCAAAAGCATCTCAGTATGTTTTTTTTTTATACCTCTATATTCAAAGGGTATTTTGGGGAAATCCTTTGCTTCCAAGGTGTCCTCCCCAAGATGCAGCCCCCTGCACAGGCGTAATGCATCTGTCCTGGGCTGGATCTTGCCCCAGTACTCTACCAATCCTGGAGCAGGCAGATAGGAAGCAGAGGAGAAAGCTGGGTTTTGAGAGTTTTTTCTGCTCATTTTTTCCCCCTGTCCTCACAACACTACATGGACTTGTCCTACAGAAGCCAAAGCATCTTCCCTGCAGTACATGCTTCTGTTGGAGCTGGGATAAGCTGCAGGGGACTCAGTCAGATGGTGGGAGTGTATGTTTGCAAGTGCATGGTTGCCTGTGTGCATGAGTGCTCACATGCATGGGTTGGGTGTGCACCTGGGTGTTACCAGTATTGGGTGGGAGGTGGGGGGAAGAGGACACAGTGGGGCTTGGCTGTGTGTGCTTGCAGAAAACGGTGGGATCCAGAAGCTGTGATCTCGGTCTCGGCATGGATGACTTCTTGGGGAATTCATAGAGAGGACCAGGGATAGCACTGGCTCTGCATAGCAGTGCTACACGTGTGGGACTGCTGCATGCCTCTCTGGCTGCCTCTAGAGCCCCACAGGCTGTGCCTGTAGCAGGGCTGCTGCTTACATGTGCTGGCTGTTCCTTCTGACCATGGGGTAATAAAAGGGAGAAGAGGAAGGGCAAAGTTCTGACTGTTGTGGGGAAACAAAGCCCGTCATGGCACGGGATCCATCTGTCTGCCCTTAGGGTGTGAGTGAGCTCATGAAGAAACAGGCCATCGGCAGATTCTCCCTGGGTGGGGCCAAGAGACTGCTTGGGGACCACCATGCGATCCAGAGTGTGTGTGCAGCCCACATTTGCAGCCTGGGCCATGCGGACAAGACCATGGAGAGGAGAGGGGATTTAGGAGGGCACTAGTTGCAGCTGTTTGGGCTGGTGTCGGCTCAGTTTGCCAGGCATGAGCAGTGAGGATCTGGCCTGCTGTTGCATTGGATTGATTCAGCTCACTGAGGAGGCAGATTCTTGTCTCCACCCTTACCACCACCCTTCCTTAGCAGATGGCTTGACAGGGTGCCCAGAGCCTGGGTCGTAGTGGGCAGAGGGTGAAAAACATAATGAACTTGCTCTCTTAGCCTTGCAGTGGAAAGACTGACTCATGTTCCAAGCATGGAGGAGGAGAAAGAAGAAAGTGTTGGCACAAAGAAGCGTGGCCCCTCTGGCCAACTGTTCTAAAGCAGGAGGGGTTTCATGGCCCTTAACTCTGTCGGGGCTCCAGCACGTGCCACCCTTTTGCTTCATTCCTACCTATGTCTCTCTCTCTTTTTCCCTCCTAGTCCCCTCTCTAGAGAAGAGAAAATTGTCAACAAAAATAACTTCGTTGCCTGATAAGGCTGAGACTGAAACAGAATTGAAGATAAATGTCTTTTTCTGGCCAAATTGAGATGCAGTTCACCTTAGCTCCTTCCACATCTTGTGTTTCATAATGCCTGCTTGGAAGAACTGAAGGAACCTCTTTTTTATTATTTTTGTTGGTTATTTTTTTAAATCACTGTTCTCAGTTCTGTTGTGTCTTCCCCACAGGCAGAGAAGCCCCTTTGGGAATTGGGTGGACAGACAAACTTTGCTAGGCAGAATGCTCTTCCCTCCAAAGAGAAGTTGTGGCTTTTTTAAGTCCAGACTTCTTGATGTAGCAGAATGAACTCCTATCACAGACATGGGGTCGTGGTGCTGAGCAACTGTGTGGAGGTCTTGGGTGTAGAGAGATTTATAGAGAAAAGGGATCCCCGTTGAGAAAGGAGCCTGTATTAAGCAAGATGAAAGCCATAGCACTGAGGATGCAGCACAAGGGGAAGATGCTTTCCCCAGGGACAGCTGGAGGAGAGCAGGTGTTAGCTCATGCAATTCAGCAGCAGAAAAGTACGGAAAGAAGAAGCCATTTCTCATTTTTGCTCTGGGGAGGGAGCCTGAGGTCTGCTCTTGGACCTTTTTGGCTTTGCCTTGTCTCAGTGATGATAATACAAGGCCAGTGCCAGGCTTTGCTGGAGACAGAGGAGAAAGACAAGCCAGTCTGCGTTTGTGCTTTGGCAGCACCAGAGCCCCACTTCAGCAGGAGCTAAAGTTCATGTGTGCTAGGGCTGCACCTTGTTCTCTCCCACAGTGGGAGCAGCCTCCCCTGTGATACCAGCCCTTCCCCATGCATGGCCATCCTTGGGGATTTTTAGTGCACGGCAGTCACATTTTCAGTGTTGAAGTATGGCCCTTGTCTCTTGGGAGTTTGATAAGCCCACAGCTGCAGTATCTGCTTCTGCTATTCCTGAAGTACAGCCTGTTGCCTTCTCTCCTCCATTATTTGCTCCACCATTCTCCTCTTCTCCCTCTGATTTGCCTCTCCCCTCTGCTCCCCTGGGCTGGAGAAGAAGGTGTTGCTGGAATAGGAATGCTGGGGCTCTTCTGCAGAGCTCCTGCCCTGCCTGCCTCCTGGACTTACTCACTTCCTTATTCTTAGGAAATGAAATTTTAGCCAGATTTCTGTTGTAGTGGGAGGAGGGGGCTTTAGAGATGAAATGCATTCTTTATTGTTTCTCTTTCTCAAGAATTGTTTAAACATTTTTTGATTTAAGGCCAAACCAGTCAATGTTTCTGTCTAATTTGTCTGGCTAACCCTGTGTTTATTATCCTTAGGGAGCTAGAGTGCTTGTCATTAAAAATCTTCCTTCTTGTCCCTGGAGGGAACAGACACTACTAAGCTGGCTTTCACACAGTGATTTTCCAAGGTGGTGGCTTACCCTCTGCTCAGCCTTTCCTGTGCTGCCTGCTGGGACCTCTGCAGCCAGCTCCGGGTGGGGCAGCCACCCCTCCAGGCAACTGCCACAAGAGGGAAGCCAAAAGCACGTTGGGTGTGTGGGGTGGTGAGAGGGGCAAAGCGAGAGGCAGGTCGGGTTCGTGTCAGATCCTTGTTTCCCAGGGCTGGACTCTGAGGTGAGCACTGAGGCTCCTTCAACTTATCTGAACCAAGTTCTGAGACTTGAGAAGGGAAAGACCAAGAACCTTGTCCTGGCACTGGGCTGGAACTGGGATCAGCCTACCAGAGCCTGATGTCTGTGGGTTGTTAATCCTGCTGTCTCGCATGGACCAAACCATCCAGTGGACGGAGGGAATGCATCATCAGCCTTTTCCTGCAGCCCTCTTCAGCCTTGTGCTTTTTCATTCCCAAAACCTTTCTTACCTTTAAACTGGTAAAAAAGAGGGCCAGGCAGTAGGTGAAGCAGTGTGTGGCACACCCAAGCCTTGCACTTCTTTCTGTCTGTGTCTTGTTGTCTTTCTTTGTGCTTCCCACCTAGAAAGATTGTGTGCCCATGCATGGCTTTGGACTGGAAAGCGCCTCTTCCTCCTTTGCCCCAAGTGAAAGGGAAACATGGGCTTTGGTGGACCTGCAGCAGGTGAGCTTGCTAAAGCAGAAGGGAGTAGGGCAGGTTAGACATCTTTGCCCGTCTGGGGGTAATGCCACACCCAGGTGACAGAAAGGACACGGTGACTTTGTGCCTGTGGTTGGGAGGATGACATGCTCAAGCCCACTCCTGCTGTTGCTTTCTCTGATCCCTGTGTCCTGCTGAGGTGTTTGCTGTTGTGCTGCCCAGGCCAGCCTGCTCTGTGTCTCTGTGACAGGTAAACAAGGAAACCGAGCTGGGATGGCGGGAGTGTCAGAGCAGAATGGGTGTTCATTCCCCTCTGCCTTGCTGTTTCCTTGTGGGATGGTGTCTCTTCCCCTCCTCCTCCCGGGGCTCTCTCCCTGTGTCCCAGCTCCTGCCGGCAATCTCTGTGGCTGCTATGCCTCTGCACTGTGAAGACACATGTCCAGGGTCACTCCTGGTTCCATTAGTGAACACTGGTGAAGAGGGAAGGGATGGCTCGTCCTGGCTTCGCTGACCTCTAACCTTGGCAAGAAGGGAGGGAAGTGAGTAGGAGAATGGATCCTGTATCCCTCCATCATTGTGTTTTCCCTACCCTCCCTAAACCCCTCCTTTCTGATTTCTGAGACATTGGACAAACTCACTCTTGTTATGGAAAGGGAAGGGGAGCTGGAGGGTAAGGGGGTGGCAGGAGGGGCTCAGATCAAGCATCAAGAAAGAAGAACTGTTTCTAATGCAATACACTGACATTTTAAAGTTTTGGGGACTACAGGTAATGGATTAAGAAGGGATCTGAAAGACTCTGAGACTAAGAATTTGAACCACTGTTTTTTCCTGCCTGTGCGGATGATGATGCAGTATCATCCTGGAGGTGGTCCAGCAGCACTTCTGAGCCTGGGGTCCACCTGGACCTACTGCTGGTGTTGCTCCTGGAGTGGCTCCAGGACATCCTGCTTTGGAAAAAGAATGCGTGGACTTGCCAAAAACTAAAAAGAAAAAATAAGAGCATCTGCAAAGCTCCTTTCAACTCTGTAATTTATAAACAGCAAGTAATAATGAACTTTTTGTAAGGATAAATCAAATGTACATTCTGAAATCATTTTCTCTGTAAATGGTTGGATTTCATTTCACCCTTAAAGGGATGCTTAAAAGGAGGAGATAATAATAAAAATTTAAAAAATTTACAAAGTATGAAAGGAAATCAAGGCATGTGTGTGGCAGCTTTTATTTCTGATCGCCTGGCCGAGGGGCTGCTGGAAAATGGAGTGAGGGAGCTTCCTCTCTTGGTAGGACACTCTTCCCAAGAAGGGAGATTTAAGGGGAGCCTAGCTGATTTGTAGGCCCCTGTCACACCTAATCTGCATGGTAGGTGAGTATAAACATGTAAAGGCACACGAGTGGGGAAAGATGGCTGCTGAGTGGCTCTCAGAAGAGCTGGTGGATGTGGGAACCAGCATCATCTCATAAAGTGGTCCCTTAACACCATCTTTGCTCCTTTGGATGCATCCGTTTTTCCAAGCAAAGCCCTGGAAACCCTGGAGCCCCAAATTAAACCTCTCCCCTGCAGAAATGCTTCTCTGGTGGCTGACTTTTGGCACGGTGTGTGAGAGAACATGACCTCCTTGTTTTGGTTTATTTTTAAACCTGTCTACTGTAGTTTTGGCTGTTCCCATTACTTTGTATCAAAGCCTGGTCCTGCTCTGAATCCTCCTAACCATCTGGTCTCTGCAGTGCTTTTGGCAAGGGCCTTTTGCAAGCTCATGTGCCATCTACAGCTATTTAATTTTTTACCTTTTTGAGTGTCTTATGCTTCAGGTTCATTCCTGATTCCATTTAGAGATAGTGACTGTAAGCATCATAGGTTATTTTTCTCATAATTATTAGCTCCAGTGAATTCCCTCGTCTTTCTTTCATCCATACCAGTCTGATGTTTTCAATTCTCCTCTTGTGGGGAAGGGCCTCATCAAACTAGAGGCTTGTGTTGTGCATTGCTGAACGCAATTCTGCTGCTTCAGTCTCTGGAACAAAGGGCATGAAAGAAACCTGCCATTCAAAATTAACAATTAAAATTTTCTATTTAGAATTTTTAGCATTCTTAGTGATTGCTGTATTTTTGTGCCTGAACCAGGGGATAATCTAAAAATAGCCCATGACCAGCATGCTTGAAATTTCAATTTTTCAAGAGGGGAAGTATAAGTCTATAAGCATGGACCAATGCCAGTTTAGTGACACAGTTTAAGAAATGAGAGTTGACTAGGTCAAAGGTTCTCCCACGTTATTTTTTTTGCCTCTAACACAGACTCTTTATTGGCATTTATATTATTTTAAAAAGTAACGTAAATGGCATTTCTTTTCTTTCTTGTGAGGTTTTAAAAGACCTTTTTCCCTGGAAAGCATGAGCTTCTGCTGCAGGAGCTTCAAGTGTCTCTGTGAGCGAGAGGGGTTGACTCTTGGACAAACCAGTCTGGGGTGGAGGCCTTCATTTGCAGGAGCAGCGGGGAGCGTGTGGCCCCACCCCAAATCCCATATACCACCTCAGAGGGTCCCTCAACACACCAAAAGAGATCTTGGTATGTGCAACATCCATCCTAGGTATGGATACGGAGCCTTGAGCACCATATTGAACCAGGAGCCTGCAAGCCATCTGAAGCCAAGCGCTCCTGTGTGTTTTGCAGAATTTCAGTAACCCAGCAGGTGTTGGATGGGGTGATGCAGCATGGAGGAGCTCTGGTGTGACCTGCCTGGAAGTCAGTGGTTTCTCCCAAGCTCTTGCTCTTTGTCATAGATGCCTGGTGCTCATCCTGGGCACTGTGCGACACTGCTCGGTGGGGAGGCTGCGAGGGACTCTCCGTCTCTGGCTCGTGGAGGGGCTGGCTCCAGCTGATTCCTGGTTGATGCCTATCAGGTTAGCTGATAAAGGGATGGACGTGCTGTTTCCAAACACCAGGGTGCTTGGAAACAAAGTGACTTCGTTATAAACTTAAGACACCTTTCAGAAAGCTGGAAAGGGGATACCAGACCCCATTTTGCCAGCTGTTTGTTTTTGTTGCTGGGATGTGTTTGTTCCCCGTGTAAGGACACATTTTAATGTGCCGCTTAGCAAGGACAGTCCAATTTTAATTATTAGTCCAATTTTATATTATGCTTCTAAATCTCACTGCTCTAGCAGCTCAGCTGGGGAAGCAGCGAGGTCTCAGCTGGCTGGCAGGCAGCCCGCGGAGCAGCCAGGGAGAAGTCACCCCAGCCCTGGAGAGCGTCACCAGCAAATGGCTTCACGCTCACGTGCCCACAGCTGCGGGCACTGGCTGCCCTGCTTTCCAGAGCACCACCACAGAGAGGATTTGGCCACAGCCATGGCAGAAGGGAGGCATGTTCTTGCTTCCTGGCAGTGGCACGTGTTCCTTTGGCTCCTGGGGACGCTGTGTCAAACGTTCACCTGGGAGCGAGCTTTGCAGGGCTTTGCTCTGTTGCTGCAAACCTGTCCCATCTGGAGAAGGGGCTCCAGATCACTGAAGTGAGAGGCTGACATAAGGAATATAATCCATGGATGCTTGGTTGAGGAGCCTGGCTTGGGGCCAGGCTGCTGCAAGCTCTGCCCTTGTAGCTGCAGCAGGGACAAGCACATCAGCATCAGCATCAGGGACATCAGCAAGAAGGTAAAGGATCAGCCCGCTTCAGCTAATGTTTGGGATGTTACTGTAAGCATCTCTGAAATCCCCAGACATGAACCTTTACTTGGAACCAAGGAGAATCTGGCAATCCCAACATTTTCAGCATTTCTGTGTGTGCTTATTTTTTTTAAGCAAAGTGAGAAATGAAAATAGTCCTTACTGTCTTTCAAAATATATTATAGCTATGTAAGAACACAAATCTTTCAAGGCCGTATCTCTCCTCACCCTGCCAAACGAAACACAATATAAAACTCCATTGTTTTAAGTTTCCTGTGCCTTATGGCTTGAACCATGGATCCTCTTGGCTGAAGCCCATCCCAGTAACGATTTAATTTGGGAACACACTTCACCTTTCTAAAAATAAGGAAAACTGAGAAGAAGAGCAAATAAGCTGTGCTGAATAAAGATCTAAAATGACTTCTCCAGGATCTCAAATTAAAGAAAGTATGTTATCCAAGGAATGTATAAAATCAAATAACATAAGCCTGCCTCTATGCAGCAAACTCTTTCCTGGCATTTTAGCCCTTTTCTACAGTCTGGACTTTTTCCAAAGAGAGAGCAACAAATCATCAGTTACATCTTTTTTTTTCCCCCCTCAGACACTTACTAAGAACCAGGCATACATACAAAAATAAAAGAATGTAGAAAACATCTACCCACTTATTTTTGCTTCGCAGTGTTTTTAAAGCATTTGACTCAAACTGTTACCCAGAAGTGAATGTCAGACTATGGCAAAACCAAAACCAGGCAAATGGGACAGAAATAAATCTAAGGGCCCATGACTTAATGGGGCAAGGTGTGTAATAGGTGCCTTTGCTTAGAAAAAGAAGAGAAGGAGCAGGATACAGCAGCCATGCCCTTCTCAGGTGCTCTATATGTACATGGGACCAAACCACACTTGATGCTGGAGTCCAGATAGCCCTTACACAAACCAAAATCCCATGTTCACGCTGAGGGGCCCTCATCTCAGCACACAGCACGCGAAGGAGCACAAGAAAGCCTGAGGTCAGCATGTGCAGCTCGGCTCAGGCAGGTGGTACCACCAGCTGCAAGCCCTCTGCTCTCTGCAGACACTTCCCCTGCAGAAAACAGGGGCTGCTGTAGTGATGCAAGACTGCAAGGACAACAGCACTCACAAAAGCAGGGTCTCTGAAATGGTCCTGTAAACCTCCTGCAGCATGCAGCTGGTGCAAAGTGAAAAATGGGCTGGGGGAGGCCAGGGAATGGAATCTTACTAGTCAGGGAATAATGAGAAAAGTCCCCAACAAACCCAGCCACAGGAAAATTTGGTTGAAGAAACACAAGTCTTGCTGAGAGTGAAAGTGGGCACAGGCCAACTGTAAAAGTACTACAGAAGCAATTTCAGTGTGTTGGGTAATCAAACTGAGCCTCCTCGGTGTCCTCCTCACGGAGACAGCAGCTCTGCTTCACACAGGAGACCACTCGCTGCTGACAGTGTTTGCAGCCTCCTGCACTGCAGGGATGGAAGGCTGGGGATCTGAAAAGCCCCGCTTCAGCCACAGTGAGGCTGGGACCTTTCCTTTCTTCCCCCTGTCAAAAACATACCCTGAGCGTGGCTCCCCAGATCGGATATTCACTGTCCCTGCTAAGATGTGGGTCTCGGCTCTAAATCAGGAATGCTCCTTGAAAGGTGGCTGTGTACCAGGGGTCTCTCCTCCCTCACCACCTGTCTTCCTTCCCACATGCACTCAACATCAAAGCTGCTGGGGCTTCAGGGAACGAAGCCACCTGTGCCACCCTTGGCCCTCCACCCCTCCTGGCTCATCACAGCTGGAGAACAGGAGCCCAGGCGCCATTAATCCTTGCAACTGCTAAAGAAAAATAAAGAAATAGTGCTGCAAGTAAAAGAGAGAGCTGTTGAACAGAGCTGAGACTGCCAAAAGGCCTCCTGCAAGGTCCATTTACTAGAAGATACTAAAGATATTAAGCTCAAGCTCAGATAACATTGGTGGGTCACTATCCATCTTTCCTCTCGCATTTTGGAACTGCTTTCTGGCTCCTCTAAGAGACCAGCCTTCCAAGCTGGTTTCCAAACTTCCAAGCACAGTTTGTTTCCCATCCCTGCAGAGCCCCTCCAAGATGCCGTTTGCAGCCCTGAAGGTCACATTCACCTCCCTGCTGCCCAGGGAAGGTTTGCTGGCTGGTGACAGGCAGCACAGGCATGTCTCCCTGGCTGGGAATGGTCCTGCCCTTGCAACATGGGTGGTGGGAAGCCCTGGGCGTGGCACTTGGCTGCAAGCCGGCCGCAGGGGCAGGCATTTCCTGCTTTTGGGGGCCATCAAAACCTGTGGCAGTGGCTGCTTGAGCGGGAGGACCGGCTGCAAGCATGAGAAGACCGAGAGAGGAGTGGCGGCTCTGGAGACTCCCGAGGAGGCGGGGGACAGCGGGGGATGTCAGTCTTATTGCAGGTAACAGCGTGGGTTATTGTGCCCTGTCACACTTGCTGCCTTTGATATTTCAAGCTCACTCGGTCATTTCGAGAAACAAAGGTTGTTATTGTTCTCCAGGAGCACAAAGGTGTGGTCCCTCCTCTCTGCCTGCACCTTGCTCCATCAGGGCAAGTAAATTGCCTTTCTTACAGTGACAGGCTGGAGTCACAGGGGGAACCCCATTCCCAGTGAGTCCATGGGCGAAGAAGCCACCAGGCAACAGGGTTCTGCAGGCAAAGGGGCGCTGGGGCCAGTATCCCCTTAGGGCAGCACAAGTCTTTGGGGGCGCTGGGTGGGTCCCAGCAGCTCCGTGCAGCGGGTCAGCGGAGTTTGGGAAACCCTGGAGACAGGGGGGATCCTGCTTCACTGTCTCAAGACAGAGTTCAAGTGTACAACCCCCAGCATGTCACCAGAGGTCCGGCACTCACATGGCAGCTGGGGTGGCGTCAGTCATGTGCTGCTCGGCCCTGACACTCACCCTCCTCTTTGCAAGAGAGAAGGGGCAGGTTGAAGCCCCTGCCCACACGTGGGCAGCCCATGTGAGGCAGTGGGCACAGCAGGTGCCATCCCCGCCGGGGCTGGGGCACTTTGGAGACACTGCACAGTGTGGGTGGAGGAGCTCACAACACGCACACGCAGCTGCTGGCGAGGGGCCCGGGAGCTGGCAGCCAGCCTGGGGGGGAAAGAACAGAGAGAAACACCAAAACAGGCACAACCCAAGGGGGCCAGGCTGGGGAGGGGGCACTTAGGGAGGCGGCAGTCCTTGGCTGCCATGGCAGGAGGGCAGCAGGGAAGTCCATCGCTGCTCGGCCTGACCCAGCAGATCCCATTGGTAGTGCTCTTTGCCACATGTGACTGCTCAAGTTTTGATCCAGACTTGGGAGTTTTGGGGACTGGGCTCATCAGCACACCTGCCCAGGGGTGAAGAGCCCTCTCGTGAGAAGGGAAGTATTTCTGAGGATTAACAACCCAAGGAGGAGGCAGGAAGCCGGAAGGAAGGTTCAAAGATCGATTTTCATTCTGGCAGCAGGTTAAAAGTAGGGAATATGAATGCTGCCTCCGAGGTCTTCGATAGCCCAGTATATGAACTGATGATCTGGAAACAAAGATGAGCAATATACCCAACATTTTTAAAAGATGACTCAAAGCTATTAACTCTTGAGGAGATCAAAAAGGGCTGAGTAAAATGCAAATGTGGCAAATGGAAAGCACCACATATTTGCCAAGGATCAACTGGGTATGTGCAAGGTCAGAAGAGGGAAAACAAATTGCACATAAGAATTACAAAGCTCCAGATGTTCTCTAGCAGCCCAAGGAAGAACATGGATGTCACACAACCCCTGGCTCTGAGAGTAGCTGCAGGTTAAAAAAAAGCACACACAAAATATTAGCATGCAGAAGGAAGGAGAGAATAATATGGAAAATATGATAATGCTATTATGTAAATCACTAGCACGGCCTCTCTGGGAATACTGTCTGCAGTTCAAGTAAGCCCTTCTCAGAAAAGGCTGATTAGGGGCATGGCAAATTCGCTCACAGAGAGATCAAAACGATTTGGGTTGTTTATCTCAGAAGGGAAATGAACAAGAGGAGATTGGCACAGAGTGAGCCAGTCCGGAGCTTCTGTTTTTCTTCCTGTTCAATCATTGTCATATCTGGTGTCACTGAGAACTGTGTGAAGTGATGTGGCTCTCCTCTGTCACACACCATTTGCTCTTTCTCTCACCCTCCCCTCCAGAGGAGGCCCAGCACTTTATGTTTTATATTTAGATAGGACCTGGGGAGGAGGGGATGGCTAAGGAGAAATATATATGCACCAGAGGAGGCATATAGTAGAGAAGGTGAGAATGGAAAAGCGGGATTTGCACCTGGACAGAGGAGCAAAAGGTTCTGGCTTTGGGTGTCTCCTCCCATCAGCTCAAGCAGACCCCAGAGAGGCTTCCAGCTACTGCCCTTCTCCTAGAGCCTTGAGGCTTCCAGACCAGGCCCTGGTCTCTTGGGGGTTCCTTGGAGATAAAGATAAGGAGCTTGAATTTGATAAGTTAGTCTGTAAAAAGCATCCCAGAAGTCAGAAGTATGTTGAAATCAGCATTGACCCACTTCTCTCTGCCAGAGGAGGTTCAGGTTGGACATTAGGGTGAATTTCTTCACAGAAAGGGCGATTAGACATAGGGGTGGGCTGCCCAGGGAGGTGGTGGCATCACCGTCCCTGGAGGTGTTTAAGGAAAGACTGGACGTGGCACTCAGTGCCATGGTCTGGTTGACAAGGTGGTGTTCGGTCGTAGGTTGGACTCCACGATCTCAGAGGTCTTCTCCAACCTGACGGAATCCGTGATTCCGTGACCGTGGCGCACCGCAGACACGTTCTCTCCCGGGGGCGGCAGCCCAGCGCGCTGAGCCGCAGCACACGGAGCCGCGGCTGCCAGCGGGACCGTCCCGGGAGCCGGGAGCATCCCGGGCTCCACGGCGGGACGGGCGCGGGAGCTCCCCTCCCGGCCGCCAGGGGGCGCCAGCGCCGCGCC
>VZTD01005250.1:338811-644625 GCA_013397725.1 Rhagologus leucostigma
AGCGGGGCCCGCCACGGAGCGGCAGGAGGCGGCCGGCGGGTCCCTCGGGAAGGGAGAAGCTGACCCGGATCCCGCCCTCGGTCACTCCTCTGCAGGTCGCCCGCCCGCGCCGCGCACTTGTCCCCCATGGCCGCGTGGTCCCGGGAGGCGGTGCTGACTCTGTACCGGGCTCTGCTGCGCCGCGGCCGCGGCCTGCGCTACACCGACCGGGATTTCTACCTCGCCTCCATCCGCCGCGAGTTCCGCCGGAACCAGGGGCTGCAGCGGCTGGAGGACAAGGAGAGGCAGCTGGCGAAGGGGCAGGCTTTCCTGCAGAGCAGGCTCGGGGGCCTGGTTTAGAGATTCCCTGTAGCTCCCACTGGTCCCACTTACCTCTCTCTTCTTTCCAAAATCCCCTCGCCAACCAGAAGAGATGATTAACACTCACTACCCACCACTTTCTTGAAGAAGTCCTGAAGGTGCTTCCACAGGCACACCAGGAGGGCTCTCCTGTTGTCTTCACAAATGCATTAGGTCACAGGTAGGTCATTTGCAACGATATAACCGCATTCTTCGTGCTGCTGTTACAGTGAGCTTTGCAAAAGTGCGGGGTTTTTTCTGCTTGGGGATGACAAGAGGATGTATTCTTGGTTCATCCAGGCAGGAACGTTCCCCCTGGCTTGGCTTTAGAAAAAACAAAGGGTTTTAAACCACCGCAATTAGGCAGGCAGGCTGGCTGAGAACCTTGGACACCGACTCAGAAAACAGACCTCAAGTCACAGGGGAAGAGTTTCTTGGTGTTTTCATGTAGTTTCACTGGGGATCCACGTATGGGTGCAGTGGTGGTAAGGTGTGTTTTACAGGAGTACAGAATCATTTAGGTTGGAAAAGATCTCTGAGATCATTGAGTCCTATCTCTGATTACCGCCTTGTAACTAGACTGTGGCACTGAGTATCACGTCCAGGCTAAACACCCCCAGGGATGGTGACTCCACTACCTCCCTGGGCAGCCCATTCCAATGTCTAATTACCCTTTCTATGAGGAGATTCCTCCTGATGTCCAGCCTGAGCCTTCCCTGGCACAGCTTGAGGCCACGTTGGCCAGAGAGACTCTTTAAATTTAAATCTCAAGGTCAGGTTAAATGGAAATTGGAGGACACAAAAGTACACATGTAAGAAAATATTCATGTCAGTGTTTTATATGATTTGTCTGAGAGTCAAACCCACCAGCCTCGAGGGCAGGAATAAACATCAAATGAAGGCAAGGGAGCTGTTCCCTTTATGATGTGCTGCGGTCTCTACTCTTGATTCTTGGGTGTCTTTGAAATATCTGGGGTTGGACACTGTTCAGAAATTAATCTGGGAGTGGAAGGTCTGAGACCGCCTGTCAGTTCTTGGAGAAGATTCTGCTTTGTTCCAGACGAACAGCTGAGCAGCCCTGTAGGGCATTGTCTGTGAGCAAAATTACACTTACTACATTAGAAATTAGAAAATAAATTGGCTGTGCTTTGGTTGAGAAGCACAAATTAAAAGAAAAATACCTGTATGGTTATAGGGTTTTGCTTAATATGCAGGATTTTATTGCAAAATATTGCAGAAGTAAATCCTACTTTCTTTCATTAAACCTATTCAATTATTAGAAAGCTCACATCAAATTTGGATGCGTTCGTTGCTTGGTTGGTACTGTCCTGGCACTGCTGAGAACAAGCAGCTCTTTGGGGGAACATCATTAAAGAGGCTGCGGGGTTAGGTGGTCCCTTCCTGCGGTAGGACCCCGGGAGCAGTGGGCGTGAGGTGTGGGAGAAGGGGGTGAGCCGTCAGGGCCGCCCGCCTTGTGCCGCGCGTGTAATGCTCCCGCTCCTTGCAGGTAAGATGGCAGGCACCGGGCAGCGCAAAGGGAAGAAGGATGACAACGGCATCGGCACAGCCATCGACTTCGTGCTGTCCAACGCGCGGCTGGTGCTGGGCGTGGGGGGCGCCGCCATGCTGGGCATCGCCACGCTGGCCGTCAAGCGGGTGAGTGCCGGGGCCGCGGCCAGCACCGGGCACGGCTCCGGGAGGCAATGGGGGGCAGTGAAAGGAGCCGGGGTACCGACGATGGCCTGGGTAAAACGCGAGCGTGGGGCCCTCGGTGACTCAAACTGTTCCTGGTTTAGATGTACGACCGGGCAATCAGTGCTCCCAGCAGCCCCACTCGCTTGAGCCAGTCGGGAAAGAGAAGCTGGGAAGAGCCAAACTGGCTGGGCTCCTCCTCACGCCTGCTGACCCAGGACATGAAGACCAGCCTCAGCCGCTCCCTGCAGACCCTTCCCACTGATCCTTCAGCTGCAGACACAGGTAAGAGGCGTGGTCATCCTCCTGCATCACAGAATCATCCAGGCTATAAACCCTGTATTTGTTTAAAGGAATTCAGGGAAAGAAATACTCTGTGTGGCCTGAGATTTTATGTTTTTCTTTAAGCAGGTCCACTAGTAACGTCAAGAATCAGAACTGACATTGAGAACTAGTCAGTAATAGTCATCTATTTGCACTCTTCATTCCTCTCATGACTTCATGGTGTTAAGCTTTATTCTCTCTCATTTTTTCTCTTTCAGTCCGAATATCTAATCTTTCCTGATAGAAAGCTATTCCATTCCTTTCAAGTACTTTGTTGCCTTTCTTTGGGTCATTCCAGTTTACTTGCATCTTTCTAAGGGGGGAATATTCAAGTTGTGAATGTACTAGCAATTTATAACAGTATTTCCTGTATTATTTCTGCCATTTTCCAAATAATTTCTGGATCGACATTTCCCTGTTCAGTGCTGCTTATCATTGAGTTTGTCTTCATCAGTCTGCAGAAAGTGTCCTGTAGTTTTCTTTCTGAGTGGGATAATCAGTAATTTAGAATCCAGCCATGTTTTGTTACCTGTGTTTGGTTCTCTTTTCTCGATGGTTTTGCTTTCTATCCCTGGTCACTCACATCAGGAGATTTACACTTGGAGATTTAAACTGAAAATCAGAATCAAGCTATTAACTTGATTTCCAGGTTATTTTAAAGGAAGTTATCTTTGGGATGGCAATAGGTTTTCTGCTGAGGAAACATTAAAAAACTAGACAGCTGTCTTAAATGGGGTCTAGATCATTTGATTGGAGTCCCCAAGCATATGGACTGAGTAATAAAAACATTGATGATGGTGTCTTAAATTCTTCAATTAGAAGTAAATTAAAACTCAGTGTGGAAAAATAATTTTTTTCATAAATAGGCAATGAAATCCAGTTCCTTATGGTTTTGTGCATTATTTCCTTTACACAAAAAGAGCTCAAATCTGTCCAAAAGAACCCAGTGGGAGAAGTGACAGCAGCTGCTGAGGCTGGGCTAGATGGGTCTGTGTGTAGCTTGGTCAGCCATTCCTCACATGCTCTGTGGCCAAATGCCCATTGCCAAACAAATCTGCAACAGCCAATTGCTTTAATGGAGCCACTGACTTGGGGGTTTCTCCTGCACCCCTTAGGTATCACAGCCCTTCCAGAGATCTCTTAGGTCTGTAATTCCCCTTTAATTCTCGTTGTTAACTTCTGAAATTCTTGGTCCATGTTAAGAGAAATCTGAAACGGATGGCAAGCACTGACTTATTTCTTTGGGAAACCAGTCAGAAAAAAAGGGGCTCAGAGAATCTGTGCAGGTCGGACATTGTTTAGTAACACAGATGGCAATGTAAACCTTGTGTTGTTGTATTGTGCCTCAGAGTGGGCTCTCTGGTCTTTGTCCAGTGAGGGTTTAAGGCGGGTATCACTGGAGCTATGATGGCCTGAGCTGGGACAGCCCTGGGATCTGTCAGCTCATCATCCTAATACCTGTGTTGATCAGACTCCCAACAACTATTTCATTTCCAGGTAGCACAATCTTCCCTGATCTCATATGCTAGTCAGGACTGGGTTTCAGGACTGGTAATTTAATAATCTGTTTCAATGTTAAAAACTCAAAGAGATCATGATGATTGTTCAAAAGTGCTTTATTCACTGGTCTGGCATCACACTGAAAGCTTTTGAACTGGTAACAGCACCAAATTTTTGATGAAACTGAGCTGAGATACTGCCCATGTAGCCATTAAAATTACATCCTTGCACACAATATTAGTCTGGCCAAATTTCAGATCTAGTAACTTGTTTTAATCCATTCTGATGCTCGTAGTATGTTTTGAAGTTCCTCAGCACGCCCCTTTGGAGCGGTACCTGCGTAAAGCCTGCAAAATGTCTGCCGAGAGCTTTTTGAGACCTTAGGAGACTGCGGTTCCACGCTGCAGCTTCTGTTCTGCGGAACAGTTCACAGTGAAATCAGCTGCAACCTCAACAGTTTTCCTTCTGTCTTGCAGACTTTTTTCGACCCACAAAGCCAAAGCCATCTGCCAAGAGGAGTCAGGTGGACCTGAAGAAGTCCCGCCTTCGTCTGTCCCTGCAGGAGAAGCTGTTCACGTACTACCGGCGGCGGGTGGCGATCCCGGCGGACGAGCAGGCTCGGGCCAAGCAGGCGGCCGTGGATATCTGCACTGAGCTGCGCAGCTTCCTGCGCGCCAAGCTGCCGGACATGCCCCTGCGGGACATGTACCTCAGCGGCAGCCTCTACGATGACCTGCAGGTAACTCCTGGGGACATCGTGGCTCCTTATTCAGGAGGCTGACCAGGCAGGAGCATTTCAGGCTTCCCTGTTGGCACTGCTGGCTCAGCACAGCATTCCTCAGTAATAAGGCCCCTGGTGTTGCCTTTCCCACTGTGGAGCCAGGCGTTGATTTCTGCCGTGCTGTTTGAACAGGCACAACCAGGGTGCTGTGTCATTGTCTGCAAAGCCTTTGCTTTTTGCTGTTTTATTTCTCCAAAATATCTCAGTCCTTCTTTCCTTCCCCACTGTCTCTCCTTTTAGTTGTGTTTTTCTTGCTGTTTCTCTGGTAGACGTTTGTTTTCTCTCCGTCCCTCTATATCCATCCAAATACATGATATTCCCTTAGAACTCCTGTATATTCATGTAGGTCTTTCCTACTCTTTATTTTTTTTTAATGCATGACAGACCTGGATTGGACAGCAGTCCCTGCTGCAATATCTCCTTGATGGCAAGATGCCCATGGCTATAGTGAGTGATTCAGAGGCACACTTCTTTGTTTGAGTCACAGCTCTGGAATGGAGCACGGAGTGTCCAGTGAAACTTAGACCTGGGGTCTTAATCACATTGGTGAAAAGGGATCTTTAATGACCTTTTTCCAAACAATGTAGCAGACCAGGTGAGGGCAGTGTACCTAGCTGTAGCATGGGATTGTTAAACCATGGCAACGGAAGCTTGTCTAGAAACATAATACTCTGTCTCCTATTTAAATTGTGGTGTTGCCGTGCCCTAGGCCAGCTGCATCTCACAACCCAGGAGCAGACTTAGAGCAATATGAGGCAGAATGATTCATCTGTATGCAGTCCATGTCAGCTCTCTAAATAGTACATACCACGTAAGCACTAGCTTCAGCTGTACCTTGGAATTATCCCACTGATGGCTGGAAATAGTCCTTCAGAATGCCTTTTAACAAAGGGAGGCTGGGAATCCCACGCAGAGAGGAGAGTGAGACAGCTGAATCCTTATTCCAGGTTCCTTTGGACAGAAGGCTATCTAAAGGTGGTGAATAAAATGAACGTGGAGAGAGAAAGCTTGTTCTTACCAACTTTTCTCTCTTGTGAAAGGTAGTGACAGCTGACCACATCCAGCTCATTGTACCTCTGATGCTGGAGCAGAACCTGTGGTCGTGTATCCCCGGGGAGGACACTATCATGAACATTCCTGGCTTCTACTTGGTGCGTCGAGAAAACCCAGAGTACTTTCCTCGCGGGAGCAGCTACTGGGACCGCTGTGTGGTGGGAGGTTACCTTTCCCCCAAAACTGTAGCAGACACCTTTGAGAAAGTTGTGGCTGGCTCCATCAACTGGCCAGCAATTGGGAGTCTCTTGGACTATGTGATCCGTCCAGCAGCTCCCCCAGCAGATCTGACACTGGAAGTCCAGTATGATGCAGATCGGCATCTTTTTATTGACTTTCTACCATCCCTGACACTGGGTGACATCGTCCTCGTTGCCAAACCTCATCGATTGGCCCAGAATGACAACTTGTGGCGACTGAGCCTGCGGCCAGCGGAAACGGCTCGCCTCCGCGCCCTGGACCAGGGGGATTCTGGCTGTCGCTGCTTGTGCCTCAAGATCTTCAAAGCAGTGTGCAAGTTAAACCCAGCTCTGGGACACCTCACTGCCAGCCAGCTCACCAATGTCATCCTGCACCTCTCCCAGGAGGAGTCCAACTGGTCCCAGGACATGCTGGCTGATCGCTTCTTGCAGGCACTGAAGGGGCTGATTGGCTACTTGGAGGCAGGTGTCCTCCCTAGTGCCCTGAACCCCAAGGTGAACTTGTTTTCAGAGCTCACCCCCGAAGAAGTGGATGAGTTGGGCTACACCCTCTACAGCTCTCTGTCGGAGCCAGAGGTCTTGCTGCAGACGTAATGGGGCCTTACCTAGGGAAGCATTGATAGGGTTTAGCCAATGCAGACTTTGATTACTGCAAATTATGTCTCCTCCACTTCTCCCTATCACCCTCTCTCTCTTCACCACTCCCCCCTTTTGGTTCATTAGTAATTCCTGCTGTGGAGTTGGTGCTCCCACTGAATTTCTTGGTGCTACTGGTCCATTTCCACCATCTCTGCTCCAACAGATACCCATTGGCTAGGGAAGAGAGGCTAAAACTGCAGGTCTCAGATCTTCACGTAAATTCTGCTGAGTTTAAGTGTCTACCAAAAAAATAAACCAAACTATGCACTTCTTTCTTCTGTAGTACACTTACTGCAGCAAGCCCATTTTGGTCTGAAGAAGGTGGAACTGGGCTGGTAAATCCAGTGATGATTTTAGCAGACTTGCACTGAGGTTGTTTAATTTCCTCCCGCCTGACTTTGCCCCCTGTTTCTTTTTCTCTGCTGTCCCACACTGTCTCACTTTCCTTTCTTTTATGTCACTTTGGCCCAGTCATGCAGGGCAGACTGAGTGAGATATTTTGGATAGAGTTCTTTTTGTATTTCTGAGTGGATAATGATTACACTGGCAATATTTAGGGCTGTAGAGCTTGAAATTGGAGAATTCCCACAGCTCCTGTTCCTACGGAGCCTTCTCATCCTTTGCAAGATGGGTTCGGGATTAAGGGCCAAGATCTGTCCAGTCTGCTGCAACACAACCTCCTGTATGGGCAATTCTTGTTGAAGCTGTCACAGGGAAGGAAGGAACCTTGTGGTCTGGCTGTGTGATGAGGCTGAAGGAGCAGAGCTTGCTGTTCCTGCCTAGCCAGATCTGCTGGGAATGGCCTCGGGAGTGGAGAACAAGGCAGCTCTTTAGTTGTCTGTGGCCTAGAGGAAGAGAGGGTGATTATAGGGGAGGAGTGGGAGACGCACATGGGAATGGGGATTATTTTTTTTCATCTTTTCCCCAAGAGCTTATGGCTGTTCTGGTTTACTGGAGGTGGAAATAAGACTGCATGCCTCAAAGGGCTTTGGAACAAGCACACACAAGCGAGATTCTCACCAGCTCTAAGGCTGTGAAGGTGATAGAACTGAACTGGTGTCATCAGCAAGGGTCTGTCCCATACACTGGTATTAGGGTACATACACAGAGCTGGCATTTAGGGATATATTAGCTTTGCCATCTGCTCTGTGTGCTTTAGTCTCCTCCCCAGAACTGAGGCTGTCCATCCCTTTCTCATTCCCATGTGCTGGCTTTCCAGTGCTCCCAGTTTACAAATACTCTTAGAAAGCTGGTGAGGGCATACCTTCCCATTCTGTCTGTTTGGACCTGTTGGCAGTGCAGTTCTGCCCACTCCTGTCTATGGCTGCTCTCAGGCTGTAGATTCTTCATACTCTGCATTGAGCCATCTGCTGTCTTCAAGAAGTGGGAGAGAAGGTATCCCCCCCGAGTCTGGGGCTGTGTGTGTATCTCAAAAGACCAGCATAGCTATTGTTACAGAAACATATTGGCCTTTTCCCAGCTTTTGCAGCTTTTTTCCCTCCTGCTGTCCAGCCTCCTTAGCCAGTGGAGAGGAGTACTGCAGCAGCAGGATTTGGAGGGAGCAGGAATCCTTTTCTCCTTTTCTCCTCCCTTCCTCTCAGGACTTCCCCCATCTTTGACAGAGAAGTTTCAAGGTGAATTTCAGGAGTGGAACCACGAAGGGGAAGTCCTTCACCCTGAGTTTTTTTTAGAGGCGGTGCTGGTGAGATGGGGGAGGGAGCATCCTTGGACAATCCGTCCATTTTAGCCAACGTGTCAGATAGCATTCTGTATACAGTGATAATGCAACATTGCATTTTAAATTATTTAATCCTTAGGGTACTGGTATTTTCTAGACTGCCAGATGTGTACTTTGAAGTTTGTGTGTGTGTATATAAAGTCTATAGTCTATCAAAGGTTAACAGGAATCCCATTTGTATGACTTTGTGTTTTGTAAGTTTTGCGGCAGTGTTGGTCAACTGTTGATTGCTCTTCACTCTGGTTCCCGGATTTTTTCCCCTCTTCCTTCCCTTGCCCCCCATTGCCTTTCTGACGTCAGCCTTCCTTACCCTAAAAGCAGACAAATGAGACTTGGAGCCTATTGGCTATTGGGGGAAATTCCCCTTGTTTTTAATTACTTGAAGGTCAAAAAAAATATTAAAATATCTGGGTTGTCAGGAGTTCCCCCAAAGCTCATTTCTTCAGTATGATGTCACCCCTCACTCGGTGCTGACTCCAGTACCGTGGTCTTCACATTTTAACAACAATGTGGTTGGAAATGATTTAAACTCTAGATATTAAAAAAAGGTGAGATAGAAACAGGAGGAAGCCACTGTCTGAGCTGACTTGAGAACAGTTGTTACACACAGATCTGTATATATATATATATAATTTTTTACATGAATGCTTTTACTTCTTCCTGGCAACCTAATGAATTAATATTTTATGGCCATTTTTTGCTGCTATTGAACTCAATTTGTTTATCAAATGGAGACTGAAGCTGCCTTTTTGCCTTTTCTGTAGACTCTGCTCCACTTCACTTGCATCAACCATCTCCATCATTTCTTCCCTTCAGTTTTGCCCTCCTCTGAGCTAGCCACAAGCCTGTTCTCAGGAGGCAAATGATCACTTCCTACAGGCAGCCACCACAGCAGGCAATAGCTGCCCAGGCAGTGGCAGTCTTGACAAAGGCCAAAGATGTGATGGGTCACAGGGACACTGCAACTAGGAATATTTTAAGAGCAGGGTCAGGAATAAGGGGCAATAGAAGCAGGGAAGAAGGTGTAGCGTAAGTATGCAGGAAACTTCCAGTAATGCTGCACCCAGCCTGTGGGTGAAACAGAATGTTGCAGAGTCTTTCAAACTGGCACCTTTCAGTATTAAATGCAGTACACGTATTGATGTACAGCCTGGAGGGCTGCCTTACCTATAGGTAGGCTCCTTCCTGGTCAAATCTATAGCACAGAGCAGGAGAACCTAAAGCTGAATGTGAAAAGGGCAGCTCCTGGCCACCTTCCTGGCAGAGCGGCTCAGAGACAGATTGATTGTAAGAGGCCCAGGGTATGCGTTGGGCTGGTGGCTGCCTCAGCTCCAAGAACGTCTCCGTGTGTTCTGCTGTAGCTTAGCTCACACAAGCTTCCCATGAGATTGTCGTCTTATTCCCTGTAACCACAGGGTGAGGACCAATTTGCTCAGCTGTGGGTTTCACTGCTGCTGAGCTCTACTGCTAATCTTTCAAGTCAGATGGATTTCTTTTCCCATGTTTAAAAGCAATTATGGAAACAGGCTGCTTTCTGCCCCCTGGCAAGCTGCCATCAGGGCCCTCATTCTTAGCATGTGGGCACGCAGTGAGAAGTGAAGAGATGATGCCCCATCTCCTCCAGGCCTGGAGGCTGCGGATTTGCAAAGGGGAAAGTCCAAGTGCATGATCTGTGACAGAGTGTGTGGAATTCTGAAATAAAATGACTTTCCACAGTAACCTGGTTGTCTCTGGCATGTTTATAAACAAAGGAACGTCTCTCTCTGCTTTCATCTCAGTGCATCACCTTCATGCTGATATAATTCTGCACCACACCAGTGCTTGGGGACTGACATGCCCCTCGCTGATTCGCTTGCTTTCCCTTTGCAGCTCTGGGCACTCAGCACTTTGCAGCTTGTCTTGAGGGAGCAATCAGCTCGGTGCAGCAGCGTCCTGGCTCCTGGCAGCTTTCACACCAGTCACAAGATGATGCGTAACTGTGGCGCTGAGCCTCCCGTCCTCTCTCCGATAGTCCGCGTGCCTGGACAAGCACTTGCTTTTCATGTGGCTCCCCAGACTTCAGAGACTTCCGTGCCTCTGGAATATTAAACTTTCCTCCCACCCTTGTTCAGTCACACCTTGGTTTTTGTGTGCCAGGCCTCTCCCCTCCCAAATGCACTCCTCTCTTATCCAGGCATCAGCCTCGAGGCAGCAAGGAACCTGCTTTGCCAGGGGCCTGTGTCTGGTGTGTTAAAGTTCTTTGCAGTAAGACCCAGTTTTATGTGCCTTCTTGGGAAGGTGGAGTGGAAATGTTGGATGTCAAATAAAACGTGAAGTCGTGCTGCTTTTGATGGGTCCCAGGCTTCTTAGTTTTTGGAAGACATGCTACAGTGGCAACGTTGTCCTGTAAGATTTTTCTTAAAGAGGGCTCTGAAATTAACTATTTTGGAGGGTATTTTATGATACAAAGGGAGTCTACATCTCCAACTTTATCTTTTTTTCTAATACCCCTTGCCTGCGTTGCTTTGGTTTTTTTTTCCTTTAATCTGTCCTGTGGTAGAAACAGATCAGATGAGATCAAGAACGTTTCATGCCATGCAGAGTCTTACAGGAACAGGTAAAATAAGCTGCTCTGTGAAATCTGTGACAGGTATTACCCCCTCAAGTTAAAGCCCCTGGAAAGCCTAGAGCCTGCAATACGTGGTTAATATACGCAGCGGTTTTCACCTTTGCATAAAAGCTGTCCTGGCATGAATAGGGAGGAAAGATCAAAAGATAAGTGTCTGTTTAATGTAAAGAAGAAATAATTGAGGGGAGTGATGATAATTACTTCAAGTATGGAAAAAGTTGCTACAAAGAAGAAGTGCACAAGTAGTTCTCCAGGCTGTAAAGACTCAGAATCTCTTTTGTTCTTAGCCTAAGGAACAAACAGCTTAGGAGGAAAGTCAGTTTTGGAAAAAGCAAAATATTTTGCCTGCTTTGTTATAGAACCACAGTCCTGTCCTGGGTATTAATGTAGCTGAGTTTACAGTTTACTTATTTAATTTTGCATCTCTTAATTTTAAAAATAGATACATAAATGAATAAATTTTAAAAATAAATACATAAATTCTAGCCTATTTTTTATCTAATCTTAAACTGGGGAAAAAAGGATGACTGAACCCCAAATAATCAGAGATTATCATGCTAAACTGTTGAACTGCTTTAATAATGTTTCTTTTTTTGTTCCCAAATACTTACTTGCATCCATGGTTTTTTAAGGTTTATTTTAATATTCTAATCTTCAGAAAAGCTGCAGAAAGCTGCTGCTTTTTAAATTTAGTCTCACAGAAAAAAAAAGAAGAGCCTCTTCCAAATTTTAGTTTCACAGAAAAAAAGAGGAGCCTCTTCCAAAAGAGGAATTTCTCTTCCAGATGAGATAAAATATGTGTGCTCACTACCTGGACTATTCAATGGCTCCAGCATGGCTCACTGAATCTGGGACTGGATGTTGAAGTGTTGGGCTTTGCCCACAGATGCAGCAAGCAAGAAATGGGAGATTCTACCTCCTACCAGTGAAACCCAGAATTGGCTTCCAGCCCTAGGAGACCTGCTGTGGTCCAGGCATTTGGGGAACTGTTTGAGATATCTGGATTTTATCTTTTTTTATCCTTGTCAAACCGAGTTACTATCTGAGTTTATGATCTGAGGGATTCGAACAATATCCTCCCACTTCATATTATTCTTCTTTTTTTTCTCTCTCTCTCTTTTTTTTTAAGATTCAACACCTTCTTGGAATAGCTCTCATTTAACAAATGTGTTCCCTACACAATCAAGGATAAAATTTTTACTAGCATACTCTGAGAAGGACAGCATTATTCACAAGTCAAGGACCCAGAAATGTGGTGGTGAGCAGGCTATTATTCCTTTCTTTACAGTATGTGATCCTGTGGAATAATCTTGCAAACAATAAGGCAAAAGAGGATGGTAAGACCAAGGGGTAAGGCAGGGAAGATCTGAAATCATTCTGTAGATAGGAAACATTCTTGTCATTTTACAAACAGCAAAGAGAGCAGGACACAGAGTTTGGCTCAAGGAACTCAAACTTCTCATGATTTTAAGCTTTCCTAAGTACTCGTGCAGAAGTCAGATCTGAACAAAATCACATTAAACATACTAAAAGTCAGATTGATTTTTATTTTGCTGCCCTGGTTCAATTTCCCTGGCTCCTGTGGCTAAGTAGCTCTTTGATCTGTCTATTAACACTCAGTGCTAAGCTTCTCAGGGGAAATATATATATAAATTCTAACCACATTCTTCATGAAAAGCCTTCTCCATACAAATAATGGGCAAAAGTTGCTCACTTGTATTTTTTTGTTTTGTTTAGGATTTTCTTTTGTTAGGCAACAATTCCCTGGCTTCAGTGAAATTCCACCCTTCCCCTTCCTCTCTCTGTGGCAGAATTGTCACTGTTCTACAGAAGCACAGGGGCGATACTGTCCCATAAGACATCCCACTGCAATGATCCCGGTCCTGTACAACCCTCTTGTCTCATTCTGCTCAGCATTGCAAAGGACAGACCTCAGAGGCAACAGACACGAGGGCATAGATGGCAAATGATGGACTCTGTTGGCTCTTTACCTCTCCCACAACAGGCATTACTTCAAAACTCGTAGTGCCCTGGCAGGCTCCTTACCTCCCTCGAAAGGCAAGAAGCAATTGTTCCTGGAAGCAGTATGGCAGGATGACATTTTTTGCCTTCAGATTCTTGAATTTATTTAGCACAGGGGGCCTTGGAGACAGTAAGTGCCGCCACTTATATGGATAATAAGATGTGAATTATGTTCAGCTGCTGCTTGTTTGCAGCAGCAGCGAGGTGCTGTCAGAGGCCCGAGGTGCACTGGAGCCAAGGTAGTACAAGGCGCAGCAGTCCCACAGGCTGCAGAGCTGCAGCTCCCACGGTGCTTGTTAGGGAGCATGCTGGCAGGGGCCCAGCTCCCTGGCATTCACAGGGAGGGTGGTTTTTCCTGAGGCAAGGACGTGACCAAGGCACAAACCTTCTCTATTCCAAATCACTGCCTGTGGTCGTGAGAGAGACAGTAGTAGAAAGCATCTAGTCCAGTGCCTTTTCTTGAACAAGGAGCAATGAGCTTATGTTTTGGCTTAGGAACTTTTCTCCTCTCTTTTTTTTTTTTTTTTTTTTGGTTTGTTTTTTTTTTTTTTTTTTTTTTTTTTTTGTGGTTTGTTTGTTTGTTTGTTTTTAATTTTGTAGGTTTTTTCTTTTTCTGTGTAAAACAAGAAAATGAATAAAGAATGATGCATCTTCAGTCCCTCACTTTGCACTGCAAAGGAGGATGTTTGGTGTCACCAGCAGACTGGTGACTCCCCAGCTTTGTGCCCTGGGACAGACTTAGCCTTTTGTGAGCCTGCCCTGCCTAGGGGAGACCTGTATTTCTGTTAAGTGCTCAGCATCCAAATGTGTCTTACTGAGACTGCCGGACTGAGGTGAACGGCTCAAATGTTACCTTCCTGAATAGCACCAGCATTGCCTCAGACCCAGAGGAGATGTCTCCTCTTGAGGCCGGGACACGGCCTCAACAGTCTCCCCCTCTGAGTGCCAAAAGAGCAGGCCAGCTGTACCTCCCCAAAAGAGCTGGGCTGCTGTGGCTGGCTCCTGACAGACCTGAGTTTATTCTCAGACGGGTTCTCTCAGCAGTCAAGCACAGAAGCCTCCTCCCATTAGGAGAACTGCAAACCTCTCTCACCAAGCACCACAGCAATGGCAGTAAGAGGGTGGGTGGGTTGAGAAGCCACAGTACCTACTCAGTATGATACTTTGGCTGCAAAGTCTTATTTAGGGACTAATACCCAGCCTGCCCATGGCCAGTCCACCTGTAACACACCTGAGGAGGCTCTCCTGAGGCCACCCATCAGTCCATGTACAAGTGCAGGGAGCAGAACAGGCTCAAAGTCTTCTGAAAGAATCTTCTTTCTGACATAATTTGCCAAATCCCCAAACACAGAGACCTTAGGAGGGAAAATGACATTCCTTCAGGAAAAAGCTATACACTCAGTGGTATCACAATTGTGTCAACACCCGCCAGGAGTTTTTCTTTCCTCCCTTGTAAACAAGTAGATATTAAAGCAGTACAAAGTCTGCTGGTAAATCACTGAGCAGCTGCTGCCTATGGAGAATGGAAAATTATTACTGAGTAATGGCTGCTGTGTTCCTCCTCAGGGACCTGGGCAGCTACAGCCTCAACAGTGACTTATCCTCAAATGAGTTTCCGAGCTTCATCTGAACCACTTGTTGTGTCAGTGTTCTTGCTGAAGCTGCCTGCTAGCACCAGAATCAGAGATCTCACACATGCCCAAAAGATCCCTAGAACTCTGTTTTATTTCACTCATAGGGTACACCTGTGCACAGTCCCTCTTCCTGGCCTCATCAAAACACTCTGAAGCTACATGAAGTGAGAAACAAACACCCCCAAAGGAGCACACAGAGCACAGCTTGGTATTATCCTTTCACTGCGCGCCCCCCCTCACTGAACAGAGAGGCTGAAATAAGCTCAAGTAACCTTCCCACATGCTTCAGCCGAAGCTGATGGTTTAGGCACCAGGTTCAGGAGTGCAGTGTAATTGCTGCTGGGCTGGTACAGCAAGGGGTCCTTATGCTGACTGGCCTAAGGGGCGCTGAGACACTGAAAGAGAGATCCACTGAAGTGATGATGGGCTGTTAACTCACCCACTGGTGTCTGGGCTCAGACGCTGCAGTCTCATAATCCGTACCTACTTGTCAGGCCTCGGGTCCTGCTAACTTCACACTGCTAGAAAAGAAGCAATGTGCATTGTCACTCTCCTCTTCATCCTTTTGCAGAATGGCACAAGACACTTGGCACGTGTGACTCCAGCAGATGCTGGCAATGTACAGGTACATACATTTTGATACACACGGAGCACACAGTCTGCAGGGGGGTCACATCAACTACAGGCCCATGAAGAACAATGGTTGACATGAAATATGTTTCTGTTCTTTTATTGCTCGGATAACTGGAAGGCTTTTATTTGTGTGCTAAACTGAGCCCATATGTGCTAATGCACATGAAGGATTATTCTTGACCCCCAAGTCCTTTCATCCTAATAAAACAAGGCTGGACAATGAGACAACTAAAAATATCCCCCAATGGTCTGAACAAAAGTCAGCACCCCCTCCTCTCCCTCCTTCACACGTATTTTTTGCTAAACATCATTTTCAGCTAGTTGTAGCTTTGCTTAGGAAAATCATGCTTGGGCAAGTTACAACTCACCTCCCTCTTACCAGATTTGCACAATGTTTTTACTTGTGGCAGCTGGCCACAGCCTGGCTGATTCTGAGTATGTAAGCCTCTGGAGACACGTATTTTGTGAGCTATCAGCATGTGCTTGGCATGCCCACGTTTGTTCAGTAAGAAAAATGTAGGTGGACAACCAGGGTTGTTTCCATAACTGTCTGAAATAATTGAACTGTAAGTTGCAAATGTAAATTGCAGATTTAATCCTCTTTTTTATTAGTCCAATTTCTAATGTCAGGGATATTTACATAGCAGGATGGAAACAGAAGACAGTGAGGGGGTGGGTAAGTAATGAATGATTTATTAGAGATTCCATTTGGTGTACTAGTCCAAAACAAACCCGGCAGAGCATATGGATAACTTATTTTCTGTTTGTAATAAAAGATGGATGCTAATACCTCCCAGCCTGATCTTTAATCATATATATTTGCTTTTCGATCTAGTTTTAAAATGGAACATCTATAAAGCAAGCCCTGAAGAGCTTACAATGAGAATCTCACAGAAAACATCTTTCAGATGTCTATTTGTACCACACGAGGAGAGAAGCAAGCAAGCACTGTGAATTAGTGTGTGCCTTAGAGGTTGTAGGTAATTCTCCCTCAAAACTGCTCAAAATGTCTCTCTGCTTTGCCTCATTCCTGCCTTGTGTTTTCCTCAGCACTCTGTCTCCAGGAAAAATTCCTGCTGGTCTCTGGAAATGCTTTGTTCATTGAAGTGCGGGGTAAGGCTTCCTGTCCCTCTTGCTGGAAGGTTCAAAGGACTCAAGTTATCCCTCACAAGAATCCCCTTGGGGACTTGCCCTCACACTCACCCTTCTGCAAGGCAGGCAATGCCCCCTCCTCCCCAGCCACCCCAGCAGAGCCCAGGGCCAGCAGAAAGCCCATCTGCTCCTTCTCTGGGGCACTGAGGCTCAGTGGGGGCCCAGAGCTGCCTGCCCACTGCCACCATGGCCATCATGCACTCTCCCAATGCAGTGTCAGCCCACCCTCCCCCTGACCCTTCCCCTTTTCCCAGCACTCCGGAGAAGAACAAACATCTCTGTTACTTTTGCTGGTTCCCCTCGTGGCCGCAGCAATACTCACTCCTCCCACCCCCCCTTGCTCCCCTGCTACAGAGGCCCACGAGTTTCCCTGCCACTGACAGTCCCTGAGAGCATCCTATGCAACTGGTCTAGACTGTGTGAGAAGATGTTACTATGGAAACATTTACGTCCTCACGGTCTTTGGTGTGCTTACTAATAGCATTCAGCATGTTTGTCTCCTGTATTCTTGCTGGTGGAAGAAAAAAACCTCTTTTCCTTTGCAATGTTTACTTTAAAAAGAAAGAAAAAAAATTATTAAAGCACGTATATTGACTTTCCATCTTAAGGAAGGAGGAGGGTGAACGGAGTTTTAGTTTTCCACCTCCTGGTGATGCTGTTTGGCTGGAGGTGGCTCTCTGCAGTGCTGGATTTATCAGGGCACTTCACAGCTTCCCAGCCAGGCCTTTGGCCTCTATCCTGCAGCAAGCTCTGGAAGAGCAGCTCCTTTCTCCTGCAGCCGGCCCCTCGCTTCTGTGTCAGGATGGATCTTACTGATCCCAAGAGCTCCCTTTGCTGAGGTACCCAGGGCAGGAAAACAACATCCACGGTGATAAAGCTGTTACCGTGACAGAAGGACTTCACTCACCATGCCCACAAATTGGTGTTCCCTCAGAAGCCACCTTTTTGTGCTGTAAATTAAATTTTCTTCAGAGCTGCTCAGTCTCTGAGCCAGAAATATATTATGTAATATTGAAAAGGAATTATTTTTTAGACATTTTTGAGTTAGTAGAGAGTAGCTAGTAGTCCTCTACTTAGAAAATACTTGTGATTTTTTTTTTGTACAAAAATTCCCAAAAATTGTTATTTGTGCTTAAAGAACTGTCTTCTACCTTGGTCAAAAACTCTAGCCACCGTGGAGACATCTCTGACACAATATCTACAAAAGAAGAAAGATAATTTATGAAGGAATTTGGGTTGTAGCTCATGAAATGATTTAACAACAGTTATCTTGCAGGAAACGGAAAAATATGCTTTTCTCTAAATGGCTGGCTTCTGGTTACTTGATTTCATGTTCTGGATTGGAGATTGTTACAGAAAATCTGTCTGGAACTCATAATACAGACAAATTTCCACCTCAGTTCACACACAAAAGGGAAAGCAGGCAGCTAGGAAACAGGCAGATCTGAGTTAAGTTCCTCATTGCATACTTCATTTTTGCTTACGTGATTCTTGCGCACACATTCCCAGAGTCCTTTCAGAGAAATCTATAATTATCTTTTCATGATGAAAGATTGGGTGTACACATATTGGGTGCATTTCTGTTTATTTAGCTGCTATTATGGTCGTACAATTGCCCTTTTCTTTTCACTTAAAGGAGGGGAAAGCAGGCACGGCAGTGGATGTGAGAGCTCTCCCTTAGCCAGTGAGGACATGGAAGTGCTGTCCACCCATCCACACAGCCAATCACCCACTTGGCTTCTTTAAAAGCTGCTGCATCCTCTCGATATTCCTTTGAAGCAAGATCTGCCTCCTCTGTACTGTATTTATCAGAACAGTTATCTCCGACTGCTCAACTGCTATTGTGGTGTTTTTTGGCATTGGAGGACATTTTTTTGTGCCTCCTCTATTTTAATGAGTCATTTTAAATTCTGTGGGAAAGAAAGAGAGAAAGAGAGAAAGAGAGAAAGAGAGAAAGAGAGAAAGAGAGAAAGAGAGAAAGAGAGAAAGAGAGAAAGAGAGAAAGAGAGAAAGAGAGAAAGAGAGAAAGAGAGAAAGAAAGAAAGAGAAAGAAAGAAAAAAAGAACCAAAATAAAATAGCAACAAACCAATATGGACGGAAAATTGCCCTTTTTAATTCAGCCGCCAGTGTTCATGTTACAGATGTGGAGTGCCATACTCTGCTTTGTAGTGACAATGCTAAGACTAGACTGCTAAAAGTAGAAATTAGGTCACACTCCATCCTTGCAAATTATCAGTCAAGTTGTTTTAAGACATTCCAGGCAGTTAGACCTGAGCAAATGCGGTGAAGGCTATGGCTTTACACAAATACTACTGAGGCCTGAACTGGAAAATAGTGGAGCCTTTTGCAGAAGTATCTGTGAGCAAGTTGAGCTGCAGGATGACGATGTTGGAACAAACAAGGTTCCACCACAGCTCTCAGAGCTGATGGTGCTGTGAGGCTGGCAATGTGGAAAATCAACCTTTTGAAGCTGGATAACTCTGACACAGTGAGGGAGGACACAGGTATTGAAACTCCCAGCTCACCGGAGCTGTCCAGTGCTTGTGTGACCCGACAGAAATGATGATGAAGGAACTGAAGCCAGCGGAAAACTGTTGACCCCTGTGAGTCTCCTGCTGTGAGCTGTCTCAGTGGGGGCCAAGCCAGCTGGGGAAACTGTTTAGCAGGAACAGGGTGGGGGAAGAGGTCTGACTTACTTACTTCCTAGAAGCAAGGTGATTTGGATCGGATAAAACGCGAAAGCGCACTTTGAAAGCTATCCAAGGTGACACTGCCCTTTATGGCCGCGAGGCTGTATAGGTGATCCATTAATGCTCCCACCAGTCCAATCATATCTGCACAGACAACAGAGAAGAAACTGCATCAGCATGAAACTGCATGGCAGGAGGGGACATTCTCATTCCTCAGCTGTGGAATAACCAACTTCAGCCCTTGCATGGGTTAAAGGCACTAGTTAGACTGATGCTCTCGGCTGCCCGGCGGCGCGGCTGTGCAGCCGGGCTCCTCAGAAGCCTCTCTGCGGCGATGCGGCGCCATGGCCGCTGTGAGGCCGGCAGGCTCCGGGCAGACGCCCTCCTGCACGCACACACACAGCCCCGGAGGGCCCGTAATCTACGCGCTGCATGTGTGGGGCAGGCAGGGAGGGAAGGCAGCGGGTTATCTAAGGGAACAGGAGGCCACGGCGGGCTGCCGCCGCCTCAGGGGCGCCATGCCAGCGCCTCAGCCTGGGCCGCAGCCGCCAGCTCCCGCCTGACTTCAGCGGGGCTTTGTGCGGGGAACAAAAGGGGCCGTTGGAAATCAAAGTGAGGAGCACACACTGCTTCGAGAGGGGCATGTCAGGGAAAACGCAGGGCTGCCGTGGGCGGGCACCATTTCCCTGCTCGGCTGCACCTTCTCGGCCCGCTCCCGACTTCCCTCTCCCTCCCCTCCCGTAAGGCCGCCATTTCTCGGCCCCGCTGCTCCTCCTTCTCCCCCGCCCCCCCTTTCCCCTCAGCATTGGTCTGCTCCGGGCTCTGGCCAATGACAGCTCACGGGGCACGTGAAGGACTCGCCCGTAGCCAATGAGCGCCGCCCTTCCCACGTGGCGAGCTGCGTGACGTCTTCCGCGCGAGCTTCGCGTCTTTGTTGGCGGGTAAAATTTCCCCCAACGCTCCCCGCGGGGGGGGCGGGGGGAGCGTCCTCAGTCGCTCCGGTCACGTGGCACGGCCGCGCCCGAAGTGGGGAGCGGTCGGCGCGCATGTATACACCATATAGTCCCTCCGGCGACAGCCCCGTCGTGGCGCCGCGGTGTTTTGTCGGCGGCTCCCGTGTTTAACTTGTAGCAGAACGGTAAGAGAGAAGCCCAGAAAGACAGGCCACAGGCCGGTAGGTGCTGGTGACAGGCAGGTGACGCTTGGCGGAAGAATACCTCACGGCCGCACTTGGTTTGGTAAGGCGGCTCATATATAAGGGCAGAGCGCCGGCGGTGCCACCTCATTGTTTCCTCTCGCCGAGAATAGCGTTGGTGTAGGTGCCCGTGTCAGTGTGCGCAGCACCTCCGGCGCGGCGCGGATACGAGCAGCCCCCCCTCCCCTGGCCGCCATGGCTCTTTAAGGCGGCAGGGCCAGCGGCGGCATCGGCCAGTGCAGCAGGCGCAGCAGCAGCGGCGGCGGCCTCAGCACATCCCCGGCATCTGCAACCATGGCGTGAGTATCGTGTGCGAGGGACGGCTGCTCCCTCTCTTGGGTGTTGCTAGGCGTGCTATTACCCTCTTTAAGTAGGCTTTTGGGGTAGGTTTATCACGCGTGTGGTAATAGTTGGTATCTCACGGGGAGAAGGGTGAGATACCTAAGTATAGGAAATAACACATAAACTACCTAGTTAAGCCAAAAAGGTAGAGAGGTGGGGAGATTCTCGTAGGGCTTGGTATCTCCGGGGGCGGCGAGTGTCAGAAATAACAGGAAATGCCATTTCGAAAGAATTTACGAGGAACGTCTATGTTTTCTGTCGTTCGAGAAACTTTGATTTCGAAAAGTCTAGGATTTTAGTATTTAATATTTTTTTCCTGGTATTTTCATGGGAATAAAGGAAACATTCGCAGGGAGGGTTTCTTTGCCCGCGCGAGGGGAAGTGCTGCTGTACTTACGGGAAAATAGGGCAGTAGAGGTTTTAGGGGTTTGAGTACAAGGACCACGTGGTATAATCACACATAGATAAACGGGGTTGTTACTAATCTGGCACCAGTACTAATGTTAAATAATGCAGTAGCGTAGCGTTGGGTTTGCCCTGGCCATCGGGCGCAGAGCCCTGTGCGGTGCTGGAGCCGCGGTGGAAACGTGGCAGGACACAAAATGGCGGCGGGGAGCGGGCGGCGGGACCGCCAAATGGCGGCGGGTGGGCGGGGCCGGCCCTGCGCGGGCCTGAGGGAGGCGGGGGACGCGCAGCAGCACAGGAAAAAAGAAGTGAGATAATCTGTAAAGTTCCGCCGTACTTCTGAGATGCTATTGCTTTAAAAGGTTACTATGTTGCTCAGACCAGATACTGATGAGCTTAAGTTCTGTTGGCAGGTTTTTCACGGCAGCACACAGCAGCATTGCTGTAGTCGACGAAAAGACCCTCTACTTGTCTACATCCTTCAACGTCAAAGCGTTAAAAGCTGACGAAAATGAGCTTCTTGAACAACGAGATGCTGTTGGGGGATTCAATATCCCCCTTCAGCCAGCCGTGTTCGGTGGCTGAGGAAAGTCTGGGACTCCTAGATGACTACCTGGAGGTGGCCGAGCCCCTCGGTTCGCATGGGTTCTCCAGCGACAAGGCTAAGGCAGTCTCCTCCAATTGGCTTGCTGTGGACAGTTTAGGCAACACCATAGATAGCAGCCAGGGTAAGGTACTACTTATTTCTGTTAAGGGTATCAATTACATAATACCACAGTAACATTCCAGTTGAAAATAAATGGCTAGGTTTTTATAAATCTGAAGGCAATCTCACATATGTTACGTCCGCTTGGAAAGCGTGTGTACTACGCTGCTTACACAGCACACAATTGCCGGTTATGGTGAAATGCCACCTGTGTTAGCCTTGCAGTAACACAGCAGCTGCCAATGGTACTGTTTCTTGGCAGGGGTAACAGTAAGGAATCATGGTTGTATGTTGCCAATGTCTCTGAACTATTCTGGTCTTCAGGTAAGAGGGTTGGAATGCCTCAATGGCTGCTTACGTTGTGCCCTGCAGTTTTTGGGAGCTCAGTGAAAGAGTATTTTTTCCCTAATGATTTACTCTTTTTGTGCTAATACATTAGAGAGAGGAAAGATGGTTGCTGAGTGATAAACTACTAGGTTATTTTCAAAAGCGTGAGTTGCATTGGGTGGTGGTTTACTGAAGTGGTAATTTCTTGTTTTTATTGTGCAGAGGATGCCTTCTCTGGCATGGAGTGGATGGTGGAGAAGATGGATCTGAAGGAATTTGATTTTGATGCCCTGTTAGGTATGGAACATCTGGAAGCCACCGTCTCACCAGACGAGCTGATGGCCACGTTGGAAGACACGTGTGATCTATTTAACGCTACCATCCAGGAATTTCACAGCAAAGAACTTCCACTGATAAATAACGTAATCACCCATCTCCCCGAATCCCCAGTTGGAGCTGATTCAATGGCCCCATTGGCTTCCCTTTGGTCTTTTCCCCTCTCCCCAGGGTCTCTGACTTCCACCCCAGACCACTCATTTAGTTTAGAACTAGGTAGTGAAGTGGATGTTCTGGAAGGAGAAAGAAAGCGGGAGTGCCCCACTGTTGTGGTGGTGATCACCAAGGCTGAGAAAGAGGAGGAGAACCATTCTGATGATAGTGGAATATGCATGAGCCCAGACTCCTACCTGGGAACCCCCCAACACAGCCCCACCAATTCAGTTGGATCCCCCAATGGCAACCGCTTCCCTGCAGATGCCGCCTGTGGCTCTGTGCGGTCCAAGCCATATGATCATCCTGCAGAGAAGGTAGTGTCAGCAAAGGTGAAAGGAGAAAAGAAAATGGATAAGAAACTAAAAAAGATGGAGCAGAATAAGACAGCTGCCACACGTTACCGGCAGAAAAAGAGGGCGGAACAGGAGGCACTGTCTGGGGAGTGCAGAGAGTTGGAGCAGAAGAACCAGGCCCTGAAGGAGAAAGCAGATTCCCTTAGTAAGGAAATTCAGTACTTAAAAGATCTGATAGAAGAGGTCCGCAAGGCCAAGGGCAGAAGAACTAGAGTCCCTGAGTAGGGTAGTCAGCAGTGTTGTGTGCATGTAAATAAGCTTCCTGCTAAAGCTGTGTATTGCTGTCTAATAAATAATTTTGTAGTAAATGTGCAATGACGGTGTGTGATGAGTGGTACCTGTAAAACCATGACCTGAACCACACGTGGGTGTAGGTGGGTGTAAGTACAAGCACGACAAGCTGTTGGTGTGCTGAGAGAGTGCAGTGTGATGCTCGAGCTGCTTGTGGGTGGTGAATGCAGTGCAAGTGCACAGAGTGCTTTGAACTGGAGTGTTTACATAATAAAGTGTCTTTGTTGACCTGTCCCTCTCGATAATTTACATGTATTCTAAAGTGAGAGGGGATCACACTGAGGTGCCTCAGGATTTTCAGCTAATTTGTAAGCCCATTGAAACAATTGAGGCTGGAGAGTCGATGGAAGACAAAAGGTCAGTAATACTATGTGGTGGGAGATTTTTTTATTTTCAACTTAAAACGTCTCTGAAGGGAGGGAAGGGGTCTGGGGGCAAATAAAAAAGTTGTGAGTACTGGTGAAAGAAACGGGCAGCTTTGCTAGGAGACAAGTCCAGAGCAAGCACCAGCGTTAACTGCGCTTGGGTTCCTCGTGTGCCTGTGGGTCTCGGCAGTGCCCGAACCATGAGCAGGAGCTGTGTCCTGGCCCCTTCAGACTGGTGTGAACTGGGCCAGATGGGTGGGGTTACTGTAGTGCTTTTACTGATGGGTCATGTTCCTGTACCCGAGTGTGAAAGTCTGCGCTTTTTCAGCCAGCCACTGATGAGTCAAGTTTTAAGCTGTAAATACAAATTTGACCACCAAGGCTGCAGCTGAGTTGGTCTGTAAACCCGGTTCAGCTCTAGTCCTGCCTCAGCTGTGCAGGGAAGGTACTGGTGTGCCGGAGCAGCACCTGTGTTTGTGTGGGGGGTTGGGGTTGCTTTAGGATTTGGGATGTGCCATTTTTAACTACTTCATGTGTGCTCAATTTTTTTTTTTTTTTTGCTGCTGATACCCCTCTTTAACAGCACTTAATCCCTTTGGCATTTGGACGTGCACATCCTTTCCGAGGAGTTGATTCCTTCTCACTTGTGCTGGCATGGCTCCCTGAGCTGCTGAGCTCAGTTGCCTGGATGTCCCAGCCTGGCTGGCACACACATGCAGTGCAGTGGCATCAGGGCACCAGCCAGTGCTGGAGTGAGGAGGGAAAAGGTCCTTAAAGGAACCTTGGAGCATGGTTTCTCCAGTTGCAGCTTGACATTTCAGCTCCTCATGCCCTCAAGTTAGGGCTGCAGTCCTCTATCCTTGCTCCTTGCTCAAGCCATTACCTGATGTGTGCTTTAGCTGTGTGGGGGTGACCTGGTGGGTGAAGGCTACTCCAGCGGATGGATGGCACAGGTGGCTGCTGGCAGCGGGAACCCATTGCTGCTGTGGAGGGCTGAGTGGGCCAGGCCCCCAGTGGCAGCTGTCTGTGCTTACAGCTGTGCCTGGGTGGCTGGATGCCATTTAAATTACAGCAGAAAGGCTCCCTGCCGGGAGTTAGGGCTCATGCCACACTGAGGGTGGGGTGGATAACTAAGACCCTCCCCTTGGTTTCATGAGACGGTGTGTTTGAGTAGTCTCAAACCTCCTGGGTAAGGGCACAGGTGACCATGTGCTGTATGAATGGGATGCACTGCAAACTGGAGACTGCAAGCAGGGACAAGGGACTTGCTTGTGGTTTAGGAGGTAGACCAATGTAATAGGTTTCCTTCAAATCAGCTGCACCAGCCAGGTTGGGGATGGGGATAATTAGAGACAGAAAAGCCCCAAGACTTTGGTCAAATCTGCACCTGAGGTGACATTGTGCTTGGTCTCAGTTGAGCCACAGAAAACATAATAACTGCTATGAGTCTATGAGCTGGTGGCTTCCCGGTGCAGGGGAAAACCCTCCACTCCTCCTCATACTGATCCCCTTTCCCACCACAGGGCAACCACCTCTTCTCTTCCCTTAGAGCCATAGCAACTTCTGCTTACACCTGGCAGCAGCCAGGGCTGAGGGAGCAGCACGTGTGTTTTGCTGCCCTTACTCAGTTCTCCCAAAGCCTGGAAACATTGTCAGCACATTTATCCCCTCCCCACCCCGTGGCAGGGCTGTCTGTGAGCCACTCATGGCTAAAACCAATTTTTCTTTGCGTCCATGCTCTGCAGGCGGACGAGGCGGTGTCTGAGCTGGCCAGTAAGTACATGATTCTGGTTTCTACAAGCCTGCAGAGACTATGCAGGTCCAATTTACCAAATTACACTCACTCCAGGGAAGGAAGATCAGAGCTGGAACAGGTGAGAAGGAATGCATGACGCACCCATGCTGCTTTGCTCTCTGCAGCCGTGTGTGTGCTTTAGAGACCTCCTTGCAGGAGAATCAGAAACCTGCCCTTAAAGAGCAGTCAGCACTCAGTGCTTGCCGAGGCTCCGAGCTTGTGGCTTTGCAGAGGCAGCCCATATGGCAATCTCATGCAACGCCTGCTGAAATGACGCCGTGTTTCCATACTTAGTAACTGAGTTAAGATTTTACAGGGGCTGGAGATCAGGGCTGACTCTTCCTCTGCACTTCTTATCTAGGCTTTTCCTCCAGGCTTCAGTTAGGCACAGCAAGCATCACGCCACTTGGCTCTGCAGCCCAGCAGCTTGTCCAGCCTTCAGCAGGAGCCAAGGAACACCCATGACACCGTCACAAACTCCAGCCCACAAAGGTAAAAAACTCTGATAGCCTCCTGCCTAGTAACTGATTTTACATTTTGCACATTGCAGGAGCTCTCTCTCGTTTTTTTCACAGCCTCACAGAACAAATGTGCTTCAACTGAATCCTTGCAGCTTGCATAGAGTATGATACCACGTCCAGAATTAGATTGTAGTTCATGAAATGCAGGCTTTACCTAGTGCCAGAAGAGCCTAGTTCTTCTATGTCCTTGGAAACAGTAGAATTCCCCCAATCTGTGTTATATAAGAGCTATTTGAATCTGAAGTTGGCATGGCTGATGGGATTTCTGTCTCAGTTATTTCTCCTCTGAATTAAGGGCAGTGAAGCAGACTTCACACACACAGCATGCACGACCCTCAGGCTCCTATCCTCAGCCAATTTTGTGCTTCATGGTAAATAGGAGTCCAGTATTCCCCCACATAACCAAACAACCTCTTGCAGTTCGCTGCTCACAAAGCCTCTCCTCACAAGCTTGTTTCTGCTGTTAGCACAATATTTATAACTACCTTCCTCTTCACCCTGCCTTTAGAGAGACCCAGGTGCATGCCCTTCTCTTTCAAAATGAAAAGGGGAAACCATCACTGCTGGCAACTTCTTCACATGCCTGTGTGGAGAATCAGACGCACCTTTGCAGCACGCTTACAAAAATAAATCCACAGCTGCAGTGTTGGGGAATGAAGAAAGAATGATGATAAAATCTTCCAAATAGCTTTTGCCCTGGCAGAAAGCCCAGAAATAGCTGCAAGGACAGGCAGTCCTTTGGGAGATGAATGCTCCTCCAGTGCTCCTGAGCTGGACTATAGAAAGAAAATGTGGCTTATACTGATGGAAGCAGTTTCACACAGTGGTAGTCCATTCATAGCCTTTTTTGGGGGGTGGGAAATCTCTAAGTTTTTGGCCAGAAGAATACCAGTTTTCTTTATCTTCCCATAGGCTTAGGCCTTCAGAAGAAAAACAGGATTTCTATTGTCCTTCCTACAGGCATAATTTTCATCTTGTGCATACTAATTTTTTCTCAGTATGGTCCAAATAGCTTCTGGGGACATCCTACCTTCTTGTGTCCTGCTGTATTCACAGTCTTGCCATACAGTCCTGCACACAGACTCCTGTTACACTTCATTTCCAGTGCAAAGGCCATCTCGGGGTCTTACCATGAGCATCCCTTGCTGGGCCAGAAGTGTTCACCTCTGCTGACTTTCCCACTGAAATGCTTCAGACCCTGTGAATTACAGAGGAATTCAGTCCCCTGACCTAGGAAATAATATTTTGGCTGCTCAGGTATCCCAGGTATGCTGCCTTTGCGTTATTTTCAGTGCACTCATGCAGTGTCATAAGTGAATGAAGTCACTGAATGAAGGAAGCTGGCTGCACCCACAAGCTCCAGTTTCCCTATTACAGAGGTGCATGTTCTCCAAGCGATGGCCAGCTGCCTCTCATTTCTCCTTCAGCTGCTCTCCTTCCTCTCCTTTGCACGCACACACCCTTTTAAGGAATGGCAGGAGCGAGTTGCAGGCACAGCAGATGCGTTGGCTTAATTTATATAGGGCAGAGAATCTCCTAGCCCTGACACTCCTCTGCATCTCCATTGCAGTGTGCGGGCAGGTGGAGAAAGAGCCCTGGTCTTTGCCTCCCATTAAAGGAGATAAATGATCTTGCTGGCACCCAAACGGTGCAGCTCAGGACAGACCAGCTTGGCTACATTACTGCTCAGCCCTGCCAACAGCTTATTCCTTCAGAAAAAGGTGCGTGTAACCCTGTAGACAGCTGCAGAGCAACCTTCACGCTTTTTATGTCCCCTGCCCCCACCAGTTAGTGACTGGCTCTGTTAATCCTATTTAACATAACTACAGATAGAAATGCAAACCTTTAATCCCGCTCCAACCTACCAGCCCTTCAGCCTGCCTTGGCTGGAGTTTCACGTTTTGAGCTGTAAGCAGACAGTAGGCAGCCTGCCTTCTTTCACACTCCTCATTTTGACTCGAATTAATGGGTCTTTATGTCTCAAAATGAGAAACTTCCTTTTGCTGTAACTTTTCTGAGTTATTCAGGGCCCTGCTGCTGTGCACCCTTTTTACAATAATCAGTCCCCTATCTGAGGCGTTCAGGAGCCTGTAAGTACTGTAGATGCTGATGCTGTGTTGATCATCAGCAAGACGGAAATGTAAGGCAGTCATGGAAAAGAACTCCAGCAGGTAAGATTGGCTAAGGTTTTTAAGACCCTTCTCCACCCCTTGATTTTCCCCTACAGCCTTTTCAGTGTTTTCAATTTCATTTACCTGAGCAAGTTCATTGGCAGCCAGGTTTGTAACTGCTATGTCATTTCAGAGGCAAGAAGTTGGTGTCCTGAACAAACATGTTTTCTTGGTTTACATTTGCAGTCCTCCCCTTGCCGACACACACATAGTGCTGTTAGTAGCTGTTGTTGCTTTCTGTGGTAAGGAAGTGGAGACTTGCTGATACAGCAGAGGCTGTACAGGCTTACATTAGCTTGTACCCACTGGAACAAATTTCCTTTTTTTTTTGCTTTCCATTCACAGAACAAGGGAGCAATAGGCCATTAAGACGCTTGATGAATCTTATTCACACTAAGCTAGCTCAAGGCTGAGCATCTGCAAACTGTTCTAAACAGTTTCCCTGGAAAGGTTCTACCACACTAATAACACTCCAGAGCTTTTATTTGCACTCATATTAAAGCTGCCACGGCTGCCGCCCATTCTGACTCCCTGCTGCGTGTGGGTGGAGATGCCCTGTAAGATGGCACCCTCACCATTCCCTAGCTCAGCTACCTCTATTTTCTGCTGCAGGATGCTCAGCTGGTGTTGCAGAGCTGGGGAGGGAGCCAGCAGCCTGATGAGCTCAGCGAGTACGCGGCGCTGGCCCGGCAGCACTGGGACACGTCCCCGCGCCACCGCTTGCAGATGCGAGGGAAAGAAATGCTGTCCAGCAGGTCCAAAGGTTGTTGTGGGCTGCAGCCTGTCAGCTTCCAGTGTGGGAAACAGGTTGGAGGCCAACTAGGAAAAGCAGCTATAGCAGCTGCTGCTTCCCTAACCCCTTCTTGTCTCTTCCATTGGGCAGAGAAGTCTGGCTGCAAAGAACGAGAAGAGATCACGGAGTCATTGAATGGTTTGGGTTGGAAGGAACCTTAATCATCTCATTCCAACCCCCCTGCCAGGGACACCTTCCTTTAGAGCAGGTTACTCGAATCCCCATCCTGCCTGGCCTCGAACACTTACAGGGATAGGGCAGGCGGCTCCAAGGTAGCCACCTCCTGGGGTTCCAGCACAGCCAAGGAGCTGGCATGCTCTGGGCATGGCTAGACAGACAGCTGGGAGTATGAGAAGGTGCCTGGCTTTAGCTTAACAGCAGGCACATGCAACAGGCTGGTACCTGTTCTGCCCTCTCTTTTGAAGATATTCCCCTCAGGGGGCACCACCTGTCCTCACCTACCCAGTATTCAGGTGGCATTACTCTTCTTTCCTAGGAGCTCATACCCTGCCAGAGAGGGGGAAAGCCAAGGCTGCAACATGTCAGATCTTTGCCCTTGCAGATGGTATCTCTAGAGCCACCACCCACTTCCGCTTCTCTTTCCTTCCTCCCACAAAATAAAGTTTAATTTATTTAAGGATACTGTTGACTGTACAATCAAGTTTAGTTTCAAATGGCAAAATTCAGTCTGTCAGGTAGCTTTACCCTCCTTGACAACATAATGCCTCAAGAAGTATGCTGATTACCCATGTTGGCCCTAATAGTTTTTCCAGCCAGTAATGAGGGCTGCCACCCAACTTTGAAACTCCACTGATCTGGGTGTTATTATCCCCGTGGAGAACTGCTCTGGACCCCACTTTAAAGTTCCTCCTTAACTTTGAAAGAAGAGCTTTCCTGTTTGCTTACATTTGCAAACAGACAGGCTGGGTTTTGTACAACAGGAGTGAACCGCATTACCCTCCTGCCCTTTTTTGGAGCGAGGAAGGACGGTTTTGCTTCCTTCAGCCTGCAGGAGAAGGGCCCAGGGGCTGAACAACCACAGAAACAAGGGTGCGTAGGAGGAAGGGGTAGAGGAAGAGCAGGAGATAACGTGAAGGACCTCTGTAGGGTCATAGGAAATGCCAAATACTGAAGATGAAGGCTTAAAACAAAATAACACCCCAAAAATCGACCTCTTTCAGTCAAGTTGTGGCACAGCCAGCTTTTCCACACAGCTAATTATCCTCATGACAGCTCCACAGAGAGCTGCTTGTGTTAGGCCAGCTCACATGCACTGCAGCAGGCACACAGAGCAGAAGTTTTAGGGAGACGTGCTGAATACACATTTTGCTCAACTATTTTTTCAAACAATAGTGCTTCCATTCTTTTAAGCAGCTTTTCTTTTCTTAATTTTTTAAATTTTGGAAGCAAGAACAAACTAAAAAAAAGGGAATTGTTCTTCGAACTGTTCTATATTTACCACTTTTGGCTGCAGATAGTTGAACTTGATCCTATTACAAGAAATCCCCTCCCATGTGCTATTACCCAGTTTCCAGTATGTACACTTCAGTATGCTCACTATTTCCCCTGTCTGGATCTCATACGTCCAAGCGACCTTTCCTCCCATGCAGACAAGAGGAAAAGAACTCAACAGAGGAGGCACAGGCTTAAGAGGACAGCACCAGGAACTATAATCAGAGGGCAGGAAGGGATAAGTGAATTCCTGGCTGTGTTGGCATCAAGCAGCTGCTGCTCAGGTCAGACGAGCCCCTTGTAATCAACTCCTGAGCCTAACCAAAGCATGGCATTAGTCCTTCTCCTTAGCTGTTTTTTTCCCAAGGGAACATATGTCCCATCTCTTTGGGTAAGGTGCAGGAAAAGACAGTGGTTCCCCAGAAGCACGTTCAGAGTAGTTTAGCGAGGAAGTTTCAGGAACAACACTTCCACCTGCTGGGCCTTCTGTTTGTTACAGCCGGGAATTTAGTGGTAGTCTGAGAGAAAACAACTTCCCTTGAGCCCAGCACCACAAGCTCAGGCTCAGATTTTGATGCTGAGACTGACATCTGGGTCACAAGCCCTCCTGGCTACAGGACCTGGCAACACTCAGCAGTGGTGCCCTCCTGGCATGGCTAAATCTCAGTGGGATACTCTGCTATAAACATCCAAAGGACAACTTTCTCCGTGTGAGAGCTCTTCCTCGGAGAGAGGGAAGATTGTGAGTAGCCAAAATGGAGGAGTCATCTCCATTCCAACCTGCACTCTTTGAAGGCCTAAGCATGTCAGAGAGATGGTTTAATGTATGTGTCAACATGAATCAGTGAGGCCATTCACACAACTGAGTCACCCTAAAGAGAGGAATGCTTGGATCACAGCAGTGGCACGGTTCATCTTCATCACCTGTCATAATAATCACTACTACAAAGGCAAAGAGAGTGTCTGCAACAATTATTTAATCAAATGACATATAAAAAGATTTTGCAATGACTGACAGACCTGACAGGGGCTGTAATAAGAACCCAAACTGCAGGGTTACTCAAGTTTAACAGTCTTTCAAAGCATCCTTCTCTTCCAGAAATTTATTAATGCTGGTCCAAAACATTTCTCCATTCAGATACAATACTTTCAATGCTCCCTGCCAAATAACACAGGTAGCAGGAGCCTCATATCCTGAGGAAGGGGAAAAAGACTTTTATTTGGCTTAGTCCACCCTTCTATGTCAAGAATGCAAGACATGCTGCCTGCAGGAAGATAATTATAAGGACAACACACCTCAGAGCCAAGAGCACCTCCGTGGCTTTAGCTGGCCAGTAACAAGCTCTGCCCAGACCAGAGCTGCTCCGCAAGTCCGACACGGAGGCACTCGCTGGCAGAGGCACATCCCCCATGTGCCATCTCAAACATGCAGAAGAAATGCCCAGGCCTGCATGCCAGGGTGGAGAAGCTGTAGAAAGACTGGAGCTGCAAGAATTCCTGTCACGATGTTTATGGTATCCCAAAGTATTCCCTCTCAAATTTACGGAAATCTTCCTCGGTGAACACAGTGCCTTCAGGCTTCTTCTTTTCTGCCTTCTCTGGAGGCTGATCTTTGGACTTCCTGCCTCTGTTCTGGGCAAGAACCTTCAGACAATACAAAGATGGAAAAAACAACAGTCATTGTTATCCAGACCAAACCAAAAAACAGTGATTTTCAAGCTCACCTGCAGCATCTCTGCTGTTCTACAAGAACCCTGCTATCTTCCAGAGTGCCTCCAAAGAAAAGTGAGAGGCAAACCGCTGATGTTAGCCAAAGCAGGTCACTGGGACAACAGCAGATACCAACTTGCTATTTGGAGTCAAATATGAAAACTATGTTCTAGTAATTGTCACAGAGATAAGAGCATTGATTTCAATTCAGAACTTTCTAAAACTATGGTCTTCTTTTCAACCCCTCTCTCCATGACACAACCTGAAAACCCAATGAGTTTGTGGAATTCCCTCAGCATTTTCTAATACACTGTCACCTCCTGTCAAATCTCCAGCCTGAGAAATGCTGGCCTAAACCACTTTGTTTATTTATGGATGTTAACAGCCTCTATCTCATAAAAACAGCCCCAGATTCTAGCACTGCCAGCTATTCTTCTCTTCAAATCCTTGCATGAGACTACCTTTTGGGGAAGACCACTCAAGAAATTCTCAAGTTATGAGAAACACCATTTAAGAGGCTGAGTAATTCCTATTACATGAGCCAGCAGCACATCTGTTTCCTCATTAATCAGCCTCCAGCTACAGAGAAGGCCAGTTCCATCGATGGTAAGGAGAAGGTCTGAACCAGGGCTTCTCTGCAAGCTGAAACTACAAAATATTTTTGATAATTAAGAAAAGCCAACAGCTGTCAGGACATTTGAGGAATCTGATGTCAGTGGCATCCCTGCCCATGGCAGAGTGGTTGGAACTGGATGATCTTTTAAGGTCCCTTCCCACCCAAATCATTCTATGAGTCTATGATTTCAACTAGTACCAGAGAACATCATAGGGGGCAACATATCAACAACAGTTCAAAGCTTAGTAACTTATTTTTCCAGTGCACACAGGAATTCCTCAAGGCCATTTGCAGACAGAAGCTTAACTTTACTCTCTTGTGCAAGGTATAATTCTAGACGATCTAGGGATGATTCCCATTCATTCACCTGTGTTCCTCAGTAGAAACAGACCTCCCCGAACAGAAATTACAGTCTTACTTGTTCTGTGATGGCTTTGTCTGCAACAAGTCGTCCCTTCAACATGTACTGCAGGTTTTCTCTCAAGTGATTCACAGGCTTCTTTTTATGGTACTCCTCTGGGGCAAAGCAGAAAGGGACAAAACGCATCAGCTGCTCATCCAGGCAGCTCACAAGGAGAGACATAGGAGGATCAGCAAAGCCCCCGGAGAAAGACACTGCTATAGCTCAGGGATAGGGGTGCGCCTACAAATGAGGCTGCGTTTAAGTGAGCGACACCAAGAGGGCATGCAGGAGAATGCGATGGGATGGGATGCGATGGGATGCGATGGATACAGCGACCGGTAGCGTGGCTGCGGGACACCACAAGGATCCCCGGTGCGAGGGCTGTGGAGGCGTCGGGACTCACCTATCGCCGACTTCACGACTCTGCCCTTGACCGTGGCCTTGTTCCTGCTGGGCTCCGGTGCCCTCTTCCTCCGCCTCGCCGCGCCCGCCGCCCTGGGGCCGGCCCGGCCTCGCTGGAGTCCCGGCGGCGCCTTTGCCCGACCTGCAGCGGGAAGAGGAACGGAGTCACTGCAGCCGTAGCGGGGAGCCGCCCTGTGCCCGCCCGCACAGCCCCGGCCCCGCAGACTCACCCGGCGGCTCCAGCAGCTCCAGGCCGCGGCGCAGCAGCGCTGCCGACATGACCGCGCCNTTCGGGGGCGCACAGCGGCACGACACAGAGCAGTGGCCAGCAGCTAGAACATAAGCATTTTCTCCTCAAAACGAGGCAGAACTTCTCTACGTTTAAGGCGGCAGAGCAGGCTGCCCAGGGAGGTCGTGGAGTCTCCGTCTCTGGAGACGTTCAAAATCATCTGGACGTATTCCCGTGTCACCCGCTCTAGGTGACCCTGACTTGGCAGGGGCTGGGGCTAGATTCTGTGAATATCAAGATTATCTTAAATCAGGATGTTCTTTGATGCAAGATCTTTGAATACTTTCAGTGCTAATCAGCAAGAAAAAAGACTTAATCAGTGTAACAGGCAGCAGCTGGCATCCCTTAGTCAAAGACATCCAGGAACTAACAAACTTGAAGAATGTAATAAGTCAAGATGTTCTGTGTCAGTAGATCAGATAGCAGTTAGTACCCCTTGCTCAAGGATATCCTGGAACTAACAACCTTTAAGGATGTAGAAAATCAAAATGTTGATGTATATCTGTGTATACATTGCTAACTTGGCAGAATACTCAAGGTCCATATATGCTCTCTATAATACTGAAAGTCATGCCTGAAGGTCAAAAAGATCCCTGCCCAGGTGAAAGCCCTTCCCCTGAGCCAGCATAGACGTTAGCTGAGGTAGTGTAATTACTCTTACCAACCCATCACAACACAGGGGCTCTAGTTGGAAAGTTACAAACCCTGAGCTTCTGCCTATAAATGATAGTATGGAAAGTCCGGTGGGTGTGCTCGGTTTGTGGAATGTCACCGAGCACCCGGATTCATGCAACTCTGAAATAAATAATCAAAGTCTCTCCTAAGTGAGTAATTATTGGCTTGTTGCACACTGGGTAATGAATCTGATTCTGTGAACAACACGATGGGTCCTGCCATCACAAGGGTAGTCACAGACCTGGAGGAAAGGGGGTGGTGTCGTGTTTTGTCTCAGCAAGGCCCCAAAATCCAGATTTAACTGTGCTAGACTTGTCAGGCAGAGAGGTTGACTCTGCCATAAATTGCATCTATATTTCAGAGTTACTTTAGACTATTTGTTTAAAGCTTTCTTCTCCAGTTTTCACCCCTCTAGAGACTTCATGCTAATATCTGCTAAATTTAGCTATCATTTGAATAAAGCTTATTCAATTATAGCCAGTGCTGCCAGTAACAAGCTGACACTGGAGGAGGAAAGAGGTTTATTCTCCCTCAGACATGTCCTGCGGGGAGAAAGGGATACAAATGGCTCTCATTGTTTCTCATAGTAATGATCTGTAACAGAGACTGATAAGAGTTAAACCTCGGTTTATTAAAAGACAGTAATTCTCTGGAAATTGTTCTCCAGCCCCTGCAGATGTCACCTCAATGCCTGTCTTTTATTGTTCCTTCTTTTCTGAATCCCTCCCTCGATGGATACTGGCATCCTGTGTCAGTTTCTGCTGATGGTGCTAATACATTTTTCTGGACAGGACTTGCATGGTGCCTATTCCTGGCTTCAGAGCTGGGGAACATTAACCATTTACCGCTTGTTCAGCATGTCACTTCTCACTCTTAGTTTTCCCTTTAATGGGCTTTTTTTTGATTGATTGATTTGAAGGGACAGTCACTGGGTATGTAACACAGAGCACTTCTCCATTTTCTTGTTTTCTGTTAGTAGGTGGTGGAAAATTGAACCTGCTCAGCTCTCATTCCCTGCCAGATTTTGTCCTGCTAGTTTTGTGAAAGCTCACAAAGTTACAAAGAGGTTGTTGTAGCTTTATGAAGAAGCTTTATGAAGAAGCCATGAGTTAATAGCCTATTGCTGAAATTGAAGAAAGCAGTAGAGAGTATTTTAGTCAGCAGAAAAGTTGTTACTGCTTGTATACTCAGACCATCTTGGTCAGAGCGAGATAAATGATAGCTGCCAATGCCATGGGGAAGGTGTTTTCAAAAATACTTCATCAGTCAAATGCTCTCTTTTAGCTCCTAAAATACAATTTACAGGTTCCGTGTAAGCTGTTCATGGTTTCATATTGCATAATATATTCAAGATAGCTTATTTTACTGATTAAACACTACATTTGTATCATTTATTAGGATCACCTGTCATTGCACATGCTTTGTGTCAGAATGGTGAAACCTCATAAATGCAGGCATCTGATGGAAAAACATCTTTGTTACCAACACTGCAAAACATGTTTAACAAATTAGTGTGATAGAAGCTGCACTGATTTATTATCCTGTTCGTGGAAAACATACCCCCTTTTCTACCTCCGAAGTAAACCATTACCAATACCATCTCATTTCCATTTCTGTTGTGCCAATTAATGTGCCCTCAGTTACGTAGGTCTCTCAGAAAATCTGACTCCTTTCTTATTAAATACCTTCGGTAGCAAGGACCCATAATACAGGCAACTCCTCCTTTGACCAGCAAGGCTGGGCGCAGACTTGCTGTGATTTTAGTCAGCAATTACCTGCAGAATAAAATTTAATGAGCACATGGGTCACTTTGCTGAAAAGAGAGGGCAAGGCACTTTCTTTAACTGCATTCAGTCTCCTGCCTCAGAGTCTGGTCAGGCTCTTGAAACTGGTTAGTTCACCAAGAAGTTAAATGGATGCACACGTTGTGGTTTGACGTATTCCCCAGGTTTGGATCTGCTGCCAAAGATCATGGTCTAACGTAGGCTGTGGGGTTTTTAACACTTTGTGAAATCATGTACCTATCATTAATACATTAAAATCATGTACCTATCATTAATACATTACATTTCTTCATCTCTTTTTAACAGGATCTGGCAGCTTTTCTCAGGGCACGATCGTTGCTGTTTCTCCTTACTGCATTCCGGCTGCAGCTGTGCTTGGTCTTACCAGACGTGGTGATTACGGCATCTGTCCTGTCTCTGTCGAGTGGCTCTGGTACAACCAACACCTGTCCCACTCCTGAAAACAGAGGTGCAGAGTCTTCCTTTGCTCTTTGACCTTAATAGAGAATTATGCTCATATCTTTTCTCTGCACTGCTAAACAAGATAATTTTGTTGGCTTATGTTAGGAATGTATAATCGTCTCTCAATATGAACTGGATTTTGCCTGTGTAGTATACGTTACTTCTGCTATAGCTGTAGAATGTAGGCATTTGGATCACATAATCTCTTCTCCATGTCATAAACTGTAAAATATCCTCTGCTGACCTTAGATTAAGTCAATTACCTGTTTCTGATAAATCTGCTTTATGGTGAGCACAGTGTATTAAATGCTGTATTTCTCTTTGCAGGAGCTTCCACGGCTTTATCACTTTCTCAGTGGTGATATGCTCGTCACGTCATCATGATATATATGTTAAACTATGCCTTTCTTTTATTCAGTCACTGTTGAAAGCAGTTGAGCAGACCCTACAAATAGCTTTTTCCAGACTAGTATGTACTATTAAAAACTTAATGTTGTGAGACTTTGTCTATGTCAGTACAAAAAAAAAAAATTAGTATTTCATTATACTGTTTTAAGGCCTCTATTTAAATTAAAATTTCATCCAAGATGAATAAAATTAAAATTTCATCACTTTGCAATCCCTCAAAAATCAGTTCAGTTAGCTCTTTGAAGCACTTTGGGGACAGAATGAATGCCAAATGGTCTTCATTTAAATGTGTAACATCCAAATAAATCACTATCTTAGAGCCTGAATAATCTGAGTTTGGATGGCAAAAACCACAGGTGCTGCATTTCAGATTGAGAATGCCTTTCTTTCTGAGACTTAAGCTGTCTTTGAAAGCTTTCTGACGCTAATGTTCGTGTTTTATAGCTTTCTTTAAATCTCATGCCTCAGTGGGTAACTGGCTTTTCAAGTACTAATAACCCGGCCTACAGATCAGTTGGAGTTTTAAGTAACTTCCATATATGAATATTATCAGTTCACTTTCTGCTTGCTTTCTTATGGCATTGAAAAATGGTAATTTTTCCTGCTTGAATATGCAGATAAAATTCCTGGTTCATCTTGGAGCAACTATTCCTTTCCCTAGTAATCTAGGCTTTGGAAGACATCTGATTTAGCTTGTTCCACCTTATTATTCTGTACTACATGCTAATAAAGATGTAACTGATACTCATGTCTAATCATACTGCTGTCTGTGGCAGTTCATAATAGCTGTCTGTTTGCTCTTACTTTATGTTCCAGCTTCTGAATTCAGGGGGTTATGTAGGAGTCTCAGTCTGAAGGAATGTTGTGAAGCATGTGAGAAAACATAAGCTAAGGGCAGCATTAGAAGTAAAATGTAACAATCGCAAGGATTTATTTAGTTTGGGGCTTTTTAAAAAAAAGCGTCGGTTTTATGATTTTGGGAAATGGGATCCTGATGTCTGAACACTTGGTACAGTCCACACTGACACATGTATCTGTATTGTCTCTTCGAAAATGAATCAGACTGATTTTCAAGCTGATTTATAGCAGATTTTCACCTCAGCATGTTTCCTCACATGTGGATTATGGAATGTGCTTTGCTTTAAGCAGCTGTCCAGTTTTACCACTTCCCGTATTCTGTATTTTCTCTTGAACAGCAATACCCAGTGCTGCTGTCATTAATATTTAGCTGTGTTTTCCAGCTTGAAGCAGTTTGTGCCGTGGTCCCTGTTCCTACAAAGAGCCGTGGATCACTGCCTGCCCTGTACCTCAAGTGCATAGGAACCTTTGTCCTTTAACAGTGTGACATGCCTTTGAAAACCAATTTACCTTTCCAGCCTACTGAATTTAAACAAGGGCTGGGCAATGCTTTGATTCATACACTTGCATGGATAAGTATCTAGTTATTTTAGACTGACAGAAAGTCTTTTATTCTGATTTTTTTCTCTCTTTTTTTTTTTAGTCCAGTGCAGACGTCTACCTCTTCCACTCACCTCTCAGTGACCTGTTCCAGGTCACCAAGAATCTGGCTCTGCCTTGCGCAGGTTCTGTGGATAATGTTGGAGCAGGTTAAGACTAAATCAGCTTTCCACTGTATAAGATGCTGCAGTAAGAAATGAACTCTGCCCCTGAACGAGACATCCTATACAGAGGAGATAAGGAAGCACAAAGATTAAGCAACTCTCAGTATACCCCTGTCCTCTACCTGTTGTTTTCTTTTGCTCCAAATGGGAAGAGAACAAGCATCAGTAGCTTTGCTGGTGCTCTAAGAGCCCACTTTGTAGACAGAGGAAATATTTTTAAGAACATACATGTTTTATTTGGAAAAAAAACCCTAAACAAGTCCTTCTTCAGGGCTTAGAATACCAGAAGAGTGCACTTTGCTAGTAATAATTTGCATATAATGCAGAGTTGGTGTCACAAGGTTTTTGTGGAGAGAAAAATGGGGTTTGGCATCCAGACTCACAAAAATGCCTGAAAGTCCAGTGCCCTCACATTTTCTATTTTTCCCTGAAGGGAAAATTCTCTTCAGAAGAGCATCTGCTGGTCTTGCACACCTCCTAGAGTGGAGCAGGCAGAACAGTTCTGCAGCTGGAGGGGTATGATTTCTTTCTGTTTCCCACTACTTTCCTTAAATCTCAAAAGGATGAAGGAGTAGAAGGATCCCAGGGCTCAAAAGACTTTCCTCTGTTCCTTCTGTGGGCCATGGACGTGGTTTCTGGGTCTTCCTCCTGCCCTCCCCGCCTCCTTCATTCCTGCAGCACTGGCTCTGGGAGGAAGTGGCAGACCTCACTGCCACTGTTTCCCTCAGTTTAAAAGACCAAAACCTATCCTGCTGCAGTTGCTTTTCTTTTTCCCTGCGAACCTAGGAAAAGACAATAAAGATCCTTTGGAGCAGGGATGGGCCTGAGTGAATAAAATATAGGGGAGCTGTGGACCAGGAACTGCTAAATGCTGGAGAACAGGTGTAACAGATGGCAGACACAGGAAGGGGGCAAAGGCAGGGCTTGGAACAAGTACAAATTTGCTTTGTAGATTTTCAGGCTGAATGAAAAGCATTGTAGAAAGGTGAGTAAATTGTGAACAACACCTACTGCCACACGTACACATTGGGAGCTATTGAAAAACTTGAGAGATTTAGGGCCCTATCTTGCTTATTGGGGATCCGACTTGTTAATTTTTGTGGTTTTGCACCACTGGCACTGCTGGATCAACACAACTTCCAGAAGTTTAGAGCTGTTTCATGGAAGTCTTTACAGACTCTTCCAGGGCATCTCCCCTTGTTAGTTTGGAAACTTACAGTTAGTGATGGGTTTGATGAGACTTACATCAGCATCTGAGCCTCCAAATTTACCAGGACCTTTGTTTTCCGCTGGACTGTTGCCTGTTGACATTAGTTTTTTGTTTTCTTGCCTCTGGACTTCAGCCTATCTTTTTTTTTTTTTTTTTTCCTTTTGTGGTCCTAGGATTGATCTTTCCTTTTTAAATTGCAGACTGACCTCCCTGGTTGACACTTGGCCTTCTTTTGTTTCACTTTTGGCTTTCCATTTACTCTTTATTCCTTCCTTACATTGTTTGTTTCCTGCTTTGTGGCTTTCTTTTGTGATTTAGTCAGAAATATAGGTCTTCCATGCCAGAATCTGAGAAATTCACCCCAAAAAAGTTCCCCACTGAATACAGAGAAAATGGACAGAAACTGAAATGAGGATTTTGGGGCAAGGTTTGGTGTATAACATTCCTTAACTAGAGGGATTTGTAAAAAAGCAGTAGTGGTTCTCCGCTCTGGAAATATCGTGGCCTTTGATGAAATAAAGTCTCGGTTCTTCCAGGAAGGATATATTTCATCCTGGTTACAGCAGAATTAATGATCTCTTATGTAAAAAGCTTGGAAATACAGAAGGGAAGAGGTTGCATTAGAGCTGAGAGCTTATGTGTCCTCATGCTGCGTAGATGTGAGACTGGGGAATGTCAGTGGCTGCTGAACATGGCTGCTTTCAAAGCAGTGACGAGATGGAAGGCTCTGTGTTTTGTTCCCAGCCTCTCTGCTCCTTAAAATGTTTACAAGCCCCAGAGCTGGCTCCGAATGCAGCAAAGTTTAGCTAGTTATGCTTGTCATCAATTATTAAGGGTTTGGAGACAGACAGGAGGTGGGCTGGGGCCGTCACGGGTTTTGCTGCCTTAGGCAGGCCTTGTTAGAGGATGTCTGTGCTGCTTGGTGCAGAGCAGAGCCAGGGCAGCTGGGGCAGCATTGCTTGCTGCTGCTGCAGCTCCTGCCTGCTCTGTCCTCTGCTGGCACAGCCCGATCTTCCCGTGGGTGAAGCTGCATCATGCATGTCCCTGCTTCAGTTGCTAAAGGTGGAACATGTCCCTTCCTGTTCCCCAGTCCCTTCAGATTTGAAGAGCTGGATGTTTATTGCCGTTATGGTTTCCTAATTTCTGGGATGTTTTTTCAGAATTGCTCATAACTGCACAGAATAACTTGTGAGACTTCCCAGATCAAGGGAAGATATTCTGTCGTGTGGCTGGCAGGCTGCATTCGTCACTGTAGTGCCAGACCCCTCTCTGTACATTCTGCTTTCGTAATTTTTTCTCTCTCCTTTTTTCCCCCTTTCCTTCCTTTACTCTCTCTCTAATAGCTGTATTTTGTCTTTCCTTGTCTTATTCCCTGTTTCCTTGACTGCTGTCTCTTTTTACTGCTTTTGCTTCTCCAAACAGGATCTGCAATTTCTGAGGCCGTGGGAGGGTGACAGTTCAACCTGACTTTTTACTGTTTATTCTTGACTCCCAGCAGTCGAGTCTCTCTAAATTATATATTTGGCCCTCTCCTCTCCTCTCCTCTCCTCTCCTCTCCTCTTCCTCTTCTCACTGGGACATCAGGTCACGGCATCTACATCTTACTCAAGAGGGAGAATTCATGTGGTCCTCACTTAACCTGANCCTTTTCATCCATCTCTCCTCAGCACAGTATAGAAAACACTCTTCAGAAAGCACTGAGAATCCGCTGCCGTGTACTTGGGGGGCTCTCACTCTCTTGGGGTGCAGGAGCAGCCCTGGAGGTGCTGGGTACCAGACACCCATACGCTGCGACATGAGACCTCTGCGGGCCAGGCTGCCTTTTCCAGGGCCACATCTCCTGCTCTGCCTGTGTCTCCTGAAGTCCGGGGAACAAATGCCAGCGGGAGACGAAGCCAGGCTGCCATTCCTAGCATGGGTGCATGGTGCCACTAGGGCTCTCCTCACTAGATGTCACTATGAGGCTGAGTTTCACCTGCACAAGCCCCACATCCAGGAGAGACGCGTGTTGAGACGGGTGATGAGTTTTAGGAAGGCCTTGCCAGAAGCAGGGGGAGGGCTCGAAAGAGGTTTGCAGGACAAACGTGGAATTGCTGTAGGTTTTACCCATCCCTGACAAGTTTTGGGAACAAAACCAGAAAGACACGCAGGGGCTCTGAGGTGCAAATCCATACCACTGCCTTCGAGCACTCATCCTGTCTGATAGTCATCAGGTCATTAAGGTGATTTTGGTCTGAGTTGTGCTCATCTGCTGTTGGTCACTCTACCGGTTTGGCAGCAAGTCTCTTGCTAATTAGTATTCAGCCCTGGATTGCTGTTCACTGTCCCATCTGCCATCACCCATGTGTAGCCCTGGCCCCAGCACACCTTTGTACTCTAAGTGGCCATGGTGCTGCCTCTCTGACAGGGCTACTGTGGAGAGGACCTCCAGGAGCACCGTGGTAGCCCCCAAAGCTGGTGGGATGAGTGGTGGAGGGAGGCTTGCCAGGAGCTGGTCTTTTCTCTTGCTGAGGAAGCCAAGTGACAGGTGGCAAGCCAGTCATGGGCCCCTGTTGCTGAAGATGTGGGGCATGAATGCAAGGTGGGCCTTTTATCTCTTGATCTTGACTCCCGGTATTTGAGTTTCTCTAAACCAAAAGACCATCTCTTTCCTTTCTTATTTTCCTTACTCCACTCTTTGTTCCTAAAACTTTGTAAACTGGACCCTAGGATCGTGTCTCCAACCTTTGAGAAGTCCCTACTGTGCAGAACCTGTAAACTGTGTCCCAAGGGACAGTGACTAACTAATAAATGTCCCACGAGCCACTGTATCAGTGGCACAGATGCTATTCAGGAAAGTGTGCCGGTTTGGCCAAAATCTAGTAATATAGCCCTTGAGAGAAGACCAGGTTACAACCACCCTTCCCCCCACAGGGTTCCGGAAAAAAGGAAATTTTTCCTCGAAGGAAAGTGAAAGAGATAAAAACTATTTATTTTAACAAACACACAGGAAAAGGATAGTGATGCTAAATAATGAATTAAAACCCTCGCTATAGAGAGAAACCTGGGAAGATTTCAGAGTCCTTCTGTAGGTGTGGTCTCTCTCGTCCTCGGAGCTGGTTGGTGAGGGCGTGGGCCTGAAAATTCTCCTGATGTTGTTGAAACAGTTCAGAAGAGAAGAAGGGAAAAAAAACCCAAAGTCCCAGGAAACAAAATTCAGCTCTCCGTCTCACGCCAAGAGGGAAAAAAAAAACAGCTGGCTGAAGAAAAAGCAAGCAGGGTGCTTCGCCCGTGCCATCCCCAGCCAGACAACACTGAGGAGTGTAATCTCTGTGTCCTTGAGAAGCTGCTTTGGAAAGTTCGTCTGGTTTTTTTTTTTTCAAGCTCAGTTTAAAGGCACAGAAAAGGCACAATATTACTTTTTGGGCATAGAGCATGATAGGGGATACACATGATAGAGTCACCCCAAGACAGAGAGTTTGTTTTATTTTTAAGTTAATCAACTGCAACCCAAAACAAGGGAAGGAGGGTTATGTGGAAAGCCGTCAGCTCCAGGGAAGCGTTTTGGTCTGGCTGTGTGTAGATGTACGGCCTCTTGTCTCTCTGGGTACACGATTTATGGTGGGGTAAGGGCACACCCCGTATACGTGTTAGCATCCACGTGAGCTTCTGCCTGGGAGTACTTACACGAATGGAGACAGTGCCATGGCACTTGCAGGGTGTGAGCTCCTCAGCTGATTTCTCACAGCTGGTTCGCTGCGTGGGGTTCAGATGGCTGTGGCTAACTGTGTGTGTTTGTGCACAGCCTGGCTGTGTGCATTTACACGTGCATCAGTGCTAAAGAGGATGTGAAGGCAACTGGATCCAAACCGCCAGGACCTGCAGCCTTTGGGGCTGGCCAAATTGGTGGGGAGCTCCAGAGACTTCTCCGCTGGGCTCACCTTGCCATGCTCTTACAGCTGCGTGCTGCACTGGAGGCTGAATCCAGCTCCACTTGTTCACGTGCCAAGGCACATTAACATTCACTTTATCACAGTGCAGCCCAATTAATATTTGATTCTGGCAAATGAAGGAGGGCAGAGAGATTAAATGGGGTTGCTAGCTGGGATGGTGGGAGTGGCGAGAGGCAGAGACGCTCTTTTTTGTGCAGCCCAGAGAAGTAGGACTAAAAGACTTTCCTGGAGGAGGAATCAGGATTCCACCAGGCTGACTACTGTGTGGGATGATGCAGGAGGAGCAGGAAGTTGCTTGAACCCTCTGGGCCCTAATCATACAGATCTAATAGAGGGGATGTGGCTGGTTAGCCAGTGCTGATAGAAGGTGCAGGACTTGAAGCAGACCCCTTGGAAAGCTCTCTGCAGGAAAAAATTCACAGATCCAGGCCACAGAGTTCTGAGGAGCAGCTTCTGTGTCATTTACTTGATGCATTGGCAGATAGCAACTCAGTGTCAGTGGTGCCCTGTCAGTGCTGCTCAGCAGGACATGTGGCTTTGCTTTCACAGCCCAGGTAGGTGAGATGAGGCAGATGGACTCTGCCTCGCAGCAGACGTGACTCCTGGGCCCTCCCCTTCTTCGCAGAGCTGCCTGAAGTCCCCTGAAGGCTGGGTGGCCCCGCGAGATTCAGCTGGGTCAGGAGAAGCTGGTCTGGGCTGCTGCTACTTTAAGCCTCTCCCAGGTGTGATTGTCCCTACCCAAATATGCATCATTTCACTTCCCAATTGAAAAGCCAAATGAAATTTCCAGGCAGTTTGCAGCTTTTCTGATTCACTTGTTTGCTTTTCTTCTGTTGTCTCCTTTTTTATTTTAAATTTTTTTTTCTTTCTCTGTTCTGTCTGTATTCACTTCTGCCAGCTGCCTGCTTTGAATTTAGTTTGTTTCAAGGGCAGGTGAAATTCATTTTCTGATTTCGTATTTGCTGCAGAATAGCTTCTCCCCTTCCTCCATTCCCTTTCCCTGCCTTCTGCCGAAGTAAAGGGAGATGTCTTGGAAACATTTCTTTTCTAAAATCTCCTTCTGCCCTCTTGTAGCTACTTGTCCTCTCGGCTGACAGTGTGGGAGAGGTGCTAACACAGTGCTCTTTTCCTGATCCGTGAGCTGGAGAATACACTCTTGGGCATATTGCAGAAAACCAAGTAAGAGCACATCTCATGACAAATTCAGCTAAAAACAAATGGAAAATAAATATTAAGACAGTTGGAGAGGGAGAGGTTTTACATCATCCCTGGGATATCATCTCAGGGATATCTCAGGGACTACTGAGCCCCTGAGAGCTGTCAGCATACAGAGGGCATCTCAGGGTTCAGTGTTGGGACAGCAGATATGGGCTGACCCTGCCTGGACAGGGGAGGACAGCATGGGAGGACAGCATGGGAGGACAGCAGCCAGGAGGTGATGGAGTCAGTTTGCAGCAAACATCTGGTAACTCTAATGTTTTACGCTGGAAATTGTGGGGTTTTGTGGTGGATTTAAAACTTCACAGCTAGGCATGAAGGAACTGAAAGCAACTTCCCAGCTCCCACGGCCCAGCGATGTATAGGCTTCGTGTGTGTGCGTGTGCGTGTGTGTGTGTATGTGCAATACTTGCTGGTAGAGCATATTTGTGAGATGTGGCGTTTATGTTACTTTTATCGAGGAAGAATCGTTTATCTCAGCATTCTAATTATGTTCCATTAAAATGCAAATTTGGGTTTATGCGTTGAAATTGTCAGTACCATTGCCATGGCAACAGGAGCTTGAGGGAGGGGAATTGAAATAGGTGGGACTGTGCATCTCACTCAAAATCCCTCTCAAATATCTCCACGTAATTGAAATACAGTGCCCTTCCCCAGAAACTGTGGCACTTTCCCCCTAGATAATTTGGGGCATCACTGAAGTTCTTCACAGAGTTGTTCTAACAGGGCAAATGTGTCTAGGTCATCAGGTAACTTTCACCAAAGTGGAAGAGCTATTGCACAGGTCTGCCAGAAGGAAGGGAATCCTTCCCATTTGACCCCTCCATGTGATGCTTCTTTTGAGGTGTCTGGCAGGAAAGAAGGAAGAAGAGATCCCTAATGACTTCACAAATGTCCACCTGGAAGCCCTTAGATGCTGCCACAGTTACTGGAAGATTTAAGTGCTTTTAAACCCACTCACCTCCAGTTAAACGCCCACTCAAGCTGTCTGCTCTGGCAATGTCCTTCAGCAGTGAGTTCCCCATGTCAATCATCCTTGGTTCAGGATGAGTAGAGTCTTTCCCATGCCACTGTCTTGGGGCCCTGCTCCTTTCTTTGTTTGTTTTTATGTCAAGATGGTGTGAATCTGTATCTTCCTCCTCCCTTTACCAAGTACAGATGGAACTCCTGAAGCTTGTCTCCCTCCTGTTTAAGAATCAAGTGAAGGGGTTTAAGGATGAAGGGTGGAAGCAAATGCTGAGAGAGATTGAGATATGGCTGAGTACATTTTACAGAGAAAAAATGTGCCTCTCTGTTTTGGCTCTTGACTGAAAATTTTGATGATAAATAAAGCATGGTGAGTTAATTCCCAAACCACAGTGACAGCTGGGCAGAAAAGACAAGACTAGGTCTGTTTTCTGTCTCCCCATCCCTGATAAGAGGTTTACAAAATCATCTGATACCTCATCCTGGTTTTGTCAGGGGATTTTTTTCCTGTGCACTGGGAATCTGATTTGCTGATAGTAAAATCTAGATATGAACCTGGTGATCCAAACTGCAGTTTTTATTGAATATAATTGACTTGGATAGCCTGGAGGCTGGTTATCATCCATTTAACAGTAAAATAAGGAGGAAACATTCAGAGCAGGCTGTAGTTCAACCTAGGGAGATCCCAAGCAAGGAGAGGCAGACTCAGGTACTGCCTCTCCACTACAAGACAGAGAGTGGCAAACTCGAGTGGGTTCAGTGGAGGGCCATGAAGATGACTAAGGAGTTGTAGCACATAAAATGTAAGGAGATGCTGAGAATGCTGGCTTTGTTTAGCCTGGAGGAAAGCAGTTTAAGGGGGATCTGACTAATGAAGCAATGGGGGATGTGTGTAAAGAAAATGGACCTGGACTCTTCCCAGAGGTGTGGATCAAGGGCAATAGGCAGCAGAACCAAGTTGCAGCTAGGGAAATTTCAACTCTGTATGAAGGAAAACCATAAACATGAGGGTGGATCCGATGTGAGATGGTGACCCAGAGGTGTTTTGGAGTTTGCCTCCTCTGAGATACTCAAAACTCAAGCAGACAAGGTGCTGAGCAACCTGCTGTGGCCTTGAAATTAGCCCTGCTTTGAACTGCAGGGGATTTGGACTGGAGGCTTCCTGCAATACCTTTCGACACTAGTCATTCTGTGGGCTCCCACTGGGGGCAGGTTCTGTGACACACAGTGAAATGGGGAGCCCACACTGTTCTCTCCTCTAGAGTGAATCACAAGCAGAAGTGATGTCAGCTTCTTTTACTGGTAAAAGCACAAACCTCCTGTAGACCATCAGCTTCTGCACTGGGGGAGTTATGTCTGTGCAATGAGCACAGAAGTGATGGGGTCTGGGCAAAGGTCTGGATGCCAGGAGGACAAGGAAAGTATCACTTGCTACTTCCACACCAGGCAAGCCACTAACTTGAGGAGATTGGCTTTCCCAAGAGTGACATCTGACTGGGAATGAGGGATGGGACTAAAATAGTCCATTTTACATCTCAGGCTTTCTCAAGGAGCAGATTAAAAATATATGATAGAGAATGTCCTTCCCTTCCAAGTGGAGAAGATGGTAGGGGGGAATAAAAAAAGGTAATATTTGAGTTTCTGCATCTGAAGTGACAAGGAAGGCATGAAAGTGGCTGGTACCTGAAAGCAGACCAATGAATAATTTGTTTTGGTGTGAAAGAAGCCATTTCACCACGTTCATTATTATCATCATTAAGCTGATCAGCTTCACCAGCAAGGAAGATACTGAGAACGAGAGAGAAAATATTTTAAGGGATGTAGAGGAACACACATTCAAAATAACTGTGTTTTGGAGAAGATTTGCCAACAAGTGCTTACAGGGGGAAAGACAGAAGGTGAGACAAAGACCAGAAGAAAAAGTAGAGAAGAGAAAATGATAAGGCGGAGGAGAATGGGAGAAAAGAAAATTTCTATAATTTCTGTAAATCTCTGCATCCTGCATCCTCGCTGTTCCTTCACACACACAAGTACCCTTCCCTCCCTCAGCTGCTCAGAGAAACTCGAATTCCCCCGACACCATCCTGGTGGCACCCTATTTCCTCTGATGATGAGCTGAGGGGCTTCAGCCCAGAACCTCTGCCCCACATCCCTGCCTGAAATTCCTGACTCCCACCCTCCCCTCCACCTCCCCAGCCAAGCACTCTGCTTTAGAACAGAGTGTCTGTGCCACATCTCCTTCTGACAGGCACACCAAGCGCAACAGAAGCTTCCTCTCTTACTGGGCTGAGGTTTTACTGACCAGGAATATTTAACCCTGTGTCAGCTGATGTAAAGAGTAAATGCCTACTTTGCTAACATTAGCAAGAGGTGGTTTTTGCCTCACTGATTCGGGGGAAGAGCAGATAGACTCACTGACCCCATGCAGTCCCTTATCACCCCACACTTCTCTAGCGGTTCATGTGACACTGTGTGAAAACAACCAGTGAGCCTTGTCCTTGCTGTACAGGCTGGCATTGCAAAATATCATATTTAACCTTGCCTTTCCCAAATGAGGTCTTTTAGTGGCAACCAGGGCAGAGGTGCCGAGACCTCTAGCAGAGGTGTCAGAGCCAGGTGATGCTTTCCCTCAGCATGTGCTCTGTCCCTTCACCTGCAAACCCAGGCTGCCTGTGCACCTGCACCCATCCAGACTGGTTGGGATGGCAACACTGCACCCTCACACAGCCATTGCCTCGTCCTCCCTGCTCTCAGCCTGCCAGAAACAGATCGCCATGGGCTGCTTTCCTCTCACACCCCTGGCTGTTCTAACATATCCTCGGGGAAGGTGCAAGCCTGGCTGTGGTGATGAGATTGTGATCTTTCTCTTTCCTTTTTTATTTTTTTAAAAATTGCCAGTGGAGTTTCCCTTGCCATTTTCAGCAGATCTAAAAAAAGCCCCTTCATCGAATATTCAGCATCTTCCTGGAGCTCGGCGGTAGCCAGCGGGGGCTGTGGGTACGCAGGGGATGACTCACAAGTCCTGTCTTGTTCTCGGGCCCCCAAGACTCCTCTGCTTCTCTCCCTTTTTCTCAGCCAGCAGTTTGTGCTGATGGGCCTGTGGCTGCCAACTCTGACGGGGCTCAAGTCACAGCAGTGCTGGAAAGAGATGGGAAGAGGGCAGGAAAAAGGCACTGCTTGCAGGCTGTGGGGATGGGATGGGAAGTTTTCACTGGAGTATGGGGATTACTGAAGGAGGATGCCTGGAGGTTTTACACATAATGCTGAGGATGGGCTATGGAAGAAATCTGGCTGGGAGATGTGGTGATTCAAGAGACCCTGAATCAAAACCTCCTTTACAGATCCCCCTCAGCTACCCCAGGCAACTCCCTCATCCCCTCCCACAGCTCTTGGTTCAAGCTCGTTCCTAACAGAACCTGAGCCAACACTGGCTCATTTTCACACCCTGTCGCTTGGTTATTGACTAAATTAAATTTCAATTACTTTTTTCTTATTAAAAAACTGGTGAGAACAGCAGCTTTTAATTGCAAGCAGCTACTTGGCCTGTTGCAGCAGTGAAGGGTGTGCAGGTGGTTTGTTGATGAGGAGGAGGAGGCAGGGGGAAGTGCTGAGTCATAGGTGGAACCTTTGTGTGGACATGTGAGAGGACACAGGAGTGGTTGGGTGTCTTACCAGGAGATGTGGTGTGACCTGCTCTGCTCCTTCCCAAGAAGGGAGGCTAAAAATACCATCTGGTGGCCCCTCAGTTTGGGGCTGTCCACCAGCTGCCAGCCCTGGAAAAGGGAGTCATGCTGTAGGGTGAAATTGGTTTCCTTCAAGAGATCCTCTATTGGTGCCTTATGGGTGAGTATGAACAGCTGTTTTTGATACCCTGTTTTTGTCCTGAAGGGCTGCTGAGAGTGTAGCTTGCTTGTTAGGGGACCTGGCATAGCCTGACCTTACCTCTCTGGGAATGTCCTTCATGGCCCCTCAGCAAGCTGGCAAGCTGAGGAAAGACAGTGAATGTCTTCACTTGTGCACCTGCTGGGACTTGGGGAAGAAGTGTGTCTGTCTGAAGGCACACACTGTCTAACTGCTCCCCTGCCCCTCAGATGAGCAGAACAGGAGCTGTGCAGGAGGCAAAGGTGTCCTGAATCCTCTGGGAACTCCAGGAGCCATGACAGGTGCATTGTTTTGGATCTCTGGTTTCTGCTGTTGCTGAGTTTTTTTCTTTTCCCTCTAAGCTCCTTACTGCTCGTCTCTGAGAAATGTAACCTGTGACCTCAGCCTTCATAACTGTGTCATCCATGTGGGTCAGGAGCACCTGGGGCCCCTTTCCTGCTGGTGACATCTCCTGGGTACACGCTGACAGGTAGTCAGGACTCATTGTCTCTCAAAGAAACCAGGAGAATAAGCTTGTGTTTGAATCCCAGGTGCGGAGAGGGTCCGTCTGTCACAGCCAATTCAGCTGCCTCTCTGCCTGGCAGTGTTACTCTATTTTACGGGCTCCTACTCACCTTGCTCTCTTTTTGTTTTGCTTGCTTTCCTCTTCACTACTCTCTTTCTCTTTCCCTCTCCTCCCTAAGCTGCCTCCTAGCAGAGACTGGCTATTAAACCAACTGTACCGAGGTTGGGAGAAGCACACAGGCATTAGGAAAAATGACACTGAGCACTCGCCTCTGGCGCAGCAGTAGGACACCAGGAATCTCCAGGAGCATTGTCTGCCAGGGAGCGCCTGTGTACTGGGAGAGTTGATGAGCTGCCCCTTGCATCCTGCAAGCCAAGGTGTGAGTCTGTACTGCTCGAGCTGCCAACATATGGGCGTGCAAATTTCGGACATGGTCCACGGGGCCAACAGCTGCTGTGTGTCAGGGTGTGTTACGCACAGACAGGTGGCAGTGGAGGAGTTGCTTGGCTCCTTCGTGCAGCTGTAAAAGAGCCGGGGTAAACACTATGTGAGCAGCTCTGGGTTCCCCCTCACCCGTGGCCAAAATGTAAATGCGGGTGCATTTGTGATATCTTCTGGCATTATGGGAGCACTGGTTGGAAGGGCAGTGGTGTAGAGGAAGCATTATAGGTATGTCTGTGTCTGTCAAAGTGACAAGAGCACGAAGGAGGGGAGGTTTAGAAACACTGGAATTCCAACAGCTTACAGCAGCCCTCTGAAGGATGAGGGTGAGGTTTTGGTGTAGTCACTTTTTCCCCTTGAGAAGTTTATTTTCCTTTCATGATGGCAATTTCTCATGTGTCGGGACTGTGAAGGGTGTATGGTGGAATCCTTCAGTGCAATGATGATGATGGGAACAACATGAGTGAGAAGGGTGAAAGTCTGGGCACTGGGCAAACAAGGATGTTATCTTGGAGGAAGAGGATAGAGGAAAGAAGCAGATCATCAGACAAACAGACTCAAATAGAGAGTTAATGTGAGTTTGTGAGTTAATTTTTATCTGGGAAATTAAATGCCTTTCCCAGATAGGCACCAATGATTTGGCCATGGCTGTGTTTAGAAACCGTGTTGAGGTGGCCATGGTTGCCATGGCTTCTCAGCACAGCAGTGCACGGTGCTGATACTGGGAGAGCTAGGGAGAGTGACATGGCTACAGTGCACAGCCACCCACGCTGGTGGCAGGCAGGCTGCCCACAGGCCTTTACCGGGGACAGGATCAGCTGAGGTGGGGTCATTCTTCATGCACCAAAGGGTCACTGACTGCTTGGACTCTGTCTCACTTTAAGACTGTTTCCCTCAGAGTGGTTCCCCCCTCACTGTAACTTGTTTGACTTTCAGGGATTTGCCCAGGAGTGGGTTAAACTTCCTCATTAATAACCAGACTGATAAAAATCACTGGAAAAGGTAAATGAAATGCTGCTCTGACACATCTGATGCAGAGGGGGAGGCAGATTCTCCAGACTGGAAAGCCATTGTCTCCCAGGGGTTTTCAGATATCACATTCTCGATGGAAGCAAATAGGACATGCCAAGCTCCTTGAGAGCATCTGGTAATGTAGCATGGAGGGAAGGTACAGGGACAGATTGGGGCCAACACTGCTTTTTGATTTTATTTTGGGAGAGAGCTTCACAGGAGAGAGGCAGGCACTGTTTTAATCCTTGAGCTGAAGAATAAAGTGCAAGGGGCAGAGACAAGACCAGCTGCAGGGCTTCTAGGGGGGAGGCTCTGTGGGCGATGAGCAATGCAAGGGAAGAGTGAATCAGCCCCTGCAGGATGGGGTGACAGACCCAGGCTTGGAAAGATCAGCAGTGCCCAGTGCCTGAACACTCAGACTTTTTCTTAGCATGAGCAGCACCTCCAGAGACTTATTTCCCTGTGACATAGCCTACAGTATTAAAACAAATTTAAAAAATGGTTAGGGAAGTATTTCAGCTACCTCTTGCTGTTGTCAAGGCAGCTTTGTAGCAGGCAGTGGTGAGGACAGACAGCAGAGGCTGACTGGCTGCTGCTGTGCAGAACATCCCAGTGGGAGATCACACAGAAGGGAGTGGTGGGCCAGGGTTTGGAGCAGGGGGTCCTGCTATAAGCTCCTGAATCCTCATCCCAGTGCTCACCTTTGTCAGTGGCAACCAGGCAAACTGCGGCAGATCCCTCCCTTTCTCCTGTGCCTCTACTCTGAATCTGTTCAGAAATAAAAAAGAAAAAGATGTTGAAGGGGGGAAGATATGGGAAAACTGCCTTGGAAAAATAACTCTGCTGTAATATAAGGAAAATTGTGTCTTATTTTGTTGAAACAGACTCAGTTTAGAAGAAGGAACATTAAGGAACACTTTAGGGAAATCTTTAATCTGGTTGCAGCATCCAAGAGAAACAGTGTAGGAGAAAAAGACCTGAGGGAAATGAAGATATGGAGATGCATTAGCAGATAAATAGCATGTAGCAGTCTCTGGGCACTTCCCCATAACTGTGCTCTGGAAGGACCATCTGGGTCTTCCTTTCAGCAACTCCAGCTCTCCGGTAGAGGAAGAGAGGGATGTGCGGCTTAGCTCTCCTTGTCCTCCGCTCAGCAGAAGCTTTCCCTTGACCTGGTGTCTAGTTCTAATATCCAGAGCTTGTTCCTTTAAGCATTTACACCTCCAATCAGGCCTCCAATCCCACTGCCATGTGGAGCCATAAACAGGGATAAACACTAATTAGTATGGTAAATAGCTTGGCCTTGTGTTTTCTGGTTACAGTATCATGGTAATTATTTCCGGCTCCCTGCCTGTGTGCTCCTGCTGCCTGATTTTTTGCTCTGTACATCCTTGCCAGCCTGATTATCACTGGATGCATTAAAATTGGCAATTGCCCTCTACTGTCTCCCATCCATGTCTTGGGGAAGGGACTGGCCTAAGCCAGTTTCACTGCGGTGATCAGGGATGATTGAGGGGCGATGGGTGAAATCACACAGCTCTCTGTCTTCTGGGGGCTGAACCTTAATGTGCAGGACGTGGGGCCATGCTGAGATGACATAGCACAGCATTTTCAGGGAACCCACCACTGGTCACTAGGGCTTTGTAAAACATGGGAAGAGAAATGGCCAGCTGGGCAGCTCCTACCCTTGACTCCCATCGCAGAGGCTTTTTTCTCTCTCCATTTTGGCTGCCTTGCTTCAGCAAAAATCTTTGTCTCTAACAGAGGATGTGACTTCAGCCTGGATTTTGGCCCAGTGGGGACAGATGTGCACATGCACGTGAGTGTACATGAAGTGGCTGAAGGTCCTGCCTGCTGGGGAGGGACAGATCGAAGATTCCTCATCTTGGTCTCTTGGCAAGTATCCCAAGCTTAGCTTCTCTCTAATGCAGTGTAGTTGCTTTGGCATCTGCATACACGGGCTGCAGTCATTGGAGAGCCTGTGGGCTCAGGGGCCTGTGACCTTCTGACCAGTTGTGTGGAGCCTGCTTCAGCTTGTGAGCCAGGACTCTGGTTTCTTTCTAAATTCCTCCGAGTTAAAAGGGTCTCTGTATTGCAGTGTGCTGTGCTTTTGTCTTGTCTCTGCTCTTCCCCAACATTCCTGACTCATTTTTTCCTTCTGAGTGTTCCTCCTTAGCCACCCTCCTGCACACTACAGTAGGTAGGTATGTAGTTTTATTTGCACCTAGCCCTTTCTGATGTGTAAGCACACAGATCGGAGGCACTGGAGGCAGCTTCTGGAGCTGGGGTAATTGCACATTCACTCCCTCTCTTCCAGTGGCCAGGATATTAGTATGAGCAATTTGTTAGAACCCTCTCTCAGGTCCTGTTTTATTCATGATCTCACCTGTGAAATGCCACTAAAATGGTTGTGTGTTCCCAGGTATCGATGAACTCTCCCCGCTTTCCCCTGTGGAGGCACACTGCCTTATAACTCCTGTGGGCCTGGTGGGTTGGATGTTGCAGCACCGTAGGGCTCACTGGCAGACGCATTGGCTGCTCCTCATGTACACAAGCATATGCCTTAGCTGACCCAGTTTTTTATTTTGCTGGAGATATATGAGTGTTATTATTCACAAAGTGTTGCAAACACATGCTGGGCTCTGTGAGACTCTCAGGAAGACAAAATAAATGGGTATTGCTCAGGAAGAAATGGCCAGGGGAGAAACAGCTGCTGTTTCTCCACAAAAAGCACCACAATAGCAACACTTGATCGTGGTGGTGGCCACAGGCCATTTGGGATTAGACACCCACAGAAGACAGGCCTGGCTGTGTCCTCAGGATGTCACTGACTTCGTATTCATCTCAGGATGATCAATGCATGCATTGTTCCCAAGAGGTTTGGGCTGGCCTGGTTTCAAAGCCCTGAAGCGCAGGATGATCCTCAGGCAGCCCGAGCATTGTACGCCTTGCCCTCCTTACCACTAAATGCCCTGTACCGCAATGTAAGCCTGTTGTAGCTTCTGTCCACTGCGGACGCTAAGAACTGAGAACTCTTCTCCTTTTTTAGCAAACTTGTATGCATTTGAAGAATGGTTATTGCACCCCTTCTCAATCTTCTGTAGTCTAAAGAGCTTCATTTTGCTCAGTACCTTTCTGGTAGGTCATGCTTTCTGCATCTCTGCTCGTGGTAGCATGATTCTCCCAGCTATTTGGAGGAGTGCTGTGCTCTCCCTCCCCATCACTCTCAAGCTGAAGGGAGAAAACCTGTCCATCACCCGTGAAACTGTAAGTCCTTACGGAGAGGCATGCTATCCTTCACTCCTCAAATACAACTTTGACTGCATGTCATTTTCCAAGACAGCCGAAGTCATTCATCAGATTTGCCTCACAAGGCTTGGATTGGAGTGCACTGCTGTTCGCTAAGGCAATTAATTCTAGCTAAGTCTTGGCTTAGATGTGAGCCAAAAAGGTGTCTAAAGGAAAACTGATTTTATGTGCGTGTGTGTCTCCTTTTGAAAGTGTCTGTAGTGTTGATCTAAGGGGCGGAGAACCTTTCAATTCATTCTGTGTAGCTCCCATGCTGCTTGGAAAACCATCTCAGCAGTGGAAACCCACTCTACTGCTTGGGGAGTTTTGCAGTCAGCAAACAGATGAGCTTTCCCTGGGTCTTGCCTTTGAAATCAACCTCCAGGTCCCTTCGGCCAACACATCTGCATGGTTGTGATTTTGTTTCCTCCGTCCAGGGTGCAAAACAGCACATGAAAATGATACAGCAAGACTCTGCCAATCTCACCCATTCACAGGTTTTTATCCCCACAGTTTTTTATTCCCCCTGTCTGTTCTGTGGGCTAGCAGAAACACATTCTCCTCTGATACCTCATTTGCTTCAAGCACCTGTCTTTACCTTCATCCTCTTTCTGCCCACTTATAGAATCATAGAATTATAGAATGGTTTGTGTTGGAAGGGCCATAAAGATCATCTAGTTCTGTGGGAAGGGAGACCTTCCACTAGACCAGGTTGCTGAGAGACCCATCCATCCTGGCCTTGAACACTCACAGGGATGTGGGGAGTTCATAGCTTCTCTGGGCAACCTGTTTCAGTGCCTCACCACCCTCACAGTATTTCTTCCTAATATCTAATCTAAATCTATCCTCTTTCTGTTTAAAGCCATTACCCCTCGTCCTATATCTATGGTCCATGGTAAAGAGTCCCTCCCCACCTTTTTTGCAGGACCTCTTTAAGTACTGGAAGGCTGATGTAGGTTCTCTCTGGAGCCTTCTGCTCTAGGCTGAACAGCTCCAACCCTCTCAGCCTTTCCTCACGGGGACTGCTCCAGCCCTTGGATCACCTTTGTGGCTCTCCTCTGGACCTGCTTGAGTGGGCCTGTGTCTTTCTTATGCTGGGGGCCTCAGACCTGAACACAGTATTCCAGTACTCATGGCTGTAGGCTCTGCCTACCTGCTTTGGCTGAAGTCTTTTCCTTAGCCTTGGTCTCATCTCCCTGATGCTGTAGTGCCCAGCTTTAAAAATTATTTCTTCCCTGCTTGCTTTTCTTTATGCTGCCTTCTTCCTTGGGATCTCACCCCAGTGGCTGTGAGAACCCTAGCTGGCACTTGTTTGTATTTTGGTAGCCACCTGCCTGCACCTCTTTACCGCTTCTGCTCCTGCTGTACGCAGCTGAAATGTCACCTGTCCTCTCTCCCTCCCTGCTTCCCATACCCTCCCTGCCTCGTTTCCCTCGCTGCTGAAAGTTCAGCTCATATGCAATGACGCATGCAGAAGCAGTAAGCGTGTGCTCAGGACATATAATAAGCACTTGGCTCCTACAGGCTGCGTTTCAGCCTTGGGCTCCAACACACTTCAGCAAAATGATTGAGATATTAGCCTCTGCACAGAGGGGGAAGGTGACTCACACAGAGATGCCCAGCCTGCCTGTGCCCGAGCTGGGAGGAAAATGCAGGTAGCCTAAGCCATGCCTGATGCTTCTCCCTGGATAGGCAGTCCTGCCTGTCTCTGGATGTGTTTGCCTGAGAGACATCCCGCCACCGGTGACATCTGTGCATGTGAAGATGCCCCTGTGTGGGCACAGGCTGACTTTGTTTTGGCTGTGAGTGCTTGTGCACATGTGTAGGCAGATATGTGAGTGTTGGAGGACATTTCTACGCATAGACAGGCCTCCTGGCCCTGGTGGCTTTCACAGCAGCCGAGCTCTCTGCCTGGCTACTTTTCAGACCCATGGTGGCCAGGGAAGGGGAATGAGGAGGGTCACCAGGAACTGATGCCAGCAGGGAGGCTGGAAGGGAGCGGAAGACAGAGTCTGTGCCTGCTATGCCACAGCAGTTCTCTGGCTAACAATGGCTCTATCCCAGCTCAGGGCTGGCTCCTGAGAGCTCTGTATTGGGCTTGGAATGCCCAGTTAGTTAGCTTGATAGCCAGCCCAATTAGTAGCCACTGGTCTTAGACGAGCAGCCTTCTCCCTGGAGTTGTGTGGCAGCCTTTTTGCCAGGGAGGATGGTGTTGTGCTCTCCTGACTTGCAGATGAGAGCGAGCATTTCTGAAATGCTTGTGACCAGTTTGGGGCCCTTGCCCTGCTGCCTAGTTGACATCAGGCATCTCCTCTTTGAAATGGTGGCTCTGGAGTACTGATGGAGACAAGAAGCCACGTGTTTTTTCTGTCCTCACGCAGGCAGAGTGTTTTGCAGGTCTCTTCTTGGTGTATTGTGGGGAGTTGTTCCACACGGAACTCTTCCTACTCTTGATCTCACAGTTTTAAATGCTGGAGTCCTTTCCTTCCTGTCCAACCCACTAGCAACTGCCTGCTCCCGCACACTGCTGGGTCTGGCCTCATGTGTCCCAGCGGGCTTCAGGGAAGGAGAAGAAGGCTTTTCCCCCTGAAAGTCTGTACAGCAGAGAGGGTAGGATAGGGTGACAAGAGGCCTGCTTGTGCTGCAAGCTGGAAATAAACCCTGCGGTCCTTGCCCAGGCCGTCTGAGCCGCCCTTGGGCATATATAAGGCACACCGCAGTGCCATGCAGATACTGCCTGGGTACCAGCACTGGAGCGGCTGTATCAGCAGGGCAAACTGGTTTGGCTGAGTGTGGTGCCTCTGTGCATGTCCTTCAGCTCCAGCTGTCCTGTGCAGCCCTGGGTGCTCAGACAGACCATTCCCTTGCTGCATCGTCAGCCAGTGCAGAACTCTTCCTTGCAATTGTGGTGTGCTCTGAGCACTCCCTTCCCACCCCCGGCGGAGGGCTGGCAGGAGGATCGGTGAGCCCAGGGAGCGGTGTGCCCGTGCTGATGGCTGGGTCAGTGGTGTGGAGCCATGGGAAGAGGCAGGAGCCTTGCATCAAATCCCCAGCCTGACGCGAAGTGACGGAGCAGAAAGAGTGAGCGACAGGGAGGGTGGGAGGCGGGATGGGAGCGATGGGGGAGCTGGGGGAGGGGAGTGAGAGACTGGGCTCTAGCCTGGGAGCAGAACAGCAAACTGGCTTATTATTAACCATAACCCCTCTCGCTTCTTAACCTTGCATCTGATAAACTGTTCTCTGATTCTTTTTGTTTGTTTGTTTCTTTTTTTTCTTTTTTTCTCCCCCAGGCACTGCTGTAGCTCAAATTTAGCCTCCAATATTTATATCTTTCTGTCTCTTCTATTTCCTTTCTTATTTGGAAAATGCACTGAAGAGGACTGCGGGACTTGGGAAGAGTTAGAAGCATGGGGTATGCCATGTTGGATCAGCTGATCTACTCCATGATCTTAGTTTCTGCTCATACCCTCCCTTCACAGAAAAATTAAACCACCCATCCCAGTGGAAAATACAGCTGTGTGATGGAAGGTTTGGCAGGAAACACCTTCATCAGTCTCTCCGTGGCAGTGCACACCTTAAAGTGTCAGACTGGGTTTCCATTTGATGATATTTGGTATTCAGGGGGTCTCCCAGCTGGGTGCTGGTAGAAGATAACCCACTGTGTGGGTGCTGAACTGGGACTGGGCAGGCCTAGATTTGCATCTGCTCTGCAGGGTGATCTTGAATGGATCACCTTCTTTCTCTGGACCTCAGTTTCCTTGTCCCTAACATGAGAACTAACTAAGTGCTTATGTAACATTTCTCCAGCTGAAAAATGCTGGAGGAGATGCCTTGTTTTGTACTTCAACAATAGAAGAGAAAGTACATCAGCAATCTCTAGACCTGGAAAATTCCTCACTGGTAGCATCAGGTACATGGAAGGGCATATTCCCCCTGATGAGGGGGAAATCAGTATGCCCTGTGCTTCAGATAGAGCTGGAAAGAGATAATGTTGGGGAGATAATCACCCCAAATGGGAAAGGTTCCTCTAAACTTATATCTTGGGGATTTGATCTTTTTTCTTCTTGTTCCAGAGCCCAGAATAAGGATCATTGGATGAAATAAATTTTCAGTTATGTTGGAGAGCAGGTGAGACTCAAACCTTTCATGTTGTGCCAGTTTATGCTTTTGATTCAGCAGAAGGCATCTTTGCAGCCACCCCTCCACTGCAGTGGGGAGTCCTACAATAAAAAGCACATTTTCCTTTTCATTCCCGTGTTGTTTTGTGCTTTTAGTCCATAAGCTTCTCTGCCAGAGGGTACAGTATGATGGGAAAAGGTTGAATCCATCAGTGTTTTTGGTGTCCTCTATCATTTGGGCAGGGAGTTATCTACTGCCTTCCCTGAGCTTTTGCTGCTCTCAGGAAAAGCAATGCCTCAGTAAAGGTCATGCCTTTCCTGAGCTGTAACAAATGTGAATGGGTCTCACTTTTTGTTGATCTTAGACCATACAGACTTCTACCTCAGTACTTTTCCACTTCTACCCGTGGTCCCAGGACTTCTTGGCCCAGGCTATGTTGTGCAAACCCATCACGAGGTGGCACCACAAGATTGCCTTTCTTTTTATTTTGCCTTTCTAAATCTTCCTCATTTACTCTTACCGGCCCCAGCAGTCCTCTTGTTTTTTGACCCATTGCTGCTCCCTGCCACTCAGCTGGGTGCAGACATTTGCCCTGGCTCCAAAGCCAGGTAAGACAAAGCAGCTGTGCAGAACATGGCACAGAACCTCAAAGAGTTAAAGCCAAAGGGATGGATGGGTGATGAGAAGGACTATCTGTTATTTGAGGTGCAGATTTTCTCTCTTCTCTTTTTTTAAGAAGCAGTGAACATGCCTGAGAGGAGACTGCAGTCCGCCCTGGGGTGCTCCCTAGCCCTTGCTGCCTTCTCTGCTTCCTGGAGTAGCTGCTGATCAGAGGATGCCTCTTGCCTGTTCTGGCCTCTTTCTGGCTGTGTGAGGGCAGACAGAGGCTGCCTGACAGAGCCAAGGAGCACAACTGAGCCAAGAGGGTATTTGATCTCTTGGATGCTGCTGACCTCAGCCTAAACAGAGCCTGTCCTGCAACAGGCATTTTGCAAACACACTTGTTAGATTGCTTATGCTCTCCAACTGAAGTGCTGGTGCTTCTTGCATGGAGAATGATCTGTGCAGACTCTCCGTGTTGTCCTTTGGATGATCAGTGGAGTGAAGCAGGTCAGGATAGCTCAGCTTTGATGCTTGCTGGGAAATCACCTCTCTAATATTTTGAGCGAAGATGAGAAGGTTTGGAGCAAGATGACAAATAGGTACTGTATGAGATCGTCCCTTAGAGACCGATGTACCACTGTCTTGGTCCAAACCCAAGGGATGTCTTGGGGAACCTCAGATCCAGGTTTCACCATTGGGTCCCACAGACTTACATCTAGAGAAGATTCATAGAGAGCTTTTGAACACAATGCTCCTCTCCCCAGTGGCTGCTTAGCAAACTGCAAAGGTGATCTTCCTTTCCTGGACTGAGCTGTTGTGTTAAATTGAATTTCATCCCTTGGAGACCTCTCCTTCAAATGCACACTCTCTCATTATGTTTTTCTTCTCCACTGTTACTTTTCATAAAACCACCTTTTTGTAAATGGTCTTTGTTTCTTATCTAGAAACCTGTCTGCCACCATAGTTCAGAGCTGCCCTTTGGGGGTAGAGGTTCCTTTTTTCTCTTGCACACTCTTTGTTTCTCTTCTCTGCTGGAGGGATTAATTTACAATTTCCCTCCTGCCTCTTTCTAAGCTTTTCTTTTTTTACCATCCCCTTCTTTGCTGCTTCAGATGATGAAGGATGAGGTGAGGGGATATTCCAACTTGCAGATGTTACAGATCCACAGTGGCCTTCAGTGCAACCGGAAATGATCCTTGTGTCCTCAACCATCTATTTCAGCTCTGCTACACCACTCCGGACCTGTAATTTTGGGAAGCCCAGATAGGTTTGTGCATGTGGATGTTGCTTTTCCTGCAGTGCCTCTGCTCTCCCTGTCTCCCTGACGTTACACCTTTTGAGGGGCTTCTTTACCAATGTGTAAGATGATGCTGTGTTTATCAGGTGGTGGGGAGGGATGGCAGCACTCAGCAGAGAGGAGGAGTGGATGTGTGAAACCCCTCTCTGTGGGCCCTTGGACCTCCTGTGCAGCTGATGGACAGGTTGCAGCCCATGTCTGAAACATGATGATGGGCAAATGGGAGAGTGACCATGGCACCACCGTGCCATGAATGTGCAAGGTACGAGCACAGGTGGGAGAGAGGGTGCTGGGAGTGCCAGCCACGCTCTGGCAAGTGAAAAGCATTGTGGATGTCTCATAGAGCTGCCTTTTGCTGATGACAAAGTCCGTTTTCTGGTCTCAGAAGTGGAGAATAGCTGGCAGTGGCTGTCAGCCCTTCCTCATGGAACACCTGATGGTGTGACATCTAGAGCCTGAGGTATGATGGCAAAGCAGCATCACGCCCCAGGGCAGTGGGCTGGAGAAGACAGCGCCTTGCCAGCCCTGGGACACACGGATAGGGTCAGGAGTGGAGCTCCATGCTGGAGCAATGGGACAAGGGATCCCTGGGATGGAACTGATGTCCATCCTGAGAGCTGTGTAGCCATCAGGACCAGGGGATCAGGAGGCATCACAGGATCTGATTGCCAACACCATGGCTGGGAGCACTGGGCCAGGTCTGAAATGCATTGACAGATCTGTGTGAGGAGCTGTGCTTAAGAGCCACAACACTGAATCATTTCCCAGAAATCCCCTGTCAGTCTAACCATAAACACCAGAGTGGAAGGTGGGGACATGTGTTTCTTCAATTTCCTACAACAAAGCAAGCATAGAGGGGATTAGGAAGGCAATGCTGGGGGAAAAGAGAGAGAGATTTAGTATGGAAGAGAACATTAAGATTTGGATGGATAAAATGCAGACTGAAGTTGTTGGGCCAGAACAGAAGAACTTCTCAGTCTATATATTTAGCTCAGTGAGGTATATAAACAGAAACCTACAGCCAGCTCAGCCACTTCTCCCCCAGTGGAGTGAGTCATCAGCCCTTGGATCTAAAGTTAGGTTCACGTCAGAGCTTACACTCTCTCTCTCATTTTATTTTTCTCCTTCTATTTTGAAGGGTGTGGGGAAAGCTGGGCACTGTCTCCTGGAAGCAGCAAACATAAACCCACAACAGCGACAGATGCAGGACCTGATGCCCTACCTGGGAGCACTGTGACAAATATTATTTTTTGTCTGACTGCTCCTCTTCCTTGCTGCATGCCTGGGGATGAGCGTAGACAACATGCAGCCATGGCTAATCTGGGCACAAGTGGGCCCAGCTCCAAGGGGTTTTGTGCCCTGTGCAGATGAGCCGGAGGGTGGAACGGGCTGCACAGTTGTTCCTGGGGCTACAGCAACAGGATTCTCAGAGTCTGGCTCCCATGTGCCATGCAGGGGAGCAGGATCTGCGATCAGGGCTGTCAAGAAGGACTGGGGCTGGGTCAGCCTGGCAGGAGGCAGGATGACACCTGTGAGACTTGGCTAGAAGATGCCTTTAAATCCAGTGTAGGTTGCTGCCTGGTGGGTCAGCCCACAGCCACCTGCAAACCTGCAGAGGGGAGGGCTGCATCTCATGGAGCTCTCTCTGCAGCCTCTCTGCTTGATATGGCTCCCCCTTTCCTGCTTTTTCCCTCTCCCCTGGTCCACCCTCAAGCAGTGGCAGTGAATCACATACTTTCCCTACCAACTCACCAGCCAGTGCTCCTGGCTCAGGTAGTGACAGGAACAATGTGGACATTCCTGTTCCTCTCAAAAATCACAGAGAGGACAGAGGGGGACCCTTGGAAATGCTCTGGATGCAACAGTAGGACCGGCTTGTGCCATGCTCACCTCTGGTGTGAGGCTCACCCCTGGCTCACCCCAGGTCACTTACAAGCAAGCCCACCTGTATAACTCAGGGCAGATGACAAAACTCTCTGAAAGTGCACTGGGGGTTGAAGATGGAGCCCTGAGACTGCTGTGAGCTGCAGGACAAGGAGACCATCTTCAGTCCCTTCCCTTGTGGATGGTGGAGAGGAGGGCCTTGCTTAGGGAGGGCAACAGCTTCCCAGCCCAAGGCTTGGAATTATCGCTCAGGGGGGATGCCTGTGGTGTATGTACCAGCAAGCCCATGGAAATCCTCCCCAGTACGTACAGATGGGGAGGGGTGTGGGGATAAGGGGGTCTGCTCTGGAGGAGGAGCTGCCTCAGGGTTGCTCTTTTCACCAGCTCCAAACTTGTGACGTGTTGAATGGCATGACTCCATTTCCCCACCCAACCCCTTTCCCTCTCCCATCCTTCCAGGCTTGTTGCACGTTTTTGTCGATTTGGAGGGTTTGTCCGAGAGAGAGTTCAAATGTCCCTTTATCCACGTGCTGTGGATGTGCTGGAAGGCAAACAGACATGATCCTGGGATGAAGACATGAGGGATGACCCACAGATTATCCTGAGCATGTGTTTATGTGCCTCTGTCCTCCTGTATCCCTCTGCATGTACTCTTCCTCTTCCTTTATCTTTTTGGTTTTTTTGCCTCTCCTTACTGCCCTCCTTCTCCATCCTGTCTCACCCTCTCCCTGCTGCCCTCCTCCCCATTCTCTTTTTCTCATTTGATATTCATGCATGAATAAATTCAATTGCATTTTTCCCTATTCCCCCTGAAGGGGCTTGTTGGTGAATTACAGGCATCTGAAATCATATAATGCTCAGATTCATCATTTCAGGGACAGAATTGAAGCCCTTCTATTTCTTGGGAAGGAATAACAGATGATTTTCATGAGGAGAGGGAATGTCGAGTGTCTTGTGGCTGGTGCGGAAGAAGCCAAGGAGATTAACCTTGGCAGCACAGGGTGGACAGGCTAGCAGAGGGGACTAGAGGCTCAGCCAGCCCCTCCTCTGTTTCCAGGAATGGGCAAGGCACATGCAGGTAGGTGTGTGTATGTGGAATGCGAGTGCCTATGATTGCTGCATGTTTGCTGTGTGGTGCTAGTGGGGCCCTTAGGGAGCAGTAAATCTCTTAGGGGGCTGCCCAGAACTGGTTGAGGAAGGAGTAGCCTGACACCTGATTATTGAGAGAGATTGTCTTGAGATCTGTTTGGGCATCTGCCTCAGCCAACGTTTAGGACACCTACACAGTTCTGGTATCACCCCAAAGTCTACTGCGGGTCTGGGGTTGTGCCCAGCACCACATCCCCACCACATTGAGAAGCTGAGGTTGGTATGTCACAAAATCCTTCACTTTCAAGGCCTTCCTGTTGCGGATGGGCTCCCTGCTCCTGATGGGAGCCTTCCAGTTCATGCAGGAGAATGAACTCAGGGTAACCAAAACCATCTTTGGGGCCGAAGGCGACCAGAGATAGTGTCTTGCACAGCTCCCATGCTCTGACCCTGGGCAGGGAGAGGTCCACAGAAAATTATTATCCTGGAATAAAATCTCTTTCCAGCTTGTGGAAGATGCATGGGTACACCATGGAACTGCAGCCCTGGTCAGAAGCTATGAAAAAAGACAGGATGGACTCATCCGAGGAAGAGCTGTTTTACATGGAAGCTGTTAATCAGGTAACATTTGATGCTTCCAACATTCCTGTTGTTTCTAACACTGCTGTCTTTTCTTTTTTAGCACTTCTGGAGCAGCCTGAGGATCCTCTAAGGGATGAGTTTGCCTTTCAGGAGAGGTAACAAGATTAGACACTTTATGAAACACAAAAGTGTTACGTTAAAAGCGGACAGCAGCCATTGTCTTTGTTCAAAAGACTTTTAAGGGCCTTGTGAGAGACAGTGATGGTGCCAACCTCATTGCTCAAGCTCCAAGGAGCCTGGCTTATGTGATGTAAGTGGCTAGAGGCTCCTTGACCTCTGCCTCAAGTCCCTGGCACAGCAAAACCAAGCCACAGGGAGCTGAATGGCAGAGGAGAGGATATTTACAGGATGTTTTTCACCCTCGGTGGTGAACACAGGCGAGCTAGCTTGAGGTAAGACCAGAGTGGTCCTGACTTTACCAGAAGGTGGGCTTGCTCCACTGCCTTCCTGTGGAGAGTTAACGTCCGAGGGCCTGTTTCTCGGTATGATGAAAGTGCTTGGTTTCCCAACCATTTTTAGTTTAGATGTGTTAATTACCCTGACCCAGCTGTCCTACCCATGCACTGCAAAGTTTGTGACAGGTGGAGTGGATGTCGTCTTGGTGAGGAAATTTTGGAGAGGCTTTGTGGAACCCTGCAAGGAAGCAGAGGAGCTTCTGGGCTGCAGTGTATGTTGTATCATACCTTAGCTGGCAACTGGGCATTTTTTTAGCTTATTTACAATATATGCCCATGATAGAAGCAAGAATGTCTCTGCGTCTCGTAACACATGGGGTTTTATTGGACTGAACGGGAAAAACCCATGAAAAGCCTTGAGGACTGCGATGGCTTCATGTAGTGTCTCTTTCTCAGAGCTGACTGGGGATCCCCAGTAGGAAACTGAAGGCTGATGCTTCAAGAATGAGGGGCCTGTGCTGACGAAGGGTAGGGCTGCTCAGCCATAGAATGGGACTAGTGGGGTCAGATGGCTGCGCTGGCCCTCCATTGGATGAGGCTTGGGGAGGCTGTACTCTGTTCTAGCCACTGGAAGGTGGGATTCCTGTACGTTATCCGTCCCTCTCATTTCCCCCTGGCTTCACAAAATGCCATGGGAAACTAATTTGCAGAGAGTTATTCCCACCCCCTGAGTTCCAGTAACAGATCTGGGAGTAGGATGGAGCAGAGAGGAGGGATCAGTTTTGAGGGAAGGACTTTTGGGAGAGGCTTGTTAGTTTGTTTTGTAACTCTTCCCAAATCATAATTCTCTAACTTGCTTGATCTGTGACCTGTGGAGGGACACACCCTTAAAAGTTCAAGGAAAGGCAAGCATGCTGAAGCCAGTGTCCACCAGGAAAGGAAGGATGAGTGGGCTGAAGGCAGGGACAAATCAGCTGTCCTGAGACCCCACCGTGGATGCAGGTGTGCGATGGTGTGCAAGGAGATTTCTTCCTTTCCTCCTGTGTTGTAAGAATTCCTGCATTCTGTGCCTCTAATTGTAGGTTCCCCTAAAGACATTTGGTGTCACTGTAAGGACGGTGTTTCGCTCTCCCTCTCCGCCTGTACAGTTATTCTCTCTCTCTCTCTGTGCAGTTCGCTCCATAAGCCGTTGGTGAACATACCATGAGACAGAGAGAGAGCGAGACAGACAGAAACCACACACCAGCCCTTCCTCCTCACTTTCCCACCATGGAATAGCTAACCTTGCCCCCACCCACACCTCCATCACCTCTCAGCGTCCTGCAATTATTTTGACCCTCTCTGGTCTTTTTGGAAGGAAGCTTCTGTCACTTCTTAATACCACTCGCCTGGAAAAACACACAGAGGCAAAAGCCCCCCAGCCCTCCCGTGAAGGAAGAGGTCCTTTTTTTTAATCTCTTTTTGTTTGCTCTGACTCCAGAGCTTCAGACTCCGGCCTGAGCAGCCACAATTTCTTACCATGTATTCTCCTTTTAAACCATCTCCTTCCTGCACACGCTCAGTCCTTGCAGGCACGGATCTAACACAACTCCCCGCTTCTCGCCGGCAGGTTCTTTGCTCCCCATCACTCAGCTGATCCTGATCTTTTTTTCTCCTATTCTCCCCACCCCGGGCACCGAGGTGTGTGTGTCTGCGTGTGAGTGTGCCTGTGTGCAAGGGGGGGAGGTGGGGGGGGCCTTTTTTTTTTCTTGGTGGGGGAATTTTTTCAAAGCATCTTCATTATTATTTTATTTTGCTTCTCTGACTTGGAGACTTCTCCCTCGGAGATTTCTTTTCCATGCAAAGGTAGGTGAGACGCATGCACACCTGGCTAACCTTGTGTCTGTCTCGTTTTGCTTGGTTTTGCTGTCCTTTTAATAGAAAACTTGCGCCCACCCATGTACCTGCATCATTGCTGTTTTGTTTCATACCTGTTTCCTCTCTGGCAGAAGTAAAAGCTGAGGGTAGACATGTCTGTAATGTGAATAATTCTGTCTTTCCAGAGAGGAAAGTTGTTTCTGTGTGCATGTCCGGCGGTACGTGTATGTCCGAGTGCAGTGCCCATGTATGTGACACTGCCTCTGTTTAGCCAACAAGTAGCAATAATTGATTTTGGTGTGTGTTTTGGGCAGTGGTGGTGGTGGAAAGGGAACAACTGTGTGTCCAGGAGTTCATGTCCATGAGCAATTGCAGCAGGGAATGTGTATCTCACAGATAATCAGCAGCTCTTTATACATGACTATAAATTATACAAGGAGTGTGAAAAATTCTAGGAATTTCAAATTTAGCCCTGGTTAGTTTGTTTCGTTATGATGGGGAAGGATGGTGGGGAAGAGGGAGGGTTACAAAATCTCCTCCCTGGAGAGGTAACTGCCTGAGACTTGTAAATATATAACTTTTCTTAAAACCTTCTCACTGTTTAGGGTCTTCTTGGGTTTGGGGTACTTTTTCTTTTTTCCAAAGCAAGAGTTGGGTCTTGGATTCAGGTTTCATAAATTGTCTTTTCTTGTTTTGTTTATGGTTGTTATTGCATTTCAATAGCATGTGCAACATCCTGAAAAGGGACACAGAATAGGATGTACTTTAATATAGCAAATGCATCATCTCCTGTACATCACTGGAAGCTGTTGGCTGGAGTAAGGGGGTGAAGGGGGGTGGAAATAGAAGAATTAAAAAAGAAGAGAAACAGAAATAATGTTAGACATTGTTGACCGGCAGTTATCAGGCATCTTTTCTGCCAGTACTGGTTTTCGTAACCCTCTTGGTGGTTACCTTTTTCTTCTTGGTAACAGCAGCTGTGTGAAAAGTACCAGTGGTTTTAAAAAAATAAAAAGCCAGAAAGAAAGAAACCCAAATATGTATAATTTCCCTGCAAATTATTGCAGAGAAAAATGGTAAACATCAAAAAGCAGAACTTGTTGTGCATTTTCTGTCTGCTAATAGGAAACGTTTTCCTCACCGATCTGGGGGTTGCTACTGGTTCTGTGTCCCTGTCGCTTAGAAGACTGCTATGTTAATTGTCAGTTGTTTCTGTGTGCTATTGCGGAGCTCCTGGCCTTAAATTTGGGCTGGTGACTGAGGATTTATTATCTCCAAGAAGGAAGGGGTCTGCTGACCCTCCACCTCACTTACCCCTCGGTGTTTTAACTCTGACATGTAAGAAGCTTCTCTATCAGTGGAAAGAAATCCTCAAGCACATCATCTTCTCAACATCCTACCTGCAAAGAAACTTTCAATTCAGAGCACTGCAAAGGGAATCCAAGAGCCCCATTTCTGCCTCTCTTCCCCTTTATATTTTAAGGACACCTTCTGAACATCTCTCCCCCAGCCAGCACTGCCCCATCCCTCAGGTCTGGGCAGGCACACAGCCTCAGGCAGGAGGCAGCTGCCCGCTACCCGCAATGGACTGAGAGAATGTATTCCTCTCTCCATTAAATAACATAATAGTTTCATGGCACTGGCATTGGATGTGAGCTTCCTCAGAAGGGCAGCAGTGCATGCCTCTCAGTGAAGGTCTAGGGCCACGATCCTCTCCCAGGCGAGCTGGGAGGCAGGCAGGGATGGAGTCTGGGCATCGCACTGGATTGCCTGCCCACTGGCAGGGTGTTTGCACCCAAGCTGGCTGGGCAAGGGTGCAGTACCTGTTTGGGAAAGCCTTGGCCCTGACTGCAGCAGGAAGGTGGGGAAAAGCAGCTTTCCTGCAGATCTCAGTTGAAAGCTGTGTCTAAACACTGGCCACCTCGATGCACCAGAAGATGCACACGTGCCTTGCCAGGAGATCTGGTAGTGAATATCTCAGAGGAGAGTCAGGGGGACAAAGAAGAAGCTTTGATCTGCCACATCTAAGGGGTTTGCCTTGTGAAGCCTGGATCAATCTGACAGTGCCTATTATAAAGGGGGTTATGCCAACCTGCCTCATGTTTTATCTTTCAAAATCTCCCCTTGTTGCTGCCTTGGGAATGTTTTCAGGCAGTGGATCTGGCTGATGCAGGGCCAGTGCACCCACAGCCATCAAGGGGGTGAGGGGAATCATTATGTGAGGGGGATGCTGTCTCACTAGGAGCTCAGGGCTTGCCTGTGGGTGTTTCTGAGTAGGCACAGTGGCCTTGGCTGGGATATGAGGACACCAGCTGGGCTTCCTGGGGTCTGTCACAGTGCACCTGCAATGCTGGGTGAGCTTTCCTGTGCCCTCACTCTTATCCCCACCAAGAGCAGCACCTTCCTTGCTCGTCCAGTCCTGAGCAAAGTGCCAATAATGCACCTGTGCCCCAGGCTGCAGCTCTGGCATCTCCTCCAGTCCTGGGCTTGCTTGCTTGCTTCTTTCCTTGCTTCCACCAACCCACTTCCCACCTGGCTGCATCTCTGCTGCCTGATCCAGTTTTGGAGAATCCATGTGTCCATGCCCAGCGTGACATGGTGCCATCCTACAGCCCTGTTTAATGTTAGAGCCCTGCCCTGCCCCATCCATAGCAAGGCACACCAGGAGGGTGGCCCACACCAGAGTGGCTTATGCTGAGCCCTGGCCACCTCTGATTTTGGGAAAAGCCTGCAATTCCAGGCTGTGCTGCAAAGAAGCCACATGCTTGGTCAGCTTTTTTCCTAGCGAAAAAAAAGTTGAAACTAATTTTTATTCATTTTTCTCAAAGAGAACAAGTGTCTACAGCTGGAAACTCATGAAAAGCACACACAGTGTTAGGAATCTTTAAAAGAGTGGGTCACTGATTTAAAATAAAATTTATCTTTTATTAAATCAAAGTCCCAATCCTGCACATTCAAGCAAGTAGGTGAATTTCTGCAGTTGCCCAGAGCCTTACTAAAACCTCTGAGTCCATGGACGGGTTCAGAAATCAAGTGGTACAGGTGGATCTGCAAGATCATGTAGCACCATGTCTTAGTTGTATTTTTAAAAAATTATTAGACAGGATAATGTAGGGCTGATTTTAAGGGTGTTCAAGATCTGTAAAACCCCAAACTGCTTTTGGGAAGTAGAGACTTCTTCTCAGTCATGCAGAGGTGCACTGTTGTTTATAATGACCTAGTATAGGCAGCTTACTTAGTTTATTCATCTGTGTCTGAAGTGCATACCTTGAAGCTCTCAGAAATCACACAGTGGTTTGAAAAATGTCTTATACTGATACAAAATTTATTTAAGCCCTCTAATCATAACTCAAATTGCATAAATCAACCCAGTAACTTCGCAATAAACTCACTCTCCCGGTACTTGTCAGGCCCCGGTGTTTGAAGCACCGCAGTGTGCCCTGAAGAGCAATCAGCCCAGTGTATCAGGGACTAATTGCAATGAGAAGATGTCAGAAAATGCCTTCTCTCTTGCCTTGAACCGGAGGTGTGTGCTGCTGTGGTGGCACAGGAGGGAGGTGGTCTCTGGGCTAAGCCGGGCTCAGTCATCAGGGGTTTGCAGGTTCGTATCAGTCCTTGCAGCCTGTGGGCGAGTGGACATGCTGTGGGCTCCTGGTGTGCCATGCTGCCTGCTGGTGCTTTCTGCAAAAGCTTGTGCTTCCCAGCACCTGCAGAATGCAGTGCAGAAGCCCTGTCTCTGTGTGATCAAGGCAGGAAGGGTTCCTCCGAAATCAAAGGTTGTCACCCTCTTATCAAATGTGTGTATATTAAAAAAAAACAATACCAAGGGCAGCTGGTCTCTGCTTCCGACATAACCATCATCTGCAGCATGGGCACCACATCCTGCTCCGTTGTGCCTTGATGTAAAGCTCCATGGGGGCATCCCTGGAGGGCAAGCAAAGGGCATATCCTTGTGAAACTACCGGATTTGGGGTTGTGGCCATGGGGTTGAACAGGATGGAGAGGAGCTGCTGACCTGTGCTGTTGGTAGCTGGTGAAGTGACAAATGCCAGGGGTTTTGCTGCTGTGATGTGGCTGCTGAAATTGTTTGTCTGGTATGACCACTGGGATGGGGGGCAGAGGGTAGGGAAGGTTTATATTTCCTTTCTCTGAAGTGTCAGTTTGGCTGTGGCTACAAAAACACTGCTGTATAGAGAGCACAAGTGGGGTTAGTGGTGTTAAACATTTCTCAGGTGTTGGCTTAGTGTGTCTGGCTGACAGGCTCAATTTAGTTGCTTTCCAGGACGGAGGTTAGGAATGGATTTTCCTGCAGTCAGACTGTCAGGAGTGGATAGGATCCTGTTTCTGCTGCTGCACGTGTTTGCAAATGTATGCACGTGTATACAAGTGTGCAGCATGCCCAGCACCATCTTTCATCTCCTCTCTGGGTGAGGACTTTTGGCAGTGGTGTTGCCCTCAATTGCTCGTTTTCCTTGGGCATTTTTCTTTCCTTCTTTTGCCTTTAAACCCACTCTGAGTTTGGCAGTGGGGGTGGGCAGAGGTAGGGGGCAGAGTAACTCGTTATGGACTCTTTCAGACTGGGTTTTCTGGCAAGGTTACAAGGATTTGGCCTGGACTATAGGGGTCCGTTTCAGGTCTGTGGTCAGATATGCTTGCATTGGTGTCTTTGCCGCTTTTCAGTGATCACTATTCAAGCAATTGCCCCAGCTTTGCTTTTTTTTTCTGCTTGGTGACAGCAGGGAGAGAAGGGGACTTTTAAGCTTATGTAAATCAGTAGCAGTGTCAGTAACCAAATCATGTGGGATGCAGGGGAACCATCACAAGGTCCTGGTCCATCTATTGACCTGAGAGTGAGCAGCCCGTAGGCCTTTGCAAAAGAGCTAGCAACATTGTCTCTTCTCTGCTTCTAGAAGATTCCCATCTTCATAGCTACGTTTCTTTCCCATATTCTCTCTCTTTTCTAGAAGCAGAGCCTGGGGCATCATCACACTCCACATAGCTTCAGCTCCCTTCCTGTTTTTGTTTTTGCCAAGAGTTAGTTTGCTCCAAATGCGCAGCTATGTTTATGCAGATTATCTCCTTTGGAGGGATTGAGGGGGAGCAGTAATTTTTAGGGAGGAGAGAGGCTGTAGATGTAACTCTTGATGCTCCCCAGTGCTCTTCATATTGTGTTCCCTTTAGATGTGCTCTTTACTGTCTCCACCTCCCCATTTCCATTTTCACCCCAGGGAATCTCCTCTCCAGATGTGAGTGGTGACAGTGGGTTGGGGAAAAGTCTGGAGGTGGGGTGAGGATGCTCGTGCAGAAGTGGGAGGTTGCATTCAGTGCTATGCTATGACAGGGAGCAGGGACTCTCCTGGGGTCTCCCCACTCATTGTATGCTGCTGTTTTCCTACTCCCTCTCACTACAACAGGTCCTGAAGGGACACCGGGTTGGGCTGGGCACTGAGATCGAGACAAAAAGAGCAGAGAGGTTGATCCAGGAAGGACGGTGTGAAACAGCAGAGCTTCTCACTGTTGGCTTAGCCTGTTTGGGAGCAGCCCCAGGCTGCCCTTTTCCATCCACTTGTACAGGTGCAGTGCTGGCAGCTGCAGCACTGGGCATCTGTCCTTGTGGTGGGCAGGGGCCGCAGCTCTGTTCTCCCAGCGTGGGCTTCACTGGAAGGCATAGTTGAGGTATTTGCACATTTTGTCTTTCCCGCTAGCACTTCATATTCTGGCTTAAGGGCTAAGAGTGTGAGGATGTCCTCAAAGCCATCATTGCTAGTAGCCTATGACACCACTATCTTCCTCTTCATCATCCTCATCTGACCATCTTAGTTGCAATCTTCATTGCTGACCTGGAGGATGGAGTAAACAGCACATTGATGACTTCCTTGGATGATGATAAACCAGGTCTATGCCCGCCAGTGGGGATGCAGCAAAATAACACAAAAGGAACTAGTGAGGTCAGAAAGATGGGCAGAAAATAACTTAATGAGATTAATCTTAGGAAAAATGCAAGCTAATGCATCTGAGGGCAATCAACAATCTGAAACATAGGGTCTGAGCACCTGGTGAGGGGCAAGGAAAGGACGGCCCAGACCACAAGACCGAGGTGCGACGGTAGATGGCACATCAGACATGGGCTCGCAGGGTGAGAGGGCCAGCAAGAGCCATCGGGCCGGCAGCCCGGCCCTGCGGGAAGGCGGCACTTGGCGCATCATTAGCGGCAGAGCTGCTGGTAGGCGAGAGGCGGCTTTCAGTGAGATCTGCACGGAATGACCGCGGGGCTAAGGAGATTAATTTATGAGCAAGGATTAAGTGCTAAAGATGTGTGGCTTGGCTAAGCGGTGGTTTAAGTGAGAGGACATGACAGGAATCCTCTCACGTGAAAGGTGTCCGTGTGCACGAGGAGGAGGAATCACTGGGAGCTGTGCAGACCAAAGCAGCACACAGGGAGAGAGTGGGGCAGGTTTGAAAGGGAAAACAGTGACTCTGGGGCAGTCTCCACATGGATGGGTCTGTTACAGCATGGAGTCATCCCCGGAAGGAGATTTTTTAGAGTCTGTTTATTTGGAACACCAAAAATGAAAATGTTTTGTTGAAAACAGGTATGCATATTCTCTGGGAAGCAGTGGGATAAGGTTAGGGCCTTCAGTAGCACTCACCTCTGGGTCTCAAACACTCCACATAGTTAAGGTCAGGTAATGATTTTCCAACGGGAACCTTCTTTCTCTTCTGTATCTGCTACACCCAAAGTGACCATATTACTCCCATGTTTTTTCTTCTCCCGTTGTTTACTTCTTCTTCATCTCTCCAGCAACATGTGTACTGGTCTCCATAACATCTCCTTTGACTTGGCCAAAGGCTTCTTAGCAACATAAGCGCATCCCCTCTTTGCTGTGCCAGGGGCAGGGACCAGAGGCATGGACAGGATGGTGTTATCCAAGCCACACGACAGGAAAGTGATACAGTGGACACTGACTGATGATGAGGGTGGGAGTCTCCAGGAGATCAGGGCTTGCTGTTCCTACAGCTGCAGAGTGCTGCCTGCAGTACAGGTTAAAGGCAGGGTATTGTTGAGGCTTCAGGATAGATAGTTTGCTTATTTTGTCCTGTGCTGGCTGGACTGCTCCTTGCCCTGCTCAGTGGGACGTAGGAATTTCTTCTGCTTCTTGTCCTGAACAGGAGGAGGGGTGCAAAATCACCAGGGTGAAAAGGGCAAGGCTGTCAAGCGCTCGAGCAAATCTAGCAGAGGATAATAGCAGGTGTGGAGAGAAGGCACAGCAAGCAATCAGCACGCAGTTGAAAGGTAACAGGTCGTGGGCATTTGACCAGAGCAGGGAAGCTGGGAGACCTTGTCTCTGGTGCAGGCCACGGATGTCGTGCTTCAGGGGCGTGTGGGCACACCAGCATCTGCAAGCAATGGATTCGGGCACCATTTGGAACACTCCCTGCTAGGTTTCTGCCACGTCCCGTTGTATTTGGAGATGCTGAGATGACAGAGATGTAAAAGCTCCTGTTTCAAATTAAGTGCTAATAAAAGTGACCCTGTTCCTTACTGGCACTCATGCAACTCCACACACACACAAGCAGATGAGAACAGGCGCTGTCTCACACGAACAGGCAGAGAAACATGCCGGTGCCAGATGAACACAAACACAGAGGGAGCCGGGTACCACTAATTATATTGTACCACGACAAGCGCTCCAAATGTGAAACCTGTATGACTAACACATCCCTGCAGCCAGACGCACGCATCAAAGGTAACGCTTGCCAGTTATAGCAACAAACAAACGCGGGCTCACCGCCGTGTTCGGCTGAGCACCCCGGGAGGCTCACGCAGCTGCCGAAAGGGATCACCCACATGCATTCCTAAATATGCCACACAGTCAGAGACCTCCTTAAATAAGTCTGGGCCTGTACGAAGCTGGCTGCAAAAGCCGTGCCCCCAGATGCTTGGCAACTTTTGGATGGATGTTTGGAGATGATAAATAAATACATATGTGTGCCTCAGGTGCTGCTCCAGCTGATGGGACCATCTAGCTCTACCCTGCAACGCCAGCTGGAGGTTGTCATTTTTGTCCCTCTTCTGCAAGGGTGTTAGCAGGACAGAGTGGCTGCTGTGCTTCCTGCTGCTTCTGAGTAACGCGTGACTGATGGTGATGGATGGTCTGGAAAGGACTTCTGTGCCCTCAGAATGGGAGATGCTGTGTGTACATCGAGCTGCTCTCAAAGGAAATACACTCTGCACTTTCAGTTTTGATGTGGACCCCAATGTTGTCTGTGTGAGCAATGTGCAGGCAGGAAGGAACAGCTCTGTGGCAGGATACAGAGTTAGGGATGATGGTGGGGAACTCTGAGGATGGTCCCACATGAGAGGGGAGTTGTCATCCCACTGGACTCCAGGTGGATCCCCTCCAGCACTGGGATAGTGCTCTGGGGACCTCTCTCCAGTATTTCCCTCTCCTGGCTGGCTGCAAAAGGCCCTTTCACTGTCAAGCTGCAATAGTCCAGAAAGGCCTGCATGAGCTTTGTAAAGGTCCCATCAGCTCTCCCTCACCCGTGGTCCGTCGGCCCCTCTGCCAAGGGGGCAGTGAGGAGCTGGGAGGCTGCTTTGTCTGGAGCGTGGTGCCTGCAGGACACCTTGGCAGGTCATGGCACTGACAGCCCTGGGATGCCAGCTGCAGCCCTAAGGAGGGAGTGTGTCTGAGCAGAGACCTCTGCAATGCATGCCAGGAGGTGACATCGGCCTTTTTGGACAAACACCCCTAATCTGTAGCACTTCTCCTGCATTGTGATATTTCCTCCTTTTATTCCTAACCAATTTCCACTTCTCATTAAGTCCACAGCTTCTCTTGCTGTTTTCGAGCATCCTTCTCCCTTCCTCCTCAGTAGTCTGGCAGGACCAGGTGCTTTTGGGGAAGGGTTGAGCCAGAGGCTGTCAGCTTCTCTTGTGCTTGCCAAGGCAATGAGCTCCCTGCCAGCACACGTGTCCAGGGCAGGTGTGCGTGCCGGATGCAGCACCAGTGGGTGCTCAGCTCAGGATGGTGGTGGTTTTAAATGGGCCTTGGGCATGGACGGTGCAGACTTAAGACCTGGCTCCGCAGAAGGGTTTGGCACAGGCTGTGCAGGGAGAGAAGAAGGAGGAGCTGCCAACCAGCCCACAAATAACTTCCCTTCCCTGGGAGGGAAGTGCAGCTGGTGTAGCATCACTCTTCCAGCGGTATGTGACTTCCGCAGCTGAATGTTTTTGTGTATTTGGGGGACATTTGGCCAGAAAAGCCCAGGGTGGGAAGGATTTGATTTTTTCAAATGGGTCTGGCCTGCCGCACCAGCTGAAGTTAGGCTTGCCTGAGTAAAAGACTGAGTGAGAAGAACACGCATCTGGCCACCCCATAACCATCCTCTTGAATCCTTGTCCTCTTGTATTGCCCTTGTCACAGTAAGTTGCACTTGTACAAAGGGGAGGTTAGAGGCATCCCAAAGGCAAGTTCTGGAGATTTATAATTCTGTTGAGTCTTACTATAATTGTCTTTTATCTGGGTAGGAACCCTCTCCATTGATGCACATTTTTCTGTGTATGCAGATACATCTGTTTGCCAAACTCATTCCTCTTTTTGGTTTAAACAGGGGTCCTCTGGGTTGAAATACTGTAGCAGGCTGACTCCAACCAAGTTATAGAGCAATGCTACAGCGTGGGAAGGCCAGTGACTGCAATCCCAGAGAAAATAGCAGCATTGTATGAGTTGCAGCCTGACCGAAATAGGGGAAATAGCTGATTGCAACCTCCACACCTGAAATGGTAGCAGAGAGGACCCTGGACCTGTCTCTGGCAGGAAAACCACTCTACTCTTCTTTGAAGTTGAGATGGGAGGACTGACTGTGTGAAGAGCCCAGAAGTGCCCCACTGCTTTATTTTCCCCTCTGTCTCTTTTGACACAGAATATTAATCCTGCTTAATGTAGGAAATACATCATGATCACAGCCTTGGGAGGCAGAACAGGATTTAATCTCAGGAAGGTAATGGGTATTACTCACATTTCCAGTGGGGCAGCTGTCATTCAAGGACTGTATTTAGCTTCAGGACTTCCAAAGAGATTCACCTGGCCCTGTGTCCGTATGAGCCCTAAGGAGTCAACCTGAGCTGCACAAATTAGAGTGATGAACTGTCTGTGATGTACACCTACCCAGTTTGTGCATGTGTTTTCACATGGGCAGAGCAGCATCCCAAAGTCCCAGCTGCATCTAGCAGTGGTGAGATGGAGAAGAGGCCCTGGATGCTTGCTGAAGGGAAAGCAGGGAAATGCTGATGAGGTTGTTTCTCCTATTCCTTTTCTCAGTTGTACTGGTAATTATGAAGCTTTGTACGCTGCAGTTTGGAACTGTCATGCCCTCATCAGTGTGCATGCTCTGAGCACCATAATAAGTGATTCCTCCTGGCTGTCTCTGCTAATCTTTCTCCTCTGTGCTGTAATGGGAGGGAAGTTGGGCTCAGCCACTGCATGTTAATAGCCTGCAAGGGAGCCAGCTCCAAGCAGGCAATGGGGAGCTGGTGGGAATAGAGAATGGAAAAGGTGGTACAAGTAGTTGCATGGGCATCCAGAGTCAAAAATCTGCTGAAAGTTTTTTTGAAAACAGCGGTGTTAGACGGTGAGAAGGATGCACTGGCAATTTTTTCACAGGACTTAAAAAATTATGAACAGCATCCCAAAGCCAGTCGGGAGACATGGTATCTGTTCTTTCCAATAGCTGCAGGCCTTTGGGATAATGAATTCGAAGAGTCTCTCTGCTGTCCCCTAAGGGACACTATGTCTGCTTTCTAAACCCCTGCACTTGCTGCTCTTTATTCTGACAAATAGCAAGCCTCGAAGAACAAGCAAAGCTTTGGATCAAAGTGTGCATTGGAAGCAGGAGGCTGAGAAAACAGGATGGGTAGGCAGAGGTTTCAGGGTCTCATGTAGGAATGATGGGACATTGCAACCTAAGGTGGAGTGGTTGCAAGAACCTGACAGATGAGTGGTGTGGAGAGCATTGGAGATCATGGATCCAGCAGCGTGAGCATCAAAAGGGTTGTGGGCTGAAATGTCAAGGGTGCACTGCCAAGGCAGGGCAGTGTCAATAGAGGCGTGCACAGGGTTTGTGAGCCTAAAGTGAACCGAGACAAGTGCCAGGGAGGATAACTTATGACCTGTATGCGAGGAGATGAGGTCTGTGCCATGGACAGATATATCTTTTCTTGCTGCTGATTGTCCCTTTCTGTACTGCAGTGTGTCTGAGGGCTCTCGTGTGGCTTTTAAATCTGTACTCACAGCACAGGCACTCCAGATGGTTGAATATGCCAACAGGGTGAAGGGAAGAAAATGGGCAGTTGTTGGCCAAGCTCTCTTTCCTAAGAGTGTCTGTGTAACAACCCTCCAAAGCCAAGCCTTGGAGTTTATTTCATTCCCCTCACTTTGACAAGCCACGTCCACTCTGCTATTGAATGGACAGCACCCAGGCAGCAAAGTGATGTGTTTCAGCAAAAGTTTGGTGCTCTGCAGTGTGCGGGAGTGTTTTGGTTTAACCTCATCCGGCAGCTAAGCCACACACAGCTACTTGCTCACTACCTTCCAGCTAGGATGGGAGGAGAATCCAAAGAGTGAAAAGGAGAAAAAGGCAGAAAAACAAGATAAAGGCAGTTTGATATGTGAAGCAAAAGTTGTGCACTCAAGTAAAGCAAAAAGGAATTTATTCACCACTTCCCAAGGGCAGACAAGTCTTCAGCCATCCCCAGGAAAGCAGAACTTCATCATGCAAACTCTTATCACTCCTTTCTTCCTTCTTCCCCCAGCTTTATGTGCTGACCATGATGTCATATGACATGGAATATCTCTTAGGTCAATCGGGGTCAGCTGTCCTGGCTGCGAACCTTCCCAGCTTCTTGTGCACCCCCAGCCAACTCACTGGTAGGGTGACGTGAGAAGCAGAAAATGGCTTGATGCTGCTCAGCAGTAACTAAATCATCTGTATTATCAACAGTGTTTACAGTACAAATCCAAAACACAGCCCGCCCCATACCTGCTACTGTGGAGAAAATTAACTCCTCCCCAAAACCAGCACAGGCTGCCAGTGAGCTTGAGACCTGCTCTTCTCATGCCCACCCACAGTGTCTGACCATTCCGTTTAGCGGAATAACTTGCAGCCCATGTTCATGGTGTTTCCATTGCCTCAGCATAGGAGAGCTCAACAAGCTCCAGTAAAAGGTGCTTAATATTTAATGCTTAATATTTAATCCCACTCCTGGCTTGTGTTATAGCTCCCTGTTTGAATGAGTGACTGTTGTGTATGGGTTTGACAGGCATTTGTCAGGGTCAGTCCGAGGGAGCCTCTGCAATGGTGTGACACAGGGCCAGCCCAGAGCGCCCTTGCATGGGAGAGCTGGGGCAGCAAAGCTGAACCTGGAGTTGGCAGGACCCTGTTAGGGACTGCAAGGGCACAATGGCTCTGTTGCGTCAGGATGGGCCCGTGCTGTTCAAAACACTGTGCTCTGCTATGGTGCTCAGGCTGCCTCCAAAAGAGCTGGCACCATCCCCTGAGATGGTGCAGCACTGTGACAGGGTGTCTCGGGCTACAGGGATGGTTTAAACGGTGATGGAGAGAAGTAGCCAAAGGAGTCTTGGTGGAGAGAGTAACTGGCAGAAAAGAACTTAAAACTGCTTCAGCACCAAGTGTGAATGTGGTTTATCATTTGTCAGAGCCATCAGTCCTGCGGCTCTCCCCTGCTCCGGACTTGCTAGGAGAGCACAGACGTGCTGTGCTTTTGCTGCTGATTCCTTGTGGGATTTAATTTCTCTTTCTCGCCTCCTCTCCAGGGGTTCTTGCTCGTGGCTGGCATGGCAGAGTACGTCCCCCAGCCTCCCTCCACCTGGCCCGCAGGCCCACAGCCCCCTCACACTTCTGCCATCTGCCCACTGGAGCCTGTGGATCTGGGGATCTCGGAGCAACAAACGCCACCGGAGCAGCCGCCGTCCTCCCTGGAGCTGGGTGAGGATGAAGAAGTCACCTCTCCTCCAGATCCTGATGTCCCCTACCCAGACTTGGCCCCCGTTGTCTTCTTCTGCTTGAAGCAGACCACCAGCCCACGGAGCTGGTGCATCAAAATGGTGTGCAACCCATATCCTTTCTGAACTGCCCCTTCTCCCTCCCTGCCTCTGGCTCCCTCCTGCCCCATCTTTCCCTCATCCTGCCTTCCTGGGGTGCCTTGCAGGTAAGGAATAACTTTTATTATATATTTAATGACCTTCTTTGTTCATTGCTCATGTTTAAACAGAACCTTTGCTGTTTCACTGTGTGATCAAAGGAAATTGATTATGAAAGAAGGGACTTCAGAAAGAGCTGCTGACAGTCCTAGGCACAGGGACTGGGTGCGGGGAGAGGTATATTAGAAAGGCCTGTTCTTCCGCTTCCCAGCTCCCTTTTCACCTGGGACAGAGTAAGATTTGCTAGCCCAGGAGCTTTTCAGACTGCCATGAATGGTGGAGGTGTCTGAGAGTACAGGCTTTAGTGAGAGCTCACCTTGCCCTTAGTGAGGGAACCACCACTGCTTCTGCACCCTGATTGCAGGGATACCTAGGTGACCCCTTGCCTTTCCATTTAGCACATGTCACTGTCCTGCCAGGGTCTTGTTGTGATGTCTGGCCAGGAACAAATGGGAGAGGTTGATGCTGTGCTCCACACACCCTGGGAGAGATCTCTGCGACATAAGCACGTCCTCCTTTCCACGGTCAGCAATCACACGCAGGTGTTATCATTCACACTCAGTGCCTTGATGATGGGAGGGCCCCTGCAGCCAATCAGTGGAAACGATGGCCACCAGCACAGCTCATTGCCTGGAGCCTCCCAGGTGGGCTCTAGGTAGAAAAGAGCTGGTGTTTTCTGAACTGTGGGATCATTGATGGTGTGGAGGGAATGGAGAAGAAGACGAGTCACCAGAGAGGTTGGTCTGAAATTTTATGTGAGCATTTTTCTAGCTGGAAGTTTCAAGTGACAACGCTTTCTACCTGGAAGTTTCTTAGTTGTTAGTTAGGTGGGTATTATCTATAAGGCTGCTTAGTTTTGATGTATAGACTTAATGATTAAATCTGAGTGTCTGGGCATACAGTAGAGACTAGCAAAATGTTTCCAAGACTATTCTCAGCTTTAAGAGCCAAACCCCGGGTGAACACTTGAGGTAGTGTCAGCAGTAACAGCTGACCTTAAATGGATGAGATTTGTTTTAATTTCAAGTGTAGGTTAAGGTTTGTGTTTGAGCTCTGAGGTCTTGTCTTAAAGTTCAAAAGCCACTGAAGGGGTGTTGCAGTCTCAAACATAGGTTATGGCTGAGAACAAATTGGAGATTTAGATATTCTGCTTTCCTTTCTACTGGCTGCTCTATAAAATTTTTAAACTTTGCATTGAATTATGCATTGCTTTTCTATCACTGTGTGTCTATGCTAGTTATTACGTCCTGGGAATATTGTCCCAGCATGTGGTAGAGCAGAACTCAGAACAGGACTCAGAGTAAAGTACGAGACATTTGTGTCACAATAAAAGGCTAGATTTGGGAAGTGAAAGAAGAGTAACAGCTTGGGTTTGGGATGAAGGCTTGCTTTTGGATGGGTGAGAGAGGCCGTGGTGGAAGAAGACAGAGCCTGTCCTTATTTCTGGCTAAAAAGTAACTCAAAACCGTCCCTCCAATTTGGTATATTGCAAGGAGTTTGCTTTAAGTTGTTGGAACTATTATTAAAGAAATTGGGCTATTTTAGTGTTTAAATGTTACTTTTGTCCTAATCTGCAGACAAGTATGCTCTTTGACTCAGAAAAGGACTTTTTCTTATTAGAAACTATGCAAAGAAGGAAAAAGCCTCATCCAATTACCTGTTGATGACCTTACACATGGCTTTAGGCGACACCAGGGAGTGAAGGGCAATGATGGGGTTGCTGGAAACCTTTTGGAAGGGTTGTGTCAAACCTGAGGTTTCAGCTCAGCTGGTTGAAGTTGGGAGATTACATGACTAGTGGAGACTGAGAGGTGAGGATTCAGCTCCTCCTCTGATTTCCCTTCAATCCCTCGTGCTCCTCTTTTTGAATGGATCATGCAATAAATAGTTCCTTTTTTTTTTCTCAAATGAGGAGTTGTTTCTGCACCCTGAAGGCTTTTTACATGTAATCATATGCTCTTGGCATCACACTTTTTTTTAAAAGCACCACAGAAAGGATACATTTGCATGGCCTGGTGGCAGCTGCCTCACTGTGGCCTCCTCCCTGGCTGGGAATCAGACCCTTCATAAGAGAAGCTTCTATGAAAATCAAATTGTGTCTTCTAGGGATTGATATGCTTGCCTGCTTTTCATCTTTGTTATACTGAGCTATTGGGTCTCCAATGTGCTTAAGCTAAGCAGGGGCAGAGGGAGTCACTGTCATAGGTCAACACCCGGCCTTTCGTGAAGATTCAGCAGGAAGATGGGGCATCAATTAAATGGCTATTAATCTTCTTGTGGAATTTTTTACTAGGCTAGAGCTTCATGTTAGCTGTTATGGAAGTACTGTCAACGAGATTTAAAATGGAAGCTCTGATAGTTAAGGGCTATGTAGCAATTTTTTAAGCACGAGGTCATTAACCACCAAATTTCAATTTAGGTAATTGCATTCTAACTACTTAAATCCCCCTCTCCTGAAGATTATTTTTCCTTTTGTGAGCAGTCCTGCAATTTTGTTATGTGCTATTAAACAGCTGCCATACTGCTTTGCTGCAGTGCAGTAATAGGAGGAAGAATCACTTACTTCTTTGCTTTAAAATCTCTTCTGGAAGCATGTTAGTGTAAAGATGTGTGATGTTGTCATAGCAAAAGTTGTAGATCCTAACTCCCTTTTATGAAGAGGACTATGATCCATGTGAAAGTCGGAGTGTTTGTCCACAAAGGGAGTATTTACTGTGCTTTTTGCCATTTTAGTGTGTGGCGAAAAGGAGCCTGATGCTTTCAAGTTTGGTGATTTGCATGTTTTTGGGATGGCTTTACATACAGCACGAGTGAATGCTTGAATAACCTCAGTTTATTGGGAAGCAGATTTTTTTTTTTATTGCTGATATACTTTATTAGGGACAGGTAAGTGCTGTATCAGCTGGGAATGCAATGCAACACAACAGCTACCTGGAGCCTGGCTTGTCTCCTGATTAGAAAGGAGCTGGTGAGCTGTAGCACATGAGCAACCTGCCAGCTGGTTTGTTTTGGTTAATTTGTGCTTTGTTAACTGGAGGCTGGACCATTCAGAGTTGTAGATCATGGAGCTGCTGCAGCTACAATGTTAATACAGTCAATATGTGAGATACGGTTATGAGAATGGCTGTAAGATTTTTTTTTCCTTTTATAAAACCTAAACTCTGTCATATGATTTGAAGTCAAGCTTGGATGGGGAATAGGATGAAAAGTGTAAAAACATGTTTCCAAAACAACTGCATAGCCTTTATCTTATGAATTCATAAAATATTTGGGACTAAATAATGGGTATGCCACACGGCACTTTACAAATGGATCCTCATGCACTTTGCAAGTTATGAGAAGATTATGACAGATGCCTGGATGTCTGCAGTGCTATTTGACTCCTTGGGGTTCCATAAAGACTTTACACTTCATCCATCCCAAGAGTCAAATGCAATAGATTTGGTTTGTCCTTTGAGCCTTCCGTTAAAAGAAATGCTTCCCAGGAGGCCCAGGCCTCCCTTTGCTGTTACATTTATAATATTGGCATGAGCAGCGAGAGCATGAGTGAAGTGTGCCATTAAAAAATAAAATCAATGCTAAAACTGTAGCAGTAATGAGAGAGGCTCTGCAGTTCACTACTCTGTCATTTTCTTGCTTTTTGTTATATACCAACCCCTTGGTGCAGTTGTTGGCCATTTGGGCTTCTGTTCTGCTCTCAAGCAGTGAAGTGTTGCATTTCCAGCTGATTTCAGTGGTGTGGGAGCAGCAGGTCAGGTCCCAGATGAGCAAAAGCTTATATGCACACTTAATTTTTGGTACTGGGAACTGTGTTTTCTAGATTATTGAGCAGGGTGACTTCTTAAAGCTGGTGTGACTGTGTGTAATGAGGAGCTGCCTTGTAGCTCATTAGCTTTAAAATCCACTGAACAGGGGCTTTGCCATCTTACCTGCTGCTAAAACTCCCACCTTATTTCTGCAGGTGCCTTTCCTGTAGCTTTTACTGGCAGCATTGTCAGCTTGGACCATGTGCTTGATGCACAAGGAAACAGGTTGGCCTTGAGCATTTTGGTTGGAAACAGAGGAAACCTCCACCTCCTTTATTCCCCACCTCTTCCCTGCCTGGTGCCACAGGCATCATTTATGTATGAGTCAGTGGAGTATAGGATGGCTGATGATGGCAATAGTGGTGTTTCGTGCTGGCACTGCCCTCTGAGAGCCACGTCCAGAATCAAATGTTGGAGGAGAAAAGAAAATGCGTGTGTGTGGATTGATACTTCTTTTGGTGACAGTGGCAGGTGGTGCCACGGTGCATGGGGATTGTGGGCTGCCAAAATCACTGCTTTTTGACTGCTGTGTGGTTAAGGGGACAACAAATCTGTTGCTCATTAAGCTTTGGGTGAATGTGTGTTATATATATAATATGCCCATGTCAAATACCAGTTTGGGCAATTTGTTTATGTCCAGTGCAGATTCTGTAGTATGTTGTACTTGTTTCTGCCTTAAGCTTGTACACTGTCAAATCCTAGACAGTTTTCATAACAATTGGATGTAGTTCTATAATAAACAAGCACGATCTGCAAATTTATTGCAAATCTTGTAGTAGTTGATGATTGTCTTAAGGCCTGAGCTCCTGTAATCATCTGAATTTTATTTTTGTTTTTCACATGTGTGTATATATAAATAAAAATAATGGCTTTCTGCATGTCTAGTAGGTAGAGAGAAGCTTGGAAATGTGACCAGAAAGTATAATAATACATCAAAAATTGAGTGGCTTATGAATCTTATGCAGCATTCATCACTCTTGAGGACCTAGGAATCTTTCTGCTCTTGGGGTCATCAGTATCCGCTTTTATGCGCATATTTGAAAAACAGTAAAATATATGTGTTATTCATGTGTCTCTGTTTTAAAGGTAGCTCTATCCTGTCTCTCTTAAAAAGCCTATCTCAGAAGACACATGAAGAATTTATTTGAGGCATTTATTTGAGGACTTTCGACAGCTTTGTATCATTCTAGGTAATCAGGCAGATGTTGCTGCTGTGCCCTCCTTCCAACCAAGGAGAACATATCTGTACACCCAAGCCCCACCAAGTACAAGATTTTTTTTTTTTTCTGTAAGAGGTTATCTAACCCCTCTGCACTCCACAACATGCTAAGTCAACTTTGTAGTTGCTCCTGTTGCATGGGAAACTGAGCTGGCCAGAGCTCTCCAGTGGATGTGCAGTGTTGGTGGCATTGGTGTTCCCATGGGCATGTGCCAGATGCTTTTCAAGCTTTAAGAGGGAGCAAGACTGCTTTAGGTCCTGCTGGGTTTTCTGCCGCTCTGCCAGGCTCCCTGCTGGAATGAAGTTCGCTATTAGCAGATAAGGGTGACTTCTAATAAGTCAGTTGCCCATTATCTTGATTAATACTTGGAGGCACTGAATGCACTGGACCAGTCTATCATCAGCTGCTCTCCTCCCCTTTTGTGTTAGTCAAGTGCCTCAATTTAGACATTTCCTACCCTTGTGAACTGCCCCTAATTTCCCTGTTAATCCTCCCCTTGGAAAGCTGGTTAGGCTTTACCCCATCTAACTCTACTTGTCTGAAAACCATCCAGGGTCTCTGTATATATTTGACAGACTGCCAGACTGTAGCAGGAAATTGTGTGCTCAACTGAACCTCTCTCTTCAGAGGGTAAAGCAGATCTCTGGAAGTTCCTGTTCTTCCTTTAGCAAAAAAGCAGTTTCTGGATAGCAGGCTGTAGGGTTTGCATTTAGGATCGCTATGCTGTTTGGTTTCCCGGATGCTCTAGAAGAAGGGAAAGGTAGGGAGCAGGTTTAGTTTTGGAAATTGTGCAGTCTGAACGTTTTAATGTTTATAATATTAATATTGGGCAATCTTAGTTTTATGAACCCCATCCACCTGGACTCTGGATTGGGGAAAAGTAATTCTCTAAATTCCAGCTTTTTCTTAGGATAGCTGTTTCCTGATTGTGGTAGGGAGGCATGATAGAGCTCAGGGCCTTCACAAGTAGTTGGGAAGGAAGTTGTCTTCACAAAACTAGTGACAAGGGAGTGCCATTAGTGCGGGTCATTTGATGTGTAAATTTACGAGGGGAAGTTTAGAGGAACCATTTGCACAGTCAGACGTGGTGTAAATGGAATTTAAACTCGTGCATTGTCATTAGTGGCACACAAGGGATGGATACGTTTGAAGGGGATTTGCATGCTTGAGATCTGTAAGAAATTGGCTGGGTTGTGTGTATGTGAGATGTATGCAATTCCAGGCAAGTGGGCAGATGTAAAGGGATGAGGTCTAAATTTGGCTGGCTTGCAAGATGGCCCCGTGTATCTAAGCACAAATGTTGAAACAGGATAAATCCCTGCCTCCCATCCCTTTTAGCTTATTCCCTGGAGGCTTTTTTCATAGTGAGAACCATGGTTTGGAAATGAAGCAGGACAATAGCACATACAAAACCAGGGCTCTGACTGAAGATTTAATGTTTGTACGGTCTGACAAAATTGGATATAAGGCTGAAAATTCGTGGTGCATCCTTACTGTCTTCATTCAAAGCTCTGAGCATTTTTGCAGTTATTGAAGGATAGATTCCTACTGCTGGAGGAAGGGATAACTGCAAAACACAGAGGAGCCTGTGGTTTAGGAGAGGGGTATTTCTGCTGTGTGTTTGTACTGCCCTGTTTTCCTAATATTTTGCAAAGGCAATGAAAGACCTTCTAGACCTCCTGATGCTTCAGGAAAGTGGGGCTAGGACTCTTGCTGCAACAGCTTTTGATGAGGTGCCTTAATACAGTCCCTGGGTTTACGCTCAATGAATGTGGAAAGTGCAGGGAGGCAGGCGAGAGAGCGTAGAAGATGCAGGTCATATCCTTGTCTGGTATAAATCAGTGTTGTTCTGTTATACCTGGTGAAAACAGACCTGTATGCACCAGCCATTGCTCTTCAGGTGAGGTTGGGAAGATCGGTCTTGTCTTGTCACACAGCACCGTGCATTTGTGGCAGCCTGGGGGTATCTGGTAGCGATAGGCCAGGAGAGAGGGATGATGTGCTCAGCTGGGACGCAGGGATGGTAGCAGTGCCTGCGCTGGGGGACCTTCCCATCCCTCTGAGAAGTGCATTGCTGAACCGAAACAAATGCTGAAAAACCTTTCTGGAGCATATTGTGCTTATTCACTGGAATATATTTTGCCTTGGAGATGAGAACCATTTATTCTTTGAAAAATGGTCAGTTTGCCTTTTTCAGCCTTCATGAACACTGGAGCAGGGTGTGTGAGAGTGCCAGAGGGGCTCTTGTAGGAATACAAAGGGCAATAAAAATGCTCATTTTGAGTTCAAGACCTACAAAATACTCTGACCAGACCTCTAATTGCATGTCTTATTATAACAATGTGAATTAATGAAATTAACCACTAACAAATTGACCAGCTGCCTATTTGAGGACTTGACACTGTTCCTACCCCAGACCATGGGAAAGAGCCTGCAGCTGTGGGTTGTGAGCATAATACTTGACAGGAGCTGCTTCAGGTGAGGAACAGTTAACAGAGTTGCTGCAGCAAATGGCCTGCAGCTGGTCCCAGTATGGCTAAGATGAGACTATGAAAAACTTGGCCCATTACAGACTTATGGAGAGAACAGGAGCAAAGGGTCTGCCAAGCTGCCAGCCTCTAAGCTGGAAAGATCTCTGTAGTCCTGGAGAGACAGTATCTTTGGATAGGCACTGTCTTTTGGTGTAGGAAGGCTCTAGTCCGGTGTAGGATAGCCCAGGCTCAAGGTTGCACCCACTTCTGTCCTGTGCTTGCTTTGCCCGCTGGTCCTGGTTGGCCCAGAGCACCTTGATCAGCCCCTTCCCGGAGTGCCTTGTGTATCTGTGTGCCACTGCCCCTCCCGTGCTTCCCTGCCTGCTGAGGGGCAGGGCTGAAGGAGATCCTGTTTGACAAGTGCTTCTCTTAAACGGAGTTTTGCAGCCTCCTGCTGGTGGGGGCAACGGGATGAGGGCTGAGCAGTGGTGGGAAGAGCCACCAGCTGGGGCTGCCTATTCAAAGGGACAGATCTTGTGGTGGATTGGGCTTGCGCTGCTCTTTGTCACTGCTGCTCCTTGGGCTGTGAGTTTGTGCTGTGCTCCTCCACCAGGAAGGAACTGCTGCACTATCTGCCTCTGCTCCTTGGAGGAGTTCTCTGGGCTCAGCTGTGGAAATGAGAAGGAATCATTTCAGTTAAAACTTTGGAGGAGAAGACAGGCTAGCTTAGGGGGTGGGTTTTTTTATTCTGTCTGGAGAAGACATCAGAATTGTGACCAGCAGCCAGGGAATGAGGTTGAGAGGAGCAAGGAAGGCAGATGAGAGTGCAGCTGGACTTGTAAAGTGAGAGATGAAGTATGATGATGAAGATTTAAGATACTGACGAGGAGTGATAAGTGGAGGTTATCCAGGTTGGGAACAGATGATGCAAATCCCTGCTGACCTTGGCAGGCATCTCAGCAAACCCTTGAAATCAATGGTATTGAAGGCAGCTGATAGATCTGAGACAATCAGCATGAGTGTTTGATCTTTGACTGCCATCAAGGACTGGTGAAGCAAGAAGGTGGTGTGATGGCAGTGTAAGCCTTCTGCTAGAGGACCTGCATAGGTGTTTGGATGGCTTGGCTGGTCTGAGGGACGGAGTTTGGGTGTAGTGCTGTAGCTGGAACAGCTTTCACCTGCCCATCCCTGACTGCAAGGTCAGCATGTGGGGATGGAGATGGAAAGCTTAGCTTGGCCTCCCTGCCTTTCCCTTCTCCAGCTTTCTCCGTGCCCATTGGATCAGTGCAGATTGGGGAGGGGAGCAACTCCCTCAGGCAGGGTGGGGGATGCGCAAAGCTGTGATGTGGGGGACCATCTGTCCCCCTGAGACAATGGTGCCATTTACACTCACGTACTGCAGTTCACCCAAGAGGAAAGATAAATCTGTCCTGCTAATGATACATCACACTCTTTGCTTATCCTTTCTTCCTTTAGTTTTCTCTCCTCCAGTCTCCCCTTGTCATCACCTACTGTGCTTCAGTCTATAAAAGAAGCCATTGCTCCCCCTCCTTGAGTGTGATTTGATGCTTCTGAGTCCCAGCAACTCCTCTAGCAGACTCCCCTGTGACTAGCCACCCTGTCTATCCCTTTTCCTCTCTGTCTGTGGCAGTCTGTCATTTTTCCCCTTTTTTATTATTTCCCTTGCTGTCATTCCTGGGTTTTGCTGCTAGCAGCCTGTCTGCACTGACTGTTCCTGCCCTTGAATCGGCTCCTTCTGTAAAGTGCCCCTCTTGGCCAGTATTGTGGACAACAGACTTCCTGGGGTGAAAGGCCAGGGCTTAAAGGGAAGACCGTGATGTAGGATTTAAACAGAGGACATCACTCATTGGCTTAGTTAGAATGAGGGGAAAAGGCCAGGGCTCTGCAGAGGTGTGAGAGTTTACCCGTGAAAACGGCAGATTTCTGCTATCTCTGGAGGGGACTTCTACATGGCAGGATGGGATTGCTTCTTCCTTGTACTCACAGGCTGCTTCCATCCCCCTTTAGAGCATTCCAAGCCCAGGTCAGCTGCTATCTTCCTGTGCCCTTCGACATGCTAGTGGCATCTCTGACATCCCAATCCTGAACCGTCAGTGTGCGGGAGCACTGTGCTCATTTCTGAGCAGCAGAGTCGGAGGGTGCATCTACCTGGGAGCTGGGACAGACTGCTGGTGGGTGACCACCTCCTGAGCCAGCCTGGGTAACACTTGCTGCTGGATCAGCTGGCCCTGGCCTTCCCTGGGATGTAGCTGGTGCTCTGCTAATCCCTCCTAACCAGGGCTGGCTCTCATGGACAGGCACGGACAGATGTGATCTCAGTGTGCTGGCTGGGAGCTGTGTAGCTGCAATCTCTTGGCCCTGTGCCCCAGCTTGGAAGCTGGGCAAGATGCTCAAGGATTCACTCACAAAAGTTGAACCAACAGTGCTGTCTCAGCCTTGTTCCTGACCCCTGAACCTTTGTGAGGGCTGTTTCATTGTTACTTTAATAACTTGGTATTGTTTATCACTACCTCTCCAGGGTAGCAAAAAAATGCTGAAATACTACAAGGGCTTTAAGACTGCTTGTAGCAACTGGATGTCGTGAGAGGCAGAGTGAACCAAATGTATCTCTTGGGGGATTTCTCTTCTCAAAGAGTCACGGATGAAAAAGGCTAACATCAGTACAAATTCATCCAGGAGAAAGCTGCTGAATCCAGTGCTTGTAATGCTAGCTATGAGATTTGCCTCAACAGGCAAGAATGGAAGGAAGGAAAGAAAACACATGGTAAAATATTAACCTCCCTATTGGAACAGGCAGTTTGTAACAAACAGCAGCTGTTCTCTTTCATGGCATGAAAGATGTAGGAGCTCAATATTTGAGGGCGGAGAAATATTGTCTCCTATGCAGAGGTTGATAGTTTCTCACATCAAAGATCCAAAATATCTGCTCATCTTCTAAGCCCTGCTTATTATTTGGAAGCCTGCTGAAACATCAGTACTTGGCAAATCTGCTTTGCCCCATCATTCACACACCCCAAAAGGAATGCTTCTTGTCTTTACCTGCATCCTGCATCTTGCTTCTCAGCCAAGAACGCTTCAGTCTAGTGTTCCCCTAAGAATACCATGTCCTTATTTTCTACAAAATGTTCTACAGATCATTTACCAGCCAGCTAGCAGATGTTAACAAGAATTGTTAACAGTAATCAGGCTAAAGCATATTTGAGAAAAGTAGGTTTTGTGGCGTTCTGCAGTTTTTATGTAATTGTTTTTGTTCACATATTTACTAACTTTTTGCTTTGAGTATTTTTTGCCTTGAGTAAGTCTCTCGGGTTTGTAGGTGATTCTGGCAGGCTCTGCTTTGTCCACATGTGCGACTCAGGCCAGACCTCAAAAATGTTTGTCATGAGTGAGTTATATTAAAAAAGACAGCCTCATAGAAGTGCAACAGTAATAATGTATTGCCTTTGGTACTGCCTGATGTTCAGTGCCACTGGCCAACTGTGATATTTCTTAATGAAGGATTTTTTTTTCCCTCAAGGCAATTTTTTGCTTGCTTTTTTCTTTCCCTGTGGCTCCTTTCTGATTAATTTTCTTGATGGAGGAGGATCCTTCCCAGCTCTGGAGTTTGCTCCTCCATTCTCTGTACTTGTTGACCCACTGTTTAGCAGCCTCTGTGCTGGCAACCACTCTTATCTTCCCATCTGGACCCCTCCCTGGAAGTGGGATTTTAGTGAGTGGAGGAGGCTCTAGATGTTATCCCACTTGTTTTATACAGGAAAATCCTTTGGAGACAGCAGTCTTCTGACTGTTTTCTTGTAGCATTTTTTTCATCCCATGCTAGAGCTTCTCAATTTTCCTTTTTCTTGTAGGTTGACCTTGTTATGTTTCTCTCTGTGGACAAAATCCTCATATTATATGTTTTCTTCCTCGTTGGGTGCTGAGTAATATTTTTCCATCCTTTCCTGCCCAGCAGGATCTCTGAAGAATCTCACACAGTTCATATGAGGGCTGCGAACACAAAGAGAACCGAAGAAATGGAAGACATAGTTTCTGTTGTTACATGAGGTGGTAGCGTGGTTTTCAAAAGCTGTCCAACTTTTCCATTGTAACAGTCTTTTTATCCCTTAAGAAAACCTTAATTTGAGGTCTGGGAGGGACCAGGCAAAACTCCAGAGAAGGGTACTGAAGTGGGGGACTGAGAAGCCCAGGAGGAAGATAAGGCCACTGGGTCAAGCAGCCAGCAAGGATCTGAAGTGGGAAGTTTATCCACCAGGTATCTGCCCTCCAGAGTGGAGGGACTGGGCAGCAATGGCATGAGGTAGCAGCCTGGAGAGCGGACTGGTGAGGCTGGGTGAGGCTCATGGAGGGGCTGGTAACCAGGATGGGTGAGGAGAAGGTCTGGATGGGAGAAGCTGGCTGAGAAGGCTGGGGCAGTGAGCCCAAGTGGAGCTGGGCTGGAGAGCTCAGCCTGTAGCAAGAAGGGGTGAGATGGGAGCGCTCCATGTAGTGAGGTGAAGTCATGTCCCTACCCTAGAGCCTGCATGCTTTGCATTCCTGCTTGTTTCTCTTTCCCTGCTGTCAGCAAACTCCTGTAAGGCCCACCGGCTAGAGGCGTCACATTACTGTCTTCACTGGATGCCATCCCTCCCTGTGGGTGCAGGGATCCTGTGGGAAAAAACAAACCTGAACGTGCGAACATGCAATGAAAGGTTGTGTTGTGAAGGTGGTGTGGAGAGGGAGAAACTGAGATTGCACATTCGTCCTTAATTCTGTCTTAATTTGTTGGATTGACTCATATCAAACAGTCTCTCCTGAGCATATTCAAAGCATTTTTTTTTTCTTCACTATGGTAGCTGCTAATTTATCTCCAGTTGGATGGGTTGTTAGAGGATGAGTGAAGGAGGTCTTGGGTTACCCTGCTGCCCAGTGTGAAAGCAGTGTTTCAGAGCATCCAGCAAAAACTGCTAGTCAAAAAAACATCTGGAACACTTATGAAAAGAGAAAATAATTTTTTTTATTTGCAACCATTGGCATTCAACTTAGTTTTTCCTCATAGCAGTCATACCTGCTATGTAAGTTTCAGCTCAAGCTGCCAGTCAAATGAAGCTCTAAGCAAATGAGACAGGGTGTTGGAAAGAAGAAGAGTTTGTGGTAGGATTAATTAAAATTAGTGTTATCAGTATAGCTGCATGCAGCCTTCCACCATATAGGTCAGCTCTCTCTGAAGCCTCAAGTTTCCCCTCCAATGCAATAATTAACTATTAAAGTAGGTACTTAAAAAAACCATTCCTCCTCCAGGAAACCATAACCCAGGATTTTTTTCAAAGCACAGAATTAATTGCATCCCTCCACAGTATCTTTGAGGTGCTGTTATTTCTTTAAAATGCATTTACAGCATATTGTGATATGTCACACATCCTTTAAATATCCAATAGCTTTTTAACTTTTAAAAATCTATTTCACACTTAGTGGCATGTCTGTAATGCATTTTTCTGGAACGTGTGGCAGATGTCTGGGAAACTGTGTTTTCTCCCATATGGGGGTTATTTTACTGGAAAATGAAAGAGGGTTGACACTTCATTTGATTTTCCTGAGCTGTCACATCAGGGATTCTCTATCTGGGTGTGAGACATGAATCCAGATCACACGTAAACTGCACAAGGCAAGATGTGCTCCCTTCCCTGGGTGAAGGGGGACTTCCCATTGAAGAACATCCTCTGAGGGCTACAAGGGGAGAAAACAGGATGGGAAGGTCTGCTCTACGACACCCTGCTCCACGGGACTTTTCAGCATGCTCTGGACATACAGAAGTAACATTAAGTCTGTTCTTGGACTTTCCTCTATGAGGAGGAGGCAGGTGGCAGCTTTGAGGTTAAACCCTAAGGAAACTTCTGATACTTGTGACCCAGGTTCCTGAAATGAGCCAGCACTTCAGGGTTGTGTGGTGCTGAATTTGACTCCTGAAGAGGAGTCATAAATGCCACGGCTGCAGTCACTTTAGATGTGTCAGGCCACCATTGCATGGTTGTGATTTATGGACAGACAGCAGGGAATTTGTCATCCGTGCTGGCCAACAGTCTCTGCAGATCTGTTTGCAGATCTGTGTTTCTGTTCTGACTCCTTCCCCTCTGCTCTGTCTGAATGTGGCTTTGTGTCCCCTTGGCCTTGTGCTATGGTGAGCTGTCTCTGCATTGTCTTTCCTGTTCCCAGACCGAGCACTGTGCTTGGGGCAGGCCCCCCTGTTGTTTCCCTTGCAGCATCAGAGGCAGGGGAGGGGAGGAAGTTGAGCAGAGAAACTGCTGCAAGCCCGTGAAGGTAATGCCTGTGCCACCATCTCCCCTTTACCGAGACAGATGCAGTGGGGATAAATACCAGGTGTCTCTTGCAGAGTAGTTAAATGCACCAGCAGTCCCTGTTTTGTCATGTTAAGACAGAAAAGTCTTCTAGCTTTACATTTCGAAAGATTGCCTGTGGCACTTGGCACACCCCCTCTTGTGCACAACCTGGGAGATACTCCTGAGTTTCTGGGCAGTAAAAATGCCCAAGAATTATTTGGCTGCGGTAGCAGTCAGTGTCCTCACTGCTGGTATGTGTGAGCACAGGCACGCTGCTTTTGAGGCATTTCTGGGCAGAGTTTCCTAGGGACTGAAGAGCATAGCCCTGGGGGAAGCTGTCACTGAGGGCACAAAGCCGGGAAAGCAGGAAGGTGCTGGATATCACTGGAAATACAGACACGGAGGCATGCCTCCTGCATGGAAGCAAGGAGATGGGTGGGTGAACAATCTGGAATGTCCCCCACCGGACTGAGCATGTCAGCGATCCCATCAGTGGCAGCAAGGGTGACAGGTTAGACAGCTCTAGTGGGAGAGCACAAAAGTAATTATTTCCTTCCCCAGCCGCTTGATTTCTCTGGGTATTTCTTGAACGCGATTAAGCTGATTAGTGTCATGCACTTGAGACTTTGTCTTGTACCTATGGCGTTTCCCATTCTTGTTTGCCTGAGTGAAGGATTTCCTCATCCATTGCCGTGACACCTCTCCCCACCGGACGCGGGATTATTCTTTCCTGATGATTAATGTTTTCATGGGTCTCAGGTAGCTTTTCAGGAACAGAGACATTCACAGTGGAGGATCTGGTGCCAAGTCTTTAGTTGCTGGGTTTAATAGTTACACCTGGGATTATTTCATCCCACGGAATGACCTCTTCTGAGACACTGCTGCTTCCCCCAGATAGGTTTGTATTTATAGGTTTACCTCTGCACCCTTTCTCCACCAAGTGCACTGCTTAAGCTTAGTGCCCTCAGGCACGTAGCTACAAGCTTTTGCTTGGAAATTGTGGGAAGGCCTCGTGTACCTCATGGAGCCAGAGTGGCTCTCAGCAGAAATGTGGACAAGCAGCAGTCAGACCACCAAAATGCACTGAGAATTGGCCAGAAGAAAGTATAGGAAGTGCTACTGCAATGTATGTATTGCTTTTATACTATTAACTCTTATATTGATACGCATACACAATAAAGATATTTGACTAAATGATACAATGACTACATAATAAATCATCTAAGTGAGCTCTTTATTACTTTAATTTATATGCATCTGTATAAATCAGAGGTGTACTCACCATTCCTTTGCTATCCCTGAAAGATGCAGGAGGATTAGAAAACATTTGCATTGATGAGTCTTGGGTAAATATTTGACCTACTGGTGAATTCCTCTGCAATTATCCCTTGGAGAGATTTGCTGTGCCTTCCCCTGTGCATCTGTCTGAGTGATGCCAGAGGGATACAGGAAGAAGGGGAGACCCTTTCACTGGTGTTTAAAATCCTGGGGGAACTGAAAAGATTTTGAGGGGAAGGTGAAGATTTAAACCTGTTTTTACTGATCAATGGTAGAGGGAAATCTGGAGTAACGAGGAGAGAATAGGTCACGGTGGTGGAAATCTAGTGGGCTGCTGTATGTTGGGCCATCTGGAGGTCACTGATTGAGAGGGTAGAGACTGAAAGGCATCAGACAGTTAAAATCAGTGAGCTCCCAAATGTTGTTCAGGTGTGTAGAAATCCCAGTGTAAATCACCAGTGCAAGAAATTGTGCTGATGGTGGGAGCGAAGTCCTCCCAACTCTTTCTGGGCACCTCCCTGTGAGACAACATACCCAGGCAGCCAGTGAAAGATGAGAGGTGTGATTTGGTTAAAAAATGTGGTGTGCTATAGGGACTGGAGTTCATACCCAGGAAATGGGCTGGTAATGAGAGAGCCTTGTTTTGGCAGAGGTGGGCATAGGGCAGGCCCTGCCTGCTGGCCGCGTGCAAGGTGTGTTGAACCTCCAGAGATGCTGGGTTTAGTGCAGGTAGGTGCTCAAGCATTGGAGTTGTAAGTGCTGTGGTTAATGAACTTGCACCACTCCACTGACTTCCAGAGTTCTCTTTGCTAACCCCAGTTCAGGGCCTCTCGCGTTTCTCAAACTGGGGTGTAAAATTTTAGAAGAGAGAATAAGCTCTCTCTTGCAGGACTTTGGCCATCTTTCTTATTTTGGTCAGGGTGAATATACCATAAAGAACAGCCTTTGTGTCTGTGCTGGTTTCATGCTCCTGTTCAAACCAGGCATTTACTGAATATTAAATCTGAGCTGGCAAGTTGAGTTTCAGCTTCAGTTGGCTTGTGCTTTGTTCAGATTAATTCTTCTTTCCCCCAAATGCTCGTACCTCCCACCCCATCCCCCAGACAGGGAGGCAGCTGTTGTCATTTCTCTGCTCTCACAAAGGCACAGGGGGAAGAGGAGACAAAGCAGAACATCATCTGCCTTCTCTGGTGGCAGGCAGGGAGCTGAGCTCCCAGAGGAGCTGGTGCCTCGCTCCTGCCTGTGGATTGGTGGGATGCTGCTCCATGGGGATGCTCATGCGGCAGCTCTTGCTGGAGGGAAAGAGAAGGAAGGTCCGTGAGAAGAGGCAACAGAAGTTTGGGTACTTCACTGGTCCTCTGTGTAGCTGTCCATCTGAGGGAGAACTGCTAGGGAGGACCTCCTGGGATGGCATGGAGACAGCATGGGAAAGAGGACCGGGGGATGAGAGCAAGCAGTGTGTTAGTGCTCCTAGGAGCTGGTATGTCTTTAAAGCTGATGTGTTGCCATGGTGTGCCTGGCAGTAAAGCTCCCTTGTTGCTTCTCTAATTCCATTCAGGCAAAGAAGAATGGTGAAGGGATTAAAAACACTGCAGAGCAAAGGCACTCTCTTTCCTGCTGTAGTGTGCTCTCCTCAGCTCCTGCACCCTTCACCACCCAGGCTTCTCTACAACTCACTCCCCCACATGGGTTGGGTAAAACAGCTTCCCTAGTACCTGCTGCCCCAGGCAAATGTGTTGCTTTCCCACGTTGTGGGAGCCTGGGAGAACACCTGCCACAGCTTCTGCATGAACAACAAAGCAGAAGGAGAGAAGGGAACTTTCTGGGAAGCCAGGAGTGTGGGTGCAGGACTGAAGGCAGCAGAACCAATGGCAGTACTTCCACTAAGGCTAACAGGAACAGAACTGGGTTTGTGGAGGTCTGGTGTTAATTAGCTTCCTCTTCAGTTGTTTCTGAGTGCGTTAGTAGCCCTGTAGTAAAAATGTCAAGATCCTTGACTACAAGATACTACAGGTAACATGACCTAGAAAGATTAGTAGCAAGGAAAAGACACAGGATGCCACTTTAGCCCTGTTCATCTTGCTTAGCTCTGTGTCTCTTTTCTCACCATTGTCCACCTCACATTGCCTTGTGATCCAGTTGTCTCTAGACCTCCTACCTGCCGGTGCCTTTGCCATCCTTGCCTTGGCCCCTCAGCTGGGTAAGCCACACAGTTCCATTGCAGGGTGCTGTGGACCAGCCCTATCAAATCTCACTGTCTTCACCCCTTGCCTCTCAACAGCTTGCTCACTCCAGCCCTCTGATTGTGGCCCAACGTCTTGCCACGCTACCTGTCATGGTCTTTTTTTCAAAGACTTGCTGTGACAGAGGAGTCCCTGTGCAGCCAGAATGGCCTTCACTTGTCTGTGCCTACAATCATCCCCCATCTGCAAAATCACTTTCTCCTTTCAGTCCGCTTGTTTGATGGGGAGACAGTTGAGTCACTCTTCCTTCAGCATCTAATATGGGGGAAATAATGTCTAAGGAAGGAGCAGTGGTGATAGAGGAAGAAGCCGCTGCTGTTCCTCTACATGGTCGTGACCATCCTGGGGTTCTTGAGCAGTTCAGGCGAGGTGGGGTTCCTTTCAGTGGGATGAAGTTGCTGCAGGGGCTCCTGAGTGAGCCAAACGCCTGCTCTAGGAGGAAGCTCCAAAATGGTGAAGAAACAACCCTGTTTCTCAGAGTGCAGTATGCTGAATCTCTCCTTGCTTTAATAAGCTGCTGCTTCTCCGTGGAGAGGTTCCCACGCCAGCTCCCCTTTGGTGACAGCCGAAAATACTCCTATGTTATCCAGAGGCACTTCCAGTGAAAAGAAGCCCTTTGCTGTCAGGGTTCAGTGCAAACACCCTTTGCTTGGGAAAACTGGACTGGAGTGTTTTTACAGGTGATGCACCCCAGTGGAGCCCTCTTTGGTGAGCCCTGCTGCCCTCTTGCCCCAGGCTGCTCTCCCCTTTGATCTCTGTCCCCCCTTCAGCTCTGTGGCGTCCCCAGGCCCCCGGGCAGCTTTGGCAGTGGGTCTCTCTCCCTCACAGTGAGCTGCCAGGCTTCTTGTGCCCACACTTGATTACTGATGGATTAACGGTGTCTGAAGTTTGGGTTATTAATCCTGACCTAAGGCAATATCTCATTAATGAAAATAAAACTGAAAATTAATAGAAGAGGAAATGAAGAGGCTGAAAGCTGATGAAAAGGGAATTGTGAGGGAGAAGTGTGAAAAAAGGGAGGAAGAAATTCAGTTTGGGACCTGATTTCTCTGGAGGCAGAGTGGAGAGAAGGAAAAATGTCTTAATAGGGCAAGAGAGGACAAAGGTGGATAGAGAGAAAGGAGGGTCAAAGGAGCCCTTGCCTAGGCAGTGTGCCATGGGCCTGCTGAGAAGTCAGCAGGGCCAGGCTGAAGCAGATGGGGAGCGAAGGATTGCAAGTCTGAAGGCTGCATGAAATATTTAAGATGCTCCATCAAACTATCTTCTCAGTGGTGGTGAGATGCTGGGTACGAGGGACAAGAAAAATTTGGCTGATAAAAAGAAATTTGAAAGAAGTATTCTGACAACATCACAACTCTCTTCTTTACATCTCTCATCTTATCTCTGGGGCCCTGGGCAACCTGATCTAGTGGGTGGTATTTGTGGGGGTGAGTGAGGGAGGGTGATTGGAACCAGATGATCTCTAAGGGCCCTTCCATCTCAAATCATTCTAGGATCTTACTTCCTCCAGAGGTGAGATGATGTGTAGTTATGCTGGGCACAAGGACAGGTTTTTTCAGCCTCTGAGGCTTTAGTTTGCTTTTGCTTTATATTTCTTCACATTCTTCCTCTTTTCCCTGTTCCCCAAACTCCCAGCACCTGTCACACAGTAACCAACTTCAGTCTAGCTGGGTCTTGCTCCCCTCTCCTACTGCTGAGGCAGGGTGTAGCTCTGTCTCCTTTAGATGCAAATGTGTCTTCTTCCTTGACCCTCTCAAGTCACCTCTCAAGCCCTTTTCTTCCCCCATTGGTACCTGGTCCTTTTGACGTCTGCTCTTGGGAGTGGGATGACTTGACCTGCATCAGTTCAGTGAAGCCTTGAGCTCAAGTGAGGTGATGTAGGAACAGAATCTGGTTGTAAAAGTACCCACAAGGATTTCTCTGACTTTATCCCACGTTGGCTGGCAGAGACAAAGCTCTTGAAGTATGACGAATGTCACCGAGTGCCTGAGGATCCAGGCAATGGCAGAGCCCAAGAGCAATCAGGAGCTCAACTCAGCTCGTGAGGTTTTGGGCCACTGTATCCTGCATTTTGCTTATATACAAATACCACTGTCGTGCAGTGCCATCACCCTTTGCTTTTCCTGTTTCCCTTCCCACCATGAGAGCAGAGAGAGCTGTTGCCTTTAGACTGGATGTGTGTAATCACCATGACCTAGTTTGGGAACTGCATCTAGAAGCGAGACAAAACTACGTCCATTAAGTTAAAAAATACAATAAATAACTACACTGTTCCCTCCCCATGCCCTTCAAATCCAGTGTTAAATTCACGTTGTAATTTAGATCAGGCTTTGATTATGTCAAAAAAAAAAAATCAACACTTGTAACAGACACTGTTTTAAAACGTAGGAAGGAGTCCAGACTTAATTCTGAATGTTTCAGCTCTGGAGACCTCATTTAGGGGTGGCAGGTACTGCATCTTTCTTTTGTGATCTTCCTGTGCGTGGTGTGTCCTGCCCACTGTTTGCTGCCTCCCTGTCCCTGTGAACCATGGCTGATCTTTTCTAAGATGGTGGAATTGTCTGTTCCAGCTGCTGATCCAGCTGAGGTCTGCAGGTGACAGGTTTGCAAGTCCATGTTAGTTTTTGGGTTTGGGGGTTTTTTTGAGCGGGGCAAAAATGGAAGGAAGGCTATGAAGTACCTTTGACATGGTTTACAAAGCAAGTGAGCCTGGGACTGGTCTCCAGGTTTTCTCGATTGCTCTCTATCTGGCATCAGAAAATATCACAGGACACAGACAAATGCTACTGTATTTAAAGTCAGGATGTGCTACAGGTCTATACCAGCATGAGTTAATAAATGTGAAGAAGTGAACAAAAAGTAAATGTTATCTCAGACGACAAAATAACAGGCTTTCATAATGACCTAGCATCCCTTCCTAGGACTGATGGCTTCCAATAAGCCTGAGCTGGTTTTTTTCCACCCTTGGGTATTCACAGAGAGAAAATGTTAGACAACCTTTCGGGTTTTTTTCCCCCCGTCATTTTTGTAATGTTCCTAGGTACTGAAATACGTGGTTAAGGCCATTGATGAAACAGCCACGGTACAAGACAGCAGCGCTTCATCAGATTTCTTCCAAAGATGTGAAACATGTATCTGGATTTGAGAGAGCAGCACGGCAGTTCACATCTGAGTAGATTATGCATAGGAAGCCTGCATGTTGATGCTGTCTCTCTATAATCCTGTATCAAGATTGCTATTGAGCATTACCTTATCTCTCCTCAAATGTTGTTATTCTCTTTGGCTGTTCTCATTCCTCCCTCATTAGGAGGAATCCATGAAGGAAGAGTGAAAAATATAGAAACCTGATTTGGCTCAGGAAGTCCTTGAGCTGAGAGTGGTTGGCAGCTGGAAGAGTGCCTAAGGGGGAAGTATTGTCTGCTCATCCCATTTTTACACACTTCTCTGGGCAGCTGAGTTGCTGCCCAGTCTGGACAGATGTTTGGTCCAACTTGAGATGCTCATTTTTATTTGTTTTTGTTATATTACTCTGGCTGCTCGCTGACTTGTGTAGGCTTTCTGAGAGTCTGTAAACTCTTAGGTCAGTTGTGGGGTTTTTTGTTTTGTTTTTAAACATCCTTTCTGCTTAATTCTTATTACCATCTGCCATCCTCCCTTCCTCTTTCTCTCAAGACACTTGTCCTTTTGATAGGTGTTCCCATTTAGGGGGACATGGGATCTCCAGCTCTGGAGGGAAGATGATCTGCTCTACTCAACACCTCTTGGTGGGGATTTCTTGCTCGTGATCAGTAAGTTGTGTGCATGTGGGGTTGGAGACCACAATCTCAGCATCCGGTGGTGCCCAGCCCATGCTTTTACCTGCTGCCTAGAGCACTGAGGGAAGCAGGCTGGGTAAGTGTCCCTGTCCTCTACAGGCTCTGTGGTGTCCCATCCTCCATCCCTCCTGCTGAAAGCAGATCAGGAGTAAGAGCTCCCCCACAAGAGGGAGGTAAATGTGGGCTCTGACTCTCCTCTTTTGGGAAAATAGATGCAATATAAAGATGAACTGCTTGCTTTGAAGGATGGAATGCCCTCCAAGTGGGGGGCCCTTGGCTGGACACGTTAGCCTGGCTCTGATTAACCTGTACACCAAGTTCTACTTCAAGGTTTGCTTTGTTTGCCATCTCCCTCTCTTTCTTGATTGCATATGAGCCTTTGGTCTAAACACTTAATTACAGTGACCTTTTCCTTCTAGGCTGTGATAGTTACAGTCCATGATTATAGAGAAAGATCTAGACCAACTTATTTGGTTGGTCAAATAAGCTCAGCCAAGTCTTGAAGCTCATTTGAGGACGAATCTGTAGCACAGCAATCAAGTACACAGGCAATTCAGCAGCCTGAGGCTGAAGGAGAGTGCTGGCTGGGCAGAAGTTTTTGTTGCACTGCACAATGGCACAGACCTGTTGCATTACTGCTGCATTTCCCATCTGTGGCTTTACACCAGATCTGCAATATTTTCTCACAACAGCTCAAGCTCCCACAGGTTGGAGTTACAATTTAGTCATAACACCAGTATTTGTCAGCAAGAGCTGCAGGTGACTTAAATGGAAGTGGTTTTCTTTCACTGTTGAATGGGTGTTTGTGTGAGAGAATCACTTATTTCTGACTTTTCTCTAAAATCATATTCAAAGTAACCTGTGTTATTTTATATTAAATAGTCCTCCTACCCTTCCAACCCAACGTTTCTTTTCTAAGGGGATTAGCTGTGGGTGCTATTCCCATATAGGGTGCTATTCCTTTAGACTAAAGATAATTTGAGGTTTTAAGACCTACTAAGCTGTTTTCTAAGTCTAAAGCTTACTATTCAGGACTACACCTAATAAGATACTGCAAGAATGAAGTAGTTTGGAAGGAAGGCAATGGGATGAATGGACACAAGCTTTGATGGGCGTCCAAGAAACAACCTTGTAAAGGATTCAGGATCAGGCAGGAGTGTTATTTAACTTCTTAATGAAAATGATGAGCAAATGGTCTTTGCCTTGGTAAAGTCTGCTTTCAACCCCCAGGAGCTGGTCCTTGTTCCCAGGTGTTATACTGAGAGTAACACAGACTAATGCTAATGGAGACAAAGGTGACCAAGGCTTTGGAGGGATGAATCATCAGTGAACCCACTCCCCCCTCTCAGTAGAAGCATCCTGTACACCTAAATAGGTCAAAAGGGAAAATGAAAAAATGTTTGGATAGAGCTGATGTTAGCGGTTTTGAAGGGAATGTAGGTTGGGGGCAGGACGGATGTTGACGGGAGGGATTCATTCAAATTGGATAAAGTGCCTAATTTGCCTAAGAGGTTGCTAAAAGAAAATGACAATTTGTAAAAATTCTGCCTAGCACTGGGCTGAAGTTTAGAAGGTGAAAACGATTGTTCAGCAGCCGTTGTGACCATGGAGGGAGTTCGAGAGGTCTTCACTTGCCAGCGGGTGGCGCAGCCTGATGGGCGGTGGGGTAGGGACACTGATTCATTTATTTATCGTCTGGCTGAGCTCTCCCTTGTGAGTTATCCCTGTCTGGGCAGAAGGCAAGATGAGACTCTGTGAGAGAGCCCTGGTTAGAAGAGGAGGAAGGATGAATATTGTGCTCCTCAGAGAGGGAGGTTTGCAGGCAAAGCACTCAGGTGTATGTGCAACATTACTTTGAAGTCTCCTGTAGTAGAATATAAATGTGTTTGCCTTCTTCCCAAACCACTCTCTCCATCTGTTTTATGTTTTAGGCACCTTGGCCCCTATCTAATATTTTATCACCTTGATAGCTCTTACCTTATTAAGTATGTCTGCTTCTATCTCTCTAATCTCTTCACATCACCTCCCCAGGGTGCTTTCTCCTTTGTCTCTTACAGTTCTCCTTTACCTGATGCTATTTTTTCCCACCCCTCACTGATGCATTGCAACCTCAGCTGACATTTCTGCTTTCCCTTGGAGCAGTGGTGAGGAAGCACTGCTTGGTGGATACCGGAAAGGGATTCAAGGTATACAGAGTGCAGCTGTAGTACCCCAGGGGAGCTGGACATCTGGTGTTCCCTGGGTTGGGAACTGGTCCCTCGAGGCTCCCTATGTAGCTTAAGTCAGCTCTGACCTTTGGTGGCGTAGAAAAACCAATCCTGAAAACCTCCTCTCTCTATGTTCATGCAAGGAGGGAATTTCTGGGGCTCAGAAACTTTCCCCAGTGTGTCAGGTGATGCTCAGAGATGTTGCAGTAGTGAGCCTTTTGCTCCTGCACTGGCTCTTTCCACGCTTCTCCTCCTCCTCTGGGTCCTAGTGCACAAGGGCAGTTTGGGTGGCAGCTGAGGGGCAGGAAAACATTGTGTCAAACGGGGAGAGGACTTGACAGTGAGAGCAGAAGATAAAGCAGCCTGGAATAAGCATGGATTAAAGCTGTTTGGGGCCTGGGGACAGATCCATATTTCCTAAGTGGTGTGACAGGGAACTGGCCAGAAGAATGGGAAACTGGCAGGAGGGCTGATGATGCTGCTGCTCTGCAAGATGGTTTTCTACCCACCTTCAGCAGAGCTGACCTGTGTGATCAGCCAGCTCACCTGAGGGGCAGAGAGCTCTAAATGTCTCCAGCCTGTGCAGAGCTGTTCTGCATGGGCACCCCCAGGAGAACCGCCAATAAGAGCTGCTTGGATAGCAAAGGGGCTGTGGTCAGCTGCAACCTCAACGTGGAGCATCTGCAGGCGTGATAGCGTGTGTCTGAAGCACCCTGGCATTGCAGTGGCTCTTCAGCTCAGGAGAGCACTGTGCTGGCAGACCCAAGTCACTTCAGAGAGCCTGATCCCCTAGGAGTGGGTTTATTTGTCTGAGAGTTGATTTCTCAATTTCAGACAGGCTTTTCACTGGGGGTGAGATGTGGAAGTGAAGGCCCACGGAGATGCCAGTACCCCACCTATGACTAGAATGGGAGTCTGATTTACCAACTTAAACTGCATCCCTACCTTCCCATGGGCTCCCTGTCTCCTGGCTGAAGGGACAGGAGGGGAATCTGAATTGTGTGTGTGTGAGAGCAATCTGCCATTATCCCATTATGTGTAATGAACATGTATCCTTTGATTGTTGTCCTGCTCTCCTGCACTGCTATCAGCCAGAGTGCACCAGCTCTGTGTTTGTCAGTAATGGCCCCCTGTCCTCATGGGGTGCTCTCATCACGGATGAGACTGGCATTTTGAGTGCTGGCAGTCGGGCTTTGTTCCCTGGTGCTGGTTTCTAGGAGGTGATGAGGCTGTCGGTGGAGCAGTGTGTGTGTGAATGTGCGGCTGCTCCTCAGGTGTAGGGACTCAAGGAACTTTCTCCAGTTCCTGAGCTCTTTCTGCTGTTGCCTTTTCTCTGCCTTCACTCCCCAGATCCTTCCTATTCTTTGCCTTGGCAGGAAGAGGTGTCCCAGTGTGCACAAGGCTTGAAAAAATCCAAGAAAAATTGGAAGTGTTTCAGCTTTTTTGTACATGTTTCAATTTTTCCTTGCAGTTTACAGCGCTAGACGCACTGGATCTTATTACATAAAGATGTTGTTTCTTGTCATTAATCCAATGTGCGGTGGCTGTTGGCACTCTTCTAATTTGCTGTTCTCCTTGGTGAATAGCTATCTCATGGCATGTACAGACTTGCTCTACTCTAGCCCTATTGAGAGTATTTGCTCTTTAACCCTAGGCCCAGATGAAGCATCCTTTCCTTTTTTTTTTTGTTTTATCCTCTCAATTTTATTCATGATATGAAAAATAACTCTGGCTGAAGCAATAGCAGTCCAGCAAAACCTGGCTTACTCTTTCTGAGCAGCAAGTCTTTCCAAGTTTGTCCATTCAGCTTAGGCAAGAGCCACAGCACTGAATTTTGGGTCAACTGGAATTGAGCACTGGATTTATGGCACCAGTTTTGTCTGAAATGCCACTTTAAATTGCTGTGAGGATGGTTTTCCACAGAAGGAAAATGACTATGGATGCTCAGCTGTTCGTTCTCTTGTGACTGTTACTAGAATGTCAGTATTAATGTTTGAACACCTTTTCCTTTTTGCCTGAATCGGGATGCAGAAAGCATTGTTGTTACAGCTTTTGTATGCTCAAGCCTGGTCTTTCAGTCAAGGATCTGACCAGAGCATGAGCTGCTGTTGTGGTTTAAGCTCACCTGGCAACCAAGTACCGTGCAGCTGCTCACTCACTCTGCCCCAACCCCAGTGGGAAGAGAGAGAACTTGTGGGCTGAGATAAGAGCAGTTTCATAATCGAAACAAAGTAAAATAACAATACTAATACTGCTAATCATAATAATAATTGTAATGAGAAGGAGAGAGAGGAGTAACACCTGACAGAAAAAAGTAGTGCACAGTGCAGTTGCTCATCACCTGCTGACCAATGCCTCGCCTGTTTCTGACCAGTGACTGGCGGCTCTTGACCAACTCCCTGCATTTTATATATTGGACAAGGTGTTCCATGGCATGGAGTATTGCTTTGTCCGGTCGGGTCAGCTGTCCTGGCCATGCTCCCTCCCAGCTTCTTGTGAAGCTCCTCACTGGCAGAGCACAGGAAACAGAAAAGTCCTCAGCTTAGGGTAGGACACTACCTAGCAACCACTGAAATATTGGTGTGTTATCAACAGGATTCTTGTGCTAAATCCAAAACAGCACTGTTCCGGCTACTAGGACGAAAATTAACTCTATTCCAGCCAAAACTAGGATAGCGATAGCTGTTCTGCCGTGATAAATTAAGGCTGAAATCAGCCAAACTCTTCCTTTCCCTCTGAGGCTGACCTCAGGTGTGTTTCTGGACTTCTCTGTATTTCTTGCTCACCTGAATATAAAAATAATTGTGCTTTACCACTTGGTGGTTAATTAAGGCCTCCTCGAGTAATAGAAGAAGGGGAGGATGGAAACATAAGGAACTGTTGCAGAACCAAGTCCTCTGCTGTTCAAAGTGACACAACTAAATAAGTTGGCCGGTGCCTTTTCTTATGTTTTCAGACCATGTTTTTTCCCATTGTTCTCCTACTTCTGTCAGGTGCTTGAAGGATGGTGTTCACTTAATGAGCAGCCAGATTACACTTTGTTTTCCTGTTCAGTGCGTGGCTCTGGGCCTTATTGACAACACACTGTGTAAATCCTGCTCTGGAGATAGGATTATTGATTTCCTCATAGTCTTTTTTTTTTTTTATCATGGTACTGCCTGAGTGCTCATCACTACAGAACCCAAGTGCTTCACAAACATTAATTTATCTTTACAACGCCCCTGGGAGGAAAGGTCTTTTCTTGGCTCTCAGCTTATACAGAGGAGATGGCAGTGGGCACAGATTGAAATCAAGCATTTACTAATTCTGAAATCCTAATTAGAAGTACCTGGGATTAATAATTTTCAGAGTCTGTGGAGTGTAGCACTTGCTATATTCAAAGTACCTTAGATGCAGAAGTGAGCTGTCAGTCATCCCCCAAGCTGTCCTTGGGATTTCTGGTCTGCAGTGCATAATGAAAAGAACAGAATTAGTGACCGTATGCTTTAAGTGACTAATCTTAGAATCATAGAATCATTAAATTTGAAAAAGACCTCCAAGTTCATCAAGTCCAACCTTTGACCAAACCACCACCGTGTCAACCAAACCACAGCACTCAGTGCCAAGTCCAGTTACTTCTTGGGCACTTCCAGGGATGGTTATTCTACCACTTCCATGGGCAGCCTGTTCCAATGCTTAACCACCCTTGGCACTTCACACCACACTGGGATCATGCTGATGTTTTTCTCCAGGTGATGCCATGGCAGCTGCTCCCTCAGCTTACAGTGGTGAGACCCTTGGCTGTGTAGCTCTTGCTGGATTTCTGCAGGGCTGGGAGCCGCAGCCTCCTCAGGGACAGCTGATCAGTGGGATTTTGCCTTGGCACTTCGTAGGAGCATTCATCAATTATTGTTTTGGAGCCAAACACCTGTGTTAAACTCTTGCCAGTTTTGCAAGCAGGGAAATATGGATTCTGCTTTTCCCGCACAAGGAATATTTGGGAAATTTCCCATGTGGAAAATATGGTTCCACTGAGGGAATCCCATTTTGGTCTATGTAACTGTTGGAACTTCTGTCTGCTTTGTCTTGGGTAGCTTGGGTAGGTAAATATTAGTTATGTGCTCTTTTGTGGCTTTGTACTTTGATCTCTTTCAGAGAGCTTCTCATCACAACTCTCTTTCAACAGAAAGTTGTCTTCTCAATTTCATGGAAGCTTTGCCATGAAAAGAGTCTCATTTTCACAGAAAATAATTATTTGAGGCAACAAGCATAACACCACAGGGCCTGCAGTGATTGCTGTGAGCCCTGAGTATCCAGGGTCTGCAGTAAGTTCTGGCTCATAACAGAGCAGGTCATCTGCAGGGTATGACAGCAGCCAGACACCTGTTCTTGATGATGCCTGGCTGCCAGGATTTGCTACTCCTGGCTGCCAAAATAGCTGCCCTGCTTTACAAAAGTGGTATGAACAAGGACCAAATACTGGGAGAAGTCCGAATGCTGAACAAGTGGATAGGAGCCCCACGGAGCCAGATTTCAGAATTCAAATGGTTAATCTTTTTTTTCTGTAATCAGTATTTTGATTTAATGCCAAAAGTAAAGATTTTTCTTTATTTTTCTGACCTGCTGCCCTCTGCAGTACGTAATTGCATAGCAAACAGGGCTAGCAGCTTTAATTTTTGACTTCCAGCTGTAACTGTTTGATCTCAGCCATACTGGTTGATTGTCTAAATGATGGTTTTGTATGTCATAGTAAAATTTTGGTTTATTTTGCCTCTTTCCCAGCTGTGTTTGCAAGTCTGGGGTTTGCTTGGATTTGGATAACTGATGTCTTGTGGGGGATAAAAGTACTTGTTTTTCTACTTGTTGGCATCTGTGATAGAAAATCTAATCTTTCCATTGGTGTGTTTCTAGGATCCAGCAGAGATAGATATAGCTATTTATTGTCAAATTCAGCTTCTTTTAGTCATAGGTATTTGCTGTACAATGAGATGTATGGTTCTCCGTGTGCATCTTGATGAGGAGATAAAAAGGTGAAATGAGTGTGGTTTAGAGTAATTAGAAAACTTCACAGCTATGAATTGGTCTCCTGTGTTTCTGTTTGCAGTAAATGATCTAGTATGCTATTTGAGCTTTTCTTCCCATTGTAAAATTAAGTCACTTTGTTACCTGCGTTTTGTTTCCGAGGCAAGAGTGACCACTATGCATTTCAGCAAGCGTTTTTTTCTCAGTGTTGTTCAAGTAATCTGTCTTGCTTCATTTGAGAACATTCCTCTCACTGATCTCTTCTGTCAGTGGCCAGTGCCATCCCAATTTGCCTCTGCTGCAAGCCTCTTTGGGAGACTGCTAATTGCTTCTTATGCAAAACAAGGCATCTCTTTGTCGTTCAACTCGAAATGCTGCACATCTGGATGTGGCGAGACAGCTGCTTTTCTAAGGCTGTGACTGCCATCCTTTGGATGTAGGCACAAACTCTGATCACCTGCACTCTGAACTGGCATTACCTGTGGCACTGAAATAAAGCAATAAAGTGTGTTGAGTGTTTCGCTGAGTTACCCCGGGCTCAGTGCTGTGCTGGTGTGGTCACAGCTTCCCACTGTGCAAAAGTGTGGGGTGTCCATTTCTTGCCGTACACAGCGTGTACATAGCTTCTGTATGAAATGTCTCAGAATTGAGCAACAATAAGGCCAGGGCAGGTTTTGGTCCTCCCCAAAGCTGTGAAAACCTGGTTATGCAAGTGCTGTCATCTCTGAGAAGTGTAATGCACACACACAAGCAATAAACACTAAAAAACACCTTTTGCTTTGGAGAATGAAGGTGCAGTTCTTGTTCTTTTGTTATAATGGTGTCAGTTTTCAAGACCCGTGGCTGGAATTGCTTGGAGGAGAGACTTCCTTTGAGGTAGCAGGTTTTCTAATGAAAGCTGAAAACAGCCAGTTATAACACTTGCATGAGAGCTGCAAGTCCAAGCGTTGGTGGGAAAGTGCTCTCACTCTGCCTGTGGGAGCAGCTGATCTGTTGTTACTTCCATATTGACAGATGTCACTCTGAAGCAATGCTGATGTGGCGTGCTCAGCTTTTTCATAAAATCACAGAATGGCTTGGATCAGAATGGACCTTAAAGGAACATCTAGTCCCAACCCTCCTGTCATGTGCATGGACACCTTCCACTAGACCAGGTTGCTCAGAGCCCCATCCAAACTGGCCTTGAACACTTCCAGGGAGGAGGCATCCACCAGTTCTTTGGGCAACTTGTGCCAGTGTCTTTTACCCCCCTCACAGTACAGATTTTCTTCCTATTATCTAATCTATATCGACCTTCTTTCAGTTTGCAGCCATTCTCCCTTGTTCAGTCACCACATACCCTTGTATAAAGTCCATCTCTAGCTCTCTTCTAAGCCCCCTTTCAGGTACTGAAAGGCTGCAACGAGATCCAGGCTGAACAATCCCAGCTGTCTCAGCCTTTCCTAACAGGAGAGGTGCTCCAGCCCTCTGATCATCTTTGTGGCTCTCCTCTGGACTCACTCCAACAGGTCCACGTTCCAGAGTTGAGGTGCCCAGAGCTGAACACAAAACTCCAGGGGGTTTCTCACAAGAGCAGGGTAGAGGAGGACAATCGCCTTGACCTGGGGTTTTCTCAGTTTGTATTCTACTTGGAAATAAAGGGCAATTTTTTGCTACCTGCCATGCATGACTATGTAGTAATTTTTAGAAAAGCAAAGTAGATTTTTTAGGTGAAACAAGCTCCATCATCTTTTCAGCTTTGGCATTGTATACTGTAGTCTAGGTGCTGCTCCAAAGCATGCTCGTAAGAGGAGCTCACAGCCATCTGTTTGATATTTATGAGATTGTAATTTTAGATCAGGGAGTTTATTATTCTGTATTAAAAGGTAAGCATAAAATAAACCAAGCTAAAGGGCATACAACCTTTCAAAAGGTTTTCAGCCAGTTAAATCTTTCTCTCTCTCTCTACTATATAATACTACGTTTGAAAGCAAGGTTACAAAACACCTGGATGTGTTGTCTGTTAGCTCTATATTGAGACTGCAATCCAAATGCAACTGGCTGCTGCTCTTGAGGGAACAAAATGCCTTCTGAACTTTTGGTGGGTTTTTGGGGGGGAAGGGAAAGGGATAGATGGTGCTAGCATTACAGCTGACTTATTTAAGTTACAGTTTACAGTTAGCCTGTTGACCAGTGTATTTAACTGTTCTACATCCCTCAAACCAGCTGCTGGAGGCAAACCATGTTCCAGCACTTTCCTGGAGTGGTTTTACTGTTTAATGGTAGACTTGAGTTTTTGTCACACTCACAAATCTTTGCTGATTAGGTTCTGGTATGGCTGTTTCTCCCATAGCCTTTATTTTGTTTTAAGCTATCTTTGTTCACTACAAGTCAAACTTTCTATAAAAGGGGAATGATCCAGAGCTTTCCTGTTGTTTGGCTCCTAGCTGGGCATAGGTAAAGAATCCTCCTCCGTGATACCTGCCTCTCTGTCATCAGGAGCTTATGTGTGTGTGAGTTTGTCCTTAGATGGGCTTTTGAAATGAAGATGAATTGTGATTTATGTGCAGAGATGAACTGTTTGCCCTGCAGAGAACAGCACTAACAAATGTCCATATTGTTTTCCGAACCAAGGTACTGCTGGATCTCTAATCTCCAGCAGATGTAAAATTTTGCCTTAAAGCTTTGCATATAAATACATGTCCATTCGTGTTAGTTTTTCTGTGCACACATAACCATGAAATAGGGTTGCTTTCATGTGTACATGCAAACTCTGCACACAAGTTTATCATGTGGAAGATGCATCTCTTCACTTTGTTTTTTTGCATGGATGAGTGCAGCTGTGGTCAGCCCACAGCTTACGGATTTTGTGTGTGGGTTACTTGAGTTGAACACACAGCAAGACTTAAAAGCCTGTATGTGACTATTGCAGCACCAGAGAGCACCCATGCTGGTATGCTGAGGTTCTCTGCATTTAACGAGACATGTGAGTGGCCATCCAGTTTTTCCTCAGAATCCTGTTCCCCCTAACAAGTAAACGTTCAGCACCTCTTGGGACCAGAAAATGTTGCCACTCTGTTGTTTGGAGATACATGGATAGGTGAAGCATGATAAGCGAAAGCCACTGAGATTTGTTACCGCAGCAGAATACTTTAGCATCTGTGACCTTTATCTCAAAAGGTGGGGTTGAGTGACCTTGGAGAACAGCAGGAATCTTGTCTTGGGAAACCTGTGATACGGTTTGGAGTTGTGCTGTTGTGTGGCTGAAAGCTGCTTCATCTCACGAATCTCAACTGTGGAGCGCAAATGCTTTTTTTCTATTATAGGAGTGCTTTTAATGCATTTACTAGTTAATGCGTGTGTATTTGTAGCAAAGCTTGTCTGTAGGGTGCTTTCACCACTTGTTATGTCATGTTCATGGCAGAATCCAGAAGTGGAATAAAACAGGGAGAATTAGGCCCTGTTCTCTAATTGTTCCTTTAATGGATTACCCTAATTAGAAATGCATTATTTAATAATTAAAATGCACTAATTTGTAATTCTGTAATGATCTGAGTAGTTAGTCTTTGCGAGACCTGAAGAGGAGATTTAAAGTCAGTTAGAGAGCTCTCACATGACATCCGAACAACGTGCACAATCATTAATTTAAGCTTAATCCTTGCTTTTTGCCAAAATGCTTGTATGTACCTGCATATATAATCTCCTCTGCCTTTTGGGAACTTGGCTTTTCTCTTCAGCAGTGGGTTTTCTCAGGCGGTGTTCACACTTGCAGTAACAGCCACAGACCGGCTTTACAGGAAGCTTTACTTTCTCTACAACTCTCCAGACCTTCTATACTACTATGGTTTTTGCATGCTGGAGAAATAAAGTTTTTAGCTCTGTCTCCTCAAGGAAAGTGCCTAGGTGTCTGTACCACCTGCCTCTTGAATCCCTTGGTCCTACTTGAGTCCGTTTTGGCAGATGAGCAGAGGTCTCAAAGCAAAGCTACTGCAAGGAGGTCACGTAGACTTAAAAGACCAAGCAAAGGCCTCTGCAGCAGAAATCCTGCGGTGTGCACTCACAGTTTATCAGACAGCAGGGACTCTGTGTGGCTGTTCAGCCTTGGAACACATGCATGCAAGGGAGCCCCTGCTCCCTGCAGAGCTCCTGTGCTTTGGGAGTTTGCTACTCATCTGCTTTATGTCAGCAGAGTGGAAACCCTCATCCTTCAGCTATCCGTGCAGCTCAGAAGATGAATATTTGCCCACAACAGAGATGAGATTTTCTTCAACTTTATTTTAAAAAACTACTTCTCCTGGAGGCTCTGCCTCTGAAATGCATCTGACAGCTGACCTCCAGCCTGATGGCTGCTTCCACCTCCTCTTCCTCCTGCTTGGAGTTTGTTTTCCAGTCCCACCTGAATGACTCAGTGGTGATTACCCTCCATCTTAACACAGTTCACGAAGGGAGGGCAACTCCACAGAGGAGCCCTATGTTTCTCTGCAGGGCCTTGAACACAGCTGTGCTGTACCAGGAGAGACCTGTAGCCCATGTCCCAGTGTCTGGCAGTGCAGTGAGGCAGGCTTCCAGATACAACACATTAATCTGTGTGCACTGTATGGAAAGTTGTCACCAAACGCTACTGTTATTTTTTTTTCTCTGTGACCAAGGTGGAAATAGTTATTCGTACTTGTACTTCGAGTCCTGAATAAGCAGCATGCCTTGCCTTTGGTTTCTGTGCATTTTCCTTGGATATGCTATTTACTTTCTATGATTAATGCTGCTCAGAGCACCAGTGTCTGGCATAACAAGATAGAGCTCTGTCTTTATTCAGCTGTAGCTGCAATCAGAGAATCACAGACTATCTTGAGCTGGAAGGGACCCACAAGGATCATGGAAGTCCAGCTCCTGAAGCAGTTTGTCCTGTGGTCACTGCAGTTACCAAAACATGTGGATCACTGTCCCAGTGCTGCCCAAGCATGCAGGAAGTTTTGTCTATAGCTGTAATGTAACTTTGAGAAAGCATTTCTTGTGTGTAAGCACTGATGATGTAATTGACTAAATTCTAAGCTTTTTCTGGTTTTATTTTCCTGTTTTTGTGAAGCTTGTTACAGCTGCAGCAGAGGATCACTTTTTGGCTGTAACGAGGTGTGGAGCTGGCCCTTTGTACTTCTAGTTTGATGATATGTGATTGCTTTAGTTTTCTGTATCTTTCGGCTCTGGGGATTTCTTCGTCTTTTTTCGAACAATGTCACCTGGAATAGCTGCTTCTGCTGTCTCGAGCCTAAATTTGCATTTAATTGTAAAATGAATTTGCATTTCACAGATTTTTTCAAAATCTCTGTGGCTTGGGTTAAGGTTAAATCAGCTTTCCACACGAGCCTGTGACTTGCTCAGTCCTTTTGTATTCTGTGTATGAGCCTAATCTGTTCACTAAAGAACCATATTTCCTCAGACTGACATATTTGAGCTTTAAGGCTGTCATATGCATCTACTGATTCATCTTTCCATTGATGAAGAATAAAGGAGGAAGGTCCCACACCAGTACCTCTCCGCACAAAAGAGGCTCCTTGCCTTGACATCTGTCTGTGCCCTGTGCCTTGTTTTGTCATCTTCCCCTTCATCTGAAAGCTGTGCGCGCCTGCTTTGCTGGCAGCCTGCTGCAAGGAGGGATTGCATTGCCTGCTCTTAAAGGCTGCAGAAGAACAGCCACCCCCTCTACTCTAATTTCGCACTGCTGCCTCAAATGCCGTGGCTGCTGAAATTCGCTTGGTGGTTTGTGGTGGAGGGAAGGTATCATCTCTCTTTTATGCTTCGTGTAGCACCTGGGATATGGGCCCTGACTAGACCAGGGCATGTAAGCACTGCAGTTGTGCAAACAATTAATAGTGCTAATTGCAAGGTCTCAGGCAGCAGAGGAACACGTTGGAGCTGGATGGCTGGGCAAAAAAAGGCTTTATTTTGTGACAAGAAGTATGTAGAAACTGCAAGTCTATCCTGGATACCATCAGCACAGCTTTTTTGCAGTGGTGACAGCTTCTCTTTAATCTTGTGTGGGCTCCTGGCACTTCTGACCTGTGACTCGGGAGGGGATAATTCATTTTAGCCTGCTCTTAGTCTTTGTTGTGTGCTGTCCCCAAAACTGGTGCTCTCCTCTCCTCTTGTCAGGGTGTCTCCAAATGAGGTTTGCACCTCTTGTGGGGGGCAGCCCAGGGCTGTAGGGCGGATGCTGGTCTCTTGATGCTAGATGGTCTCTATATGGGATGGGCTCCTCCAGCCCCACCTTATCTCTGCCCAGACCTGGTCTCTGGCCTGTCACTGCCTGCAGGTCTCTCCCTGCTGCCACCTCCCACCTCAGTGGCCAACGATATGCACCAGACTTGTCATACCTTGCTGTTGCACCAAGAGTGACTACCTGGTCTTGTCAGGCGGCCTCCAGTGGTACTGGGGGGACATACTCAAAGTAGCAGAAATGGTTTCCAGTATCTGGGTGAGATAATTTTTCTTACAGAAAAATTCAATACGTCACTTCCCCCTTCTTGTCTTCTTGGCTCCCCTTTTTTTTACTTTACACTTGTTTACATTTTTCCTCTTTCAGTCTAGGTCCTCTTTTAAAAGGAGCTAAAAAATACGACCTCATAAAACCTTTGCTCATAATTGACAGAGCTGCCTTGACACTGAGGCACAGAGGCCTGATTGAAGTGGGAAAAAACAAATGGTGTTCAGGTTCATCTGAGAAACAAAATTATTTTCTTTTCCTTCTTTTAATAAGCCTGTGTGAAATGAAAAGGGGGACAGGTGAAATAGAAGAGTTTAAATTCCGTACCGGGGAAGATCTCGGTGTGTTCTGTCCCTGTGCACAGTGTATAATTAAACCCAAAATAGAGCAGTGAACTGAGGGAGGGAGGTGGGTTAGAGGACCAAGCAGGGAGGGGGCAGGGTTACTCACTTCAGAAGCACTATCCAAAAATAAATCTCTATTTCTTTCCTGCTTTGTTTGATAAATGGGCTTGGTCTCATTTAATACCATTTCTGGTTTGCTCTCTTTCCATCTTCGTCTGCCCCCATTCTCTCTGCTACGTCACCACGGGATGTGATGTCCCCAGCTCATGCTGGATCTGCTGTGCCGGAGATGCACCTGCAATGAGGGAGACTGGTGGCTGTCTGGGAAGCACTGGAGAGTGATGGGCTCCAGGAACTCAGTCTGTGTTGATTGTAGCTTGTAGCTTTCTCTAATATGTCTTCTAATTAGCTCTGTGGGTTTGGCTTTGTATTGTCTCCCCTGCCCCCTGGACTGGAGCCTTCTTCTCTTGGTCCAAATACATTTCTGTAACTCTTCTTGGATCCACTGCACCCCCATGACTTTTACCAGCTTTACATACTTTGCTTCTGTGCCTTATTTAGCTTTGATTTCTCTTCACTTTTTTTCCTTTTTCTCTTTGTTCTATTTACACATCTTCCTGGTTCTTCTTTTTCCTCCCATTTATGCTCTCTGCTTTGTTTTTCTCTTATTGCATTGCATTTTTCTAGGGCATCACACTTACAATATAGCCACGAGGTAAAGGCCAACGGGTTTGTGAAGGAAACTGCTTTGCAAGAAAGTGAGAAATTCAGGTTAATTGGATGCAATCAGGTCAAAATTTAGTTAATCTTTGAGTGGGTGGGTGTGTTAGCACAAGGCTGTGTATGCATGCCCAGTCTAGGGGCTGATTCAGGCATATTCGTTTCCAACTTTGTATGAATATGCACATTCCCTCAGAGACTGGGAGAGTGATGTGCATCTGGGGAAAACGACAGCAATACAAAAGTGACATCTCTTCATGTCATAGCAGAGAAAATTCTTCCTTCCCTGGCAAGAGAAAAAGGCTGTCAAATTGTAGAGTAAGGGTAGCTGTAGAGCTGTAACATTATAAACAAGAGTGAGAGATCAAATACTGCATCCATCCTCAGGAAAGGATCTCTGTGTAGAGGGCAGAGGAGCATTGCCTTTGTGTAGGATGAAGAGAGGGAAGATTGCCTCAGATATGCTATTGATTTTTGTGTGTGTGATTAAGCAACAGGTTTAGTTTTTCAGAGCTGTCCCATTTTATTTAGCTATTGAGATGTCCACTATATTTGAATGTCTGGATGGGATTAAAAGTTAAGGAAATTGGTACTGTAGTTTTGAGGGGCAAAGAAAAAAATCATTGAATCGTTCAGACTGGAAGGGTTGTCAGGGTCTTCAGGAGTCCAACCTCCTGCTCAAAGCAAGGTCAGGATTGAATTTAGGCTGGGGATGCTCGGGGCTTTGTCCAATCAGGTTTTGAAAACCTCAGCGTATGGAGTCTGCACCACCCCTCTGGGCAATGGCTGCAATAGCTGCACTATCTAAGTAGGGGAGACTCTTTTGCTTCCATTTCATTTAAAAGCTATTGTTTCCTTTTCTCCTGCTATGTGCTGCAGTAAAAAGCCTGGCTCCATCTCTTCTTTTTACTGGATAGAGGGCTGTTAGTTCTCTCAAATCTCTCCAGACTGAACAAGCCCCAGTCTCTCAGCCTCTCCTTGCAGGGCAAGTCCTTCAGCCTCCCCGAGGCCCTTGGTGGCCCTAGACTGAACCTGATCCAGTTTGTCAGCAACTTTCTTGTGCTGACAGATCCAGAGCTCATCCAAGTACCCACATATGGTCTAGCAAGTGTACAGTATGAAGGGAAATAAACACTTCACTTAACCTACTGGTGAAAGTCCTGAGAATACAGTCTTATATGCTCTTCATTAGCTGCCTCTGCTGCTGGGGCAGAACATGCACTCCTGAACCTTTCCTTGCTTTAAAGGAAGCTGTCTGATTTGGCCACTGGGGCATCTGAGTGGGGATCAGATCAGTGTAACCTGCTTGACAGCCGACTGTCCCCCAGCTAGGCCCTAAAGGGAAAAGGACATGGATCATCATTTTTGCTGTGAATTTGGTATATGGGATAGACAGTCTGCTGGGACTGGTAAGGGCTCTGAAGGTAAGGTGAAGCTGCTGACCTTGTCATCAGAAATAAAAGGATGATTTGATACTGGATGGAAGCTATTGCAAAGGGAATTGCTGCTTGGAAAAGAAACACCTTGCCTCTTCCAGGAAAAAGCAAACAAATCTCCCCACTTCTCTCGCTCATTTGGAAATAGTGACATTCTGGCTTCTATCATTTAGTAGCATTAAATCAGGCCCATTAGAAGCAAAGCACTGAGTTTCTATGGCCAGGTACTCCTATGGCTGAACATGTGCTGCTAGATACTGCTAAAACACTGGAATCTTGTTTAGGTCTGCAGGGTAACTGTCATGTTGTCCATCTGTCACACAGGAGGGCAGTTTAAATAATTTCAGTCCTCCTGCAGTCTTAGGCCTCGCTGAGTGTGGTTCAAGGGCAGAGAACATGCCTGCAAAAGTGGTGCTCCACTGATCCAGACTCTGATGTGTACTTTAAATTCCGCATCCCATTGTGGTGTGACAGATCTTTGCCCTCCACACAGTGGACGCTTGTCTTCATGCAAGCAGGTGTCCTCACCTGTGTGGCTTGGTGTGACCACTGAGCTGTGGGTTGGTGAAAATATAGCCTGTGATAGATGTTAAAAAGCTCTTTTACTTCCAGTGCTGGTTTTGACTGTGCGATTATGTGCTAGAATTATTCACTTGTACATCTTTGCATCTCAGTACCTGAAACATGTTAATGAATTAAAGGGCATTTCTGAAGCAATTTGAATATTCAGAAATATGGTAGAAAAATCAGCAAAAGGAATAACAGATAATTTGTAGGGAGAAGCCATTCAGGACCGTAAGCTGAGTCCCCTTTCTTTTGAATTTTGCTACAAATCATTCATGATTAGGGTCTGTAGGAGGATGCTAGAAAATGGAGGTGTAGGAAACTTCTAGGAAGCTGGAAAGACTGCACCGTCCTGATGTAACCTCAAATTTAATAGAAACTTTGCTTTAAACATGTGTTCTGTCCACACTTGGGGGAGTCTGCAATGGAGCCAAGGACTTAATGTTGTAAGAGGAAAGGCCCCAGTAATGAATCAGCTGGTCCAACCAGTGGCCCATAAACAATGAGCATTCATGTGCTTCAAGTGATTTCTCATTTAAGGGTCTATGTCAGAGCAGGGTTTGGATAACGAGAGAGCTGCTGCTCAAGTCGTGGCTTCAGGCTGGGGCAGGAGGTGGACTGGGGTGAATCAGGCACCCTCCCTCAGCAACGTGAGGTACGTGGCGGCTCTCGGCTGTCTGATGTGGTTGTTTGCCGTAGGAGCCTGGAGGTTGTCCATCTGCATGTGACAAAGGAGACACCCACTCCATGCCCTGTTGATGCTTAAGGAGACTAGGAGACTTCCTTATCCAGGATTGAGGTGACTTTGTGTCAAGGTGGGAGCTAAGATTTAGTCCTTGAGGAGTGGAGCCCTGATACTTTCTGTGCCCCCCGGTAGGACTCTGAAGCCCCCAAGCAAGGTGGCAAAGCACACAGGCAGAAAGGTGGATGTGATGCTGCATCGATGGGGACTCTGTACCTTTTATCCTGTAGCTATGCAAAGGCAGCCCACAGGCTCCTGGCTGAAACTCTTTCAAACATCTTTATCTGTAGCATACTAAATGCTTGTGATTAGTTTTAATTCCAGCTATTTTCAGCTATTAAAGTGCTGCTTTCCTTGCATGGCCTCGTGCTTTTAATTAGCCAAAGAAAACCCATGTGCTACAAAATCTTTTCCTTCATCCAAAAGGAGGAGAGTTTTATAATTTCTGTCACAGCTCCTCTTTCAGACACACAAAACAGGATCCAGTAGCTGGGCAACCCTCCGAGCTGCCAGGAGCCTGCACTGCTGCAGACTGTTTCCCTGGCATAGGAAGAGAGGGATGGAAGACCCCTTTTGCTCCATGTATCTGTTCCTTGGCAATAATGGCCTGGGACGGTGGGGACCGAGGGTCTGCGATACACATGTGCCATGTCCCCTGGGCTGCTGGCTGCTGAGTGGCACATGCAGCACCATGAGGCAGTGCCCACCTCTGCTCTAGTCCAGGTCCCCTCACAGACCCTCACCTGCTGCTCCTGCAGGCGCCCTCCCTCCTCCTTTCTCCTCTGCTCTAAGCACAGATTTTCAGATAAGTGATACAATATAATCTTATTTTGTGTGCTATCTACTGTGCTAGCTGTATTCTCCGAACACAATAGCATAAATTACTTTACATAACAGAAGTAGGGAATTCAATAATAGCAACAGTAGAGGGAAGGGAGAAGTGAACCACTGAAAAAAACGAGATGTTTCCAGCTGTGAGCTTTAATACACACAGGAGTTGAATTCAACGCAAGATTGATTTTTGTGGGCCAGTCATGAAACAACTGAAACACCTTGATAGAGAGTGATATGGGAGGAAATCCCTGTTTTTCCTGAAATGCAGTGGAGAAGATAGGGGCATGGGGAATGGCCTTAGGATAGATGGGTACTCAATCTGCAAGAGCTGTCAGTGTATCTCTTCCTAAATTGCATAGTGTGACCGTGGTCATGGTTTTATTTTACTCAACCTCTCCATTTAAATTTTTTTCCATTTTTTCCCCCTCTTTGAGATGGTGATCAGCACTGCATATAATAATCTGAGTGTGATTCCAGCCCTGAATTATAGAGGGCTCAGCACAGTCTTTGTATTGCTTCATCCTGTTCCTCCTGTGTTCTGACATCGTGGTTGTTTTATTTTTTTTTTTGCCACAGCTGCACAGTAAGCTGAGCTCAGCATTCAGCTGTTCCTATTGCCATCTAGATTCCTTTCTTTGGTAAGAGAGTTATTTCATAAATTTGAAAGATGTGTGAATAATATACAGTTTTCTCCTCTTTAGAGGTATTATTTGCATTTAGCAACATTGAATATAACTTATTATCACAGTCTATTTGCTTAAGTCTCACTCAGGTTCTTCCCTATTCCTTTTGGTCTTGGCTGCCTCAAATAACTTGGCGTCGTCTGCAATTTTGTCACTTGCTGTGTGTTCTCATTTCCAGCTAAGTGTGTTTAAGCAAAATGTGACACAGCCTAGAAATGGGTCTTTATCTCTCACGAAATTCACTGCCATAGTAAGGATTTTAACACCGATGCGGTACAAACACTGACCGATTTTATTCATTCACTAGCTTGTCATGCTTGAAATATTCAGGGGGTGGTAAGATACAATTTTCTTTAGTGTGTATAAAAAAAAAGTAGTTTGTCACAGCATATTCTTCCAGATGTTTAGATACTATGCTTTTAAAAATTATTTTATTCCAGTTGTGAGGCCTAACTTGAAAAGTCCCTTGTATAGAGGTTTCTGGATCGGCTTCTGAGATGCTTTCCAAATGCAAAGTGTGGCCTGCCAATTCCCCAATTTGGTTTGTGTTACTGAATTTTTAAGTGATGGAGTTGCCTCATACTGCAAGTAATTTAGAGATCATTGGTGTCATATTTGGGAGTAGCAGCTTTTTGGACTTAACACGTTGGTTTGTTCCTGAGCTGCTTCTCCTCTTGGCCCCTCAATCTTCAGCAGTGTTGTTTCACTTTTAATGCAGAAAAGGATGGAAAAGAGGCCAGAGACAAAACTTTTAAAAGGGGAAATTTAAACTAGTTTCTTCTAAATGAATTGGAGATTAATGAATCTATTCGAGAGTAAGAAAGATGACAGCTTTTCCTTGTACAACACGGACAATAAGAGTGATATTGGGGGCATGGTCAAGTGAAGTGGGACTTGAGGCAAAACAGGGAAATGGGTCAGGACAAGAGGAAATGAAAGTGTGGATAAAGGTTGCAGTGAAGGGAGACTCAGGAAAACTGTAATGATGATTAATTAGGCTTCTCCCTAAATAACTGTTCCCATCTGTACGTCTGAAAGCCATTCAGATGTACAGCACACGTTTGGAGAGTCCTACAGGTAATAAAGCTAAGTAAATTAGATATGAAGTTACAAATCAAAGTATCAGAAGAAAAGTTCATTGCAATTTTGAACTGCACTGTTAATGCTATTACTACTGTTATTTTTAGCTCTGTTTCCTAAGGAAATGGAGGTGATCAATGCCTCCCTGTAAGAACCTTTTGGCTGATTTCAGTCTCAGGTGGGTGGATGGAGGAGTGCAGTCCTACTAATGCCCTCACCCAAGGAAGGATGGGCAGAGCAGAGACGTTGTCTGTTCTGCTTGATCCACCAGCTGCTGAAAGGCAGTGACCTGGGCAGGCAGCCTGCTGTGCCAGACGGCCAAACAGCACCCAGGCAGTGCAGGAGCAGCCGTGGTGGCTGCCAACACTTGCCATGCTGGGAGGGTACACTGTGCCGAGTAGGGTGCACTGGTGGGAACAAGGAATGGACCTAGGCATGGTGGCAAACTGTTGAGGAGACGCTGGGAACATAGGGAGGAAGTAAAACATTGTGGTTTGATGCAGAGTGCATAGAGTTGTAGGAGAAGTTGACCTGAGATGTGCTGGTAGGTGAGCACACCCAGAGAGGATGAAGGGATTAGTTTTGTGAGCAGCAGAACTAATGATGCCTCATGTTTTTGTCTCAGCCCTTGCAACCCTCTCTCCCTGCAGTAGGAAGGGTCATCCTGGGGATCACTGGCACAGAGACCTGTTCCTGAAAAGGGGACTTCTGGAGGTTAAAGACAAAAAACTGTAAAAGCTTAAATTCTGTGGTTCAGAGCACCTTGCTCTTACTGTTACGTGGGAGGATCAGGAACTGGTTGTGGTAGACCTTGTGTGAACATAGGAAGACAAAATGGTCCCTGCTTTAAAGAGTTTTAGATGTTCAGCAAGAAATCACATTGTAGAGCTGGCATGTAGTCCTCCTTTTTCCTGTGTGACTGCAGTTGTTACACATTGAGTACTCTAAATTCTGGGAGGGATTTTGGGAGGAGCAAAATAGGAAAAGCGTTGAAAGAGAAAACAAGGGAAATGCCAAAGGATCTGGATGGATTTTTTTTTTTCCCTCTAGCAGAAAAGAATTAAAAGTTCCAATTATGGGTTGTTTGACTTAGCAACAAGTCAAGGGGAAGCCTGGAAGGAATTTACAACAACAGGAAAAGTTTCTGTCCCAGGGATGAAGAGGATTTACTTTAAGGCTGTAGAAATGCTGGAGGCTTTTGGAGGAGGAAAGGGACAAAATATTTTGAGTGTTCAAAAGAGCTTTGTGTATGTGAAGGTGTTAGGCTGACGAATGCCTCATCGTGGCTTGTGGCACTTGCAACCCACCTCGAAGGCACTGGAAACTGTGTTGCTAGGATCCTTCAAGGGAAAAGGCCTGGCTGCTGCATGTCTCTGACACTGCTGACTCACATCTTAGTGCTGAGATGAGTTCAGCTGGTTGGAGCACGGTGCTAATAACAACAAGGTCACAGGTTTGATCCCTGTATGGCCTACTCACTTAAGGGTTGGACTTGATGATCCTTGTGGGTCCCTTCCAACTCAGAACATTCTGTGATTTCTAGGGAGAGAAGCATCAGCTCAAGCACAAAACTAAGAGAAGGAATATGCCAATTACCAGTCAGTCAGACTGGAAGCCCTGTCACTGCTTCCTTGGCTCTAGCTCAACCCCACAAGTCTTAGCAGTGTCCTAGACTTTACTGGCTGCCATCATCAGGAGCGATAAAGGCTGGAAGCACTTTCATCCACGATGGCAGCAGTTCCCAGGTACTGCTGCAGTCCAGGAGGGAGCACGCATGGTTTTCTTTTTTTAAAAGGGGATCAGAAGGCCACAGCAAGGTAGAGTGTGTGTGGAGACAGCACTACAGAGAAGGTGTTACCTACAGTCAGGAAAGCAGGTGTATCACAAATGAGGGGAAGATGGGCAGGAACAAGAGATGCCAACGGTGAATTCCAGGAGGATGGAGGAGCTCAGCATATAAGGCTGTGCTAAGGTCAAAGAGAATGAGCCAAGAGAAGAGCTCAGGGTTTGCTTTGCAGAAGATGATATCATTAGCTATCCCAGGCAGTTCCAGTGCTCTGACTGTCAGAGCCTGATGTAAAAACAGGCTGGGTGTATGCTGTGTATAAAAATGAGAGGTGGCGTTTCCCTCCTGCTTTCCTGAGAAGAGGGAGGGCTGAAAAGTGAGAATATGCTAGGGCAAAGTTGGAAATGTGCAGGAATAGAAGTAGTGACATCTAGCAAGGTGGCAGGAGAGTAATGGAGGAGAAGAAATTTGGAATTGTTACAGTGGGGCAGGGAAGTAGGTGGGGGGTGGAAGGAGTGGGAAGTGATGCAAGAGGAAAAAGAGATGAGGAATACCCTGAGGGATGTGAGAAGGAATAAATAATATCCTGGGAGCAGTGAAAAGCAGCAGCAGGCAGGGAGCAACGTTATTGAGATTTAGACCAATCTTACATTGAAAGGAAGCAATGTGCTCTAGCTGCTCATAATATATGTGTGTAAGTTTCAGTCCTGCATGCATACACCTTTTCAACGATAAGGAAGTGAGTAGCAAATTAATTAGGAATTGTGAGCATTGTTCTCATTGTCTGGGAATCCATAAACAAAAGATGGTCAAGTGCCATGACTGAAAAGGAGCTGGAAGCTCAGAGAAGGCTTGGGCATTTGGCAGTCAGGCTAACTGAGCTAGATAAAGCAATGCAAAAAAATTTGGCTGGCAAAGCAATCTACTTATCCTGAAACTGGCTTGTGTCACTTCAGCAGTTCTCAGTACAATATACTGTCTTGTAGCTGTGTTTTCTTTGGACACTGAGCTAAGCAAACATTCCTCTGCCTGTTTATCTTGCAGAAGAAGCTGATGTGTAGAGGGATAAAGGATGTTGGGCCTGTGTGGTGCTGGACTGAGTTTGATATTCTGGTCTGGCCTCTCTGATGGTGACTGGTGGGGAAGGTGATAAGTGCCTGACTGGTGCCTGAAAGGTGTCTCTACTTTCTGGGCTGTTAACTAGCATGAATCATAGCAGCTGTACTAATACAAAAAATTGTTTCTATAAATTGAAAATGAGATGTTAAGCAGGGTTTGCTTGGCCTGCTCTGTGAAGGTCTGACTCAAAATGATGAGAGGAAACTGATCCTGGAAGTGGAAAAAGATCCAAATGAGCATCACAGAAGTTCATGCTGATGCCCACTTTATCTGCTGTGACTCGTAGCTGCCCTTTACTTGCTTCATTCTCTGGCTCAGGGGTTGCTTTTCCACATATGACTCCAATATCCTTCGGCACTTCAAAAAATCAAGCAGTAAATGTGATTGCTTTGATTATAAATGTCATCCAGCTTGGATGAAAGAGGAATGGCTGAGCTGGTGTCATACATAACTGCTGGTGATTAACCACAGCAGGAAGCACCTCACAAAAAGATGTCCAGACCTTGCTGCAGGCAAGTGTGGATTTATCCTACGTGTATGGGTTAGGGATGGGTGTAAGTGATGGGACTTTGAGTCTCTGGTAATGATAACTCTGCATATGGATTTATTTTCCTACGAATTGATTTGTTCTGTATTGAGTGATGTGGGGATCCTGGTGTTGCTGCCTTCTGTGGCAGAGTTCTGCTGTTTAATCATATATTGAAATTGGGAGGAGAGGAGGGAGAGCAGAGCAGTATTTCATTTCTGCCAGGTTGGATTTGCCATCTTCTAATGACTGCGTATCCTCTTGGCACAGTCCTGGGAGCACAGAATTTCACCAGTTATTGGTTTTATTATTTTACGCACTTCTATGATTTTTTTCTGTTCAGATGAGCTCAGGACCAAAAGGGATGGCTTGGAGTTGCCTTATCAGGCACCCTGCAATCATGAGCTCCTGTGCTAAGTCCAGAATGAGCTGCCAAAAATGTACTCTCACACGTCAGAGGCTGTGAAATATTTTTGTGTGCTTTACAGCAGATGTAGGACCAATGCAACAGCAGATCAAAAATCTCCGACAATAATATACTGTGGTGACAGCCCTGCCTGGCAGGAATCAAGGGTATTGCTAATGCAGTTGGTGCTTGTAGTAGGGAAGAGGATTTCCTTGGTAAAAGGGACCAGAAACCAAACCAAAGTTTCTCTTCCTTGGAGACAACAGTGTTCCCAGGCTGTCCATCACTTCTGTCACCTTTCTCTGAACCCTCTCAGGTTCTGCAAAAACTGTTGCAATCTCAGATAACCAGTCCTGCTTATTATCTGTGTCCTTCCTCCTCCAGGTCCTTTTGCAGCTGGACACCTTTTCTGCTGGCACTGGGCTTGGCTGGGCAGTGCTGAGTTGGGTGCAGGGACACCAGCTCCTGTGCACAGGCTGTTGCCTCTCAAAATCCTGTGAGAGGACTTGGAGCAGCTTTAATGTGGGTTTTCCAGGATAATCAGTTTGTTTTAATTGACAGTGTCACTTATCATTGTGTTGGCCATCTGCCTTGCTTTGGTTAAGTCTCAGTCCAACACCCAAGAATTCTCTCTGGTCTTGAGAGGCTGTTTTGAACTCCCCAAAATAACCTGTATCCTCTGCAGACTCTGTGACCCCACCAAGAGCTCTCTTCCCACATCATTTATATATTATTTAAACCATCTGTACAGCACTTGCTTCCTCTACACTGAATTAATGTCCTTCCGAATGACTCCCGTTGTGCTCTAAACAGTCTTCTAAAATCTAGTGTCATTTGTGTACCTCTTCATTCACTACCTCCTCCTAGGACACTGAACTTAATTACATTGTGAACCCTATTACTTAAGGGCTCAGATATTGTCACTTCTTGATTTAGTTCCTGCATGTTGCTGAAAATTAAGTCAGGAATTGCTGCTTTTGCTTGTGGGCGCTTGAATTAGCTGTTCCAAGAAGCAACTGTTTAAAGAGCAGAGGAGCTGTTGTGTTCTTTGTGCCAGCTTACAGGTGAATTCCCCCATCTTAATTTTCTATAAATTGTGTGTTCTTTCAAAACTGCATACCCAGCTGTCTTTAGCTACGGCCCTGGTGATAGATGTGCAGCATGGGATTATAAATATATTGCAACTCCCGGGGTTGTGAATTCATGCAGAGCTGATGGTATGATCTTCTGCACATATTTTTCCTCCTTAAGAGTTTTAAGGTTTTCTGAATTAACTCCACTGAGGTATTGAAAAGACTGCATTATTCCTTCAACCCTTTGGCTTGAACCCACTTTTTTATATAACTTGCAGCCAGGTATTATAATATCTCATTGGCTTTTTAGTGTTCCACCAAGTTTCTGTCATTCATAGTGTATTAGTCATCATTCATTGCTGGCATATCTAGTTCACCTTAAAATCAGCCCGTTTTGAGATGTTTAAAGCTAGGCTTGAAGGGATGAGAGGAGAGTAAAAGTACAAAAAAAAAAAAAAAAGGTAGTTGTAGAAATGCTAATGTCAAACCTTCCTCCCTTGTTTAAGTCTGGGTAAGGTGTTATTTGATCGGTCTTTCCTGCTTCTGTCTCCTCTGACAATGCAGGAGTTGCTGAGGGAACGTGATTGATTTCTGGGCTTGGATTTGCTGACTAAATGGTTTGTTTCTTTATCTGCTGTAATGAAAACAAGCAAATTTGAGTCAGCAGGTGAGAAAGGACTGTCAGTAATTCCCCTTACTTCACCCGGCTGTGTAAACCTCATAGGTTTAAGGGGTTGAGGGCTATGGGGCTTTGCTCTGCGTCCCTACCACCATAATATACCGTGCTGGGAGCAGCGCTGCCAGCTCCGGGGCATGGAAAATGAAAGCAATCTCCTGCCTCATCGCACCACTGTCCTTCAGGATTGGCCCTTCCCTGAAGGGGGTGGGTGGGCACTGCAAAGCCGCCAAGCCCAATTTGGAAAACGGAATTGAGAATCCTGGGGAATCAGGTACCTTCCTCCGGGGAGGGGAGGGGGGAGAATACACCATAGGCTCTGAGATTATGCCAATCCTTCACCGTAGGGCTCTGCGGGGAAGAGGCTGAGGGGACCTCCCACAGATTAATCTGGTTAAACTGTTCTTCACAGGGCAGATAATTTCTGTGTCAGCATTTGTGAGTTCAGACCCACTGATGAAAGCTACTCTGCAGCCAGCTGGGAGCTGGATAAATAGGGCAGATACTGCTGAACATAATGGCTTTCAGCACTCTGTACAAACATTTGAAAGTCGAAAAAAAAGGAGCCCAGTGGAGAAAAAGGGGCCAAAATTGCGTATTTGAAACTGTCCAGACATGTGTAGTGTCTCAGAGGAACACTGGGGACAGCATGAGAATTCTCGCTGGTGCTTCTGGAGAATTTTGCCCTGGAACTGGGTTCAGTTGGAAACTGCTGATTCAGAGAAATCAGCATAAATTTATTGTCACCCTTCTGCCCCCTGGAAATGATGTGTGTGTTTTAATCAGCTCAACGTATTTCCTTTGGCTTTATATGTTAATGTAAAAGTCAACATGGTAATGGTGATAGTCAAAACCCTGAGGTCAAAACAAATGTTCTTCAAACAAGTCAAAGCAAAATGTATTCTTGAATATACTGTTTCAGGGCATTGCAAATTAAGATGACACAGGCTTATGGCACATGACGTTTGACTTCCAACAACCTATTAGGAATCTGTGGCCTTAATGTCCAAACAAATGCTCAATAAGGTTCAGTTTGCTTCTCTTATTTTTAATCGAGTTCAGTTTTAATAACAGCTGTGGGGCTGACAGCTCCGAACAACGAGCCTTAATGCATTTCTGTAACTCACGTCTTTAAAGCTTGACGCGTCCTGGCAACTCCTCCCCCGTTTCTGAAGCTATCTTTTATCTTTTTTTTTTCTTTCAAAGCTTCTAATGTTTCCTAGGCAGACATGAACTACATGTATCAAAGCCCCAGTTTAGCTGCGAGGTGGATAGTGGGGTCTGCAATGCAGCCCGTGTGGTTTCCCACACATTGCTGGCTCCAAGCCCACCCCTTGTGCAGGCTCGGAGGGTTCGTAGCATGCTCAGGCTGCCTGTGACAGCCCATCCAGACTGCACAAATGAGAAGAGGCAGTACAGGGCTGAGGGAGCAGTGCCTGGGCTAGCACAAGAACTTTCTGCAGCCACCAGGGTTTGCAGGAGGGGTAAAGATGAAGCCTAGAGGGGATGGAGGCTTTCGGATCCCTGTTCAACCCACCTGTCCAAGACATGTGATATGCTTTCAGGTGGTTTTGGATAGGAGTCTGCTTGCGAGCTCACCTTAGAACAGGCACAGCCCTGCAGGAAACACGGAAGGGAGGAGTCCCCAAGGCTTCCTGCTTGTCCTACTGCCATCCCTGCAAGAGTGGAGAAGGCAGAGGGGTGAGTGTGCCTAGTCCTTCTTGCTCTTTTGTTGGCTGCTGTTTCTCAGAAAGGGTGAGCAAGCAAGAGCCGGTGTTGGAAACCAGGCAGGAGACAGGGCTGTTGCCTTCCCTCTCCGTCGCAGTGTGGAGGAAGGGCTGAGAGACAGGACCAGACATGCCAGGGGTCCTTGCTGGGCATAAGCAAAGGTATATCTCAGCAGAGATCATGGCAGCATGAGCCTTGTTCCCACAGAGTAGAGCCTGTAGTACCCCTACTCCTGTATCCTCCCCAGCGCAGGAGCTATGTGGGGCAGCTGGGGGGAAGCAGAATGCAAGCTCCCTTCCAGAGCTGGAGTGCTGTGAGGAGAGGAACAAGTAATGGAAATTGAAATGCAAATTCTTTTTCTGAGTGTAGAAAAGGCCCCCATAAATCAAGAGTGACAAGAACACAAAGACACCATCAGGATGCATTTGCACAATCAAGGGATGTTTCATATATCTGAGAGAACCAAGGCACAACCTCCGCTCCTGAAATAAACCAAATCCATTTTTTTCTCATCACTGAAGCAGTCTCTGAAATTCCCTGTTTGAAGAGCAACAGAAAAACAAAAAGGAGATTTGAGCTAAATTTTACTCAGATGAGGCATGTTTTCTAATCCAGACAGGAAAATATTTGTTTTGAAGGGTCAGTGAAAAATAAACAGTTCCTCTTTCCCTACACATCCAGAAACATGATAGGGATCTGCAGTTTTTTCCCTCTAGGTTTGAACATCGTCAAATAAATGGTACAGCTGCTGAGAACTTTGATGTAACTGTGTAGTCTAGAAACAGAGTAACCTCATGGCAAAGGAAGAGAGCAGAAATGCTTGAACAAGAGACCCTGTCCACAGAACACCAGAAAAAGGAGCCTGGGAACGTAGAGAGCTTTTTCCAAGGCTTGAACCTAAAACTGTAGCTAAATGTTTCACTAGCCTGTGCATAGGGCGAGGCAAGCTGGAGGTGCTGCGATAGGAAGAGGTGGAAGTTTTAATATGAAATCAGAAGTGACAGAGCTGCATGGTTGAATTTGGTCAAGCAAGCCGTGCGCTGGATTTTAGCTTCACTCTTCATCATTCTGTCACAAACCCCAAATCCATCTGTCTTTCGCTGCAGTAACTGATAAAACCCCTGTGTCTCACTATCTTCCATGTTAGACTTGAGACCAGTCTTTCAGGCTTACTGACTGGCTTTCCTAATAGACAGTGTGTGCTGGGCATCTCTCCTGAGGAGCCTAGCTCCCATGGGTGAGATATCTTTATCCCAGCCTTGCTGTGAGGAAGTTTTTTGTGCAGTTTTCAGTGAGTGTTTTAAATCCAGGTTGAGTCTGCTCAGCGCTATCTCTGCACTGCAGAAGATGTGATTAGATATGTGCAAGTGGTCTCATAAATCAACCGTAACAAATTTGTGCCCTGCTTTTGACTGCGATTGTGTGGTCCTGTCCCACATGTAGTGTTGGGTCGCCCTGGCAAGACTGAAGCAGTTGCCATCTTCCGTTGCCCTGGTTTAAGGCCAGACTGGATGAGGCCCTGAGCAACCTGATCTTCTGGGTGGTATCCCTGCCCACAGTGGTTGGAATTAGAGGATTTTAAGGTCCCTTCCAAACTAAGCAATCAACTACGACATGATTCTGTGTTGATATGTTAAATGGGTGCAGAGCTCCACAGACTGATGGAGTTACAAGCTATTGCTGCCCAATGTACAAATAGAGGACCCTTCTGAAAAGCCTTTGCGCGGTAAGCGCTGGAGTTGTCCCAGTTTGTATTTCCTTCAGCTGAGCCATCATCCTCCTGCTATTCCAGCTGTAGAATGGGGATTAGGCAGACAGGTCTTACTGACGTAATTTGTACTGGGTTAAAACTTACAATTGAGTTATGCAGGTTCTGTGTTAATAAAACTTTTCCATTACACCACCACATGCTCTAAAGCACATTAGAAAGTGGCTGCATTGTGAAGGGCTTGGGGAATTCAGATCTGTTTTCCTGCAGCTGTTTTTCTGTCCCTGCCAGGGTTAGGTGTATAATGTGCCATTAGCTTCCATCTGCTAGGGCTGGAAAGAACCATCTCTGTTTCTAGAAGATAGCCCATGATAAACTTCCCCAATGCTAAACTGCTTTTTTTACTTTTTTGAGCCATTTCACAACTAGAAGAGAAACAGGAGGATTTCTAGAATGTGGGAGGCCCCTTCCTATGGAAGGGTGATTCTCCCTGGATCAGGTACAAAACTGGTTGTGTTTCCATAGGAATGCCATGTGTTTCATGGGTTCCTGCTCTCCTCTGCCTTGGTTGCTTTCTCCCAGTCTTGTGCTGTGTCTCACCAGCCTGCTGGTGGACCTGTCAGTGAGATCTGGGGTGAGAAATGAGAAGCAAAAACTTCACCCAGAGTGGTCACAGTGTCTGGGCAAAAAGGGAATTTTAGTGCTACTCTTGCCCCAAAAAAAGCAGACAAACCTGTACAGGCACATCCATGCTGCTCCCTCTTGATGTAATATGTAAGAAAATAAGCATGGATTCCCGGTTTAGGTGCTATTGAGATTAGATGTGAGGTAGCCACAATTTGATGGGGTCTGGGAAGGGGAGATGGTTGTCTAACCCTGACTCAAGTTGTCAGAGTCTTACCTGTGTTTGGAGAAGTTCTCTGTGCTGTGGACTGACAGGTGGCTGCTTTACTCAGGACCCTGTCTGTGAGGCTGGAGGGCTTTGCTGGCTTCAGTGGCTTTGTTTTGGACCTTGATGGTGGTAGTTACAGGAGAAGGTGCTAAAGGATCACAGCAATTCCTTCTTTTCAGTGCAGTGAGGAGAGAGAATAATGATTTCTTATTTCTCTGTTTCTTTTAAATTAAGGTTAATTGAAAAAGTAGGGGAGTTCTCAAACATGGGAAGAAAAAGCCTTGTCGAGAGAGATTATGTTTTCAAATAGGTATGAATGGTTTAAAACAGAGGACTTTGACCGTTTAAAAATAAGTGCATCAAATGTGTTACCAAAAAGCCTGGGCATTCTATGTGAAGAAACAAATCACTTGACAGACCATTGAATCACCTGAGTGTACATGCCTTCCCAGTGAAGGACCTGTACCAGCTGATGCTTGTCCTGTGTATGTGGCCTATATCCTCGTGTATGTTACATATGCATAGGCATACTTGCTTTGAAAAGCTGTGATGAAGCAGCCAGTAATGGGGCCAACATTAGTCTATAATTTCTTTTTTTATCCACCTTCAAACAAAATCCTGTCAGGCAGTATCCGGGAAGCTGAAAGGAAGAGTGTCAGAGGAAAATTGTGACTACTAACAGGAGAGGAAAGGATCAGGTGTGTATATGGAGTCTTTGTGGAAATGGTCTTAAAGCACGGAGAGAGACAGGACCATTAAGAGCTTTGTACGTGACAGTGCAGCCTGATGTGACAATTGTCATTTGGAAACTTATGGCTCTGTGAGGCTGAAAAGTTTTTTTGAAACGTTGCTAAAACTAATTATGCTGGAGAAATGAAGCTAAATAAATAAAGAAAAATTTATAATACGGGTCACTGTGCACAAAATATTAGTGAAAATTTGATTTTCCTTTGTACCCTCCTCCCCAGTTTTAGTGGCAGGTGGGTGGGAAGAGTGCAGAGTGAGGGAGAGTGGTGTGGGGAAAATTGCTTTATCAGCCTGGTGCAGCAGGCAGGGGTTTGAGTGGGTGTCTGGCTCCAGACCTGGCACACTGTGACTGCCCTGGCCCCCGGCACTGCCTGGCAAAGGTGCCCATGGGGCTGCAGAACCTCAGCCATCTTGCTGTTGGCTGGGGATTTGTCATCCTCCCCGATGGCAGAGGGGTGGGGAGTAGAGCTGGCTTTAGGGACAGGCTGTTCTTTCTGTGAAAGATGGGAGCTCTTTTGTGGCCACTCTCCGAGATTTACTGTGGGTGCAGAGTGGCTGTCTCCTCCTGGTGTGCCAAGTCTGTCTTTACTATCCTGACCTATGCTCTAGTTTTTCTTTTCCTTCCACTCGTTGTCATAAATAATCTGAAAGCTCTTTAAACGCAGTGAAGTTAAGTGGGTGCTCCAAGCTTGCCTCTGAGGAGGCTGTGCTGTACATGCTGTGCAGGTGCTGACACCTCCTGCCTCAGCCTCCTGCCATAGGAAAAGGTATGGCAGCTCCTCTTCCAGAAAAAAAACCAGTGGTGCAGAGGGGGTTTCTCCTTTTCCGAAGAGGTCTTCTGACAGGGCTGTCCCTTCTTTTCCTCACTGATAAATGGTGACTACAGCTGCTTGAGGGAAAATATTTTTGACTGTTACCTGACTCAGACCAAACCAAACATGCTTCCTGCACAGCACAGCATCCCATGCGGATGGGCACTTGAAGCACTGTGCATCCTGGCAGTGAAATGGATGAGTGCTCGGGGCACAGGTCAGTGTCAGGCATATAAGGATCTGTAGGAAGTAAGTTCTTGAAATACAAGGGTAGAATTATGAGTAAGGAGCCTAAATCTTCCGTGGTAGTTTTTCCTAGTACACCTCTGACTCCATGTCTGATTGTATCTGGGCTGGAAGAATAATTTTCAGATTAACAAAAAGATTGTGTAGGGAAGATGAGTTTTGTTAAGTGTTAACACACTGCTAGATGTGTTTGAAAAAGGATACTGCTCGTAGGGTTTGAAAAGTAAATTTGCAAAAGTTGATGGATCTTCCAGATGTAGGTATCCTGAGTCTAGTGGTAGATGGTATGTTATCTCAGAGAACAGCACATGGATCCACTGCTCCTGATGGGTCTTTTGGCAGGGCTGTACAGGGCAGGAAGCAGCCATCCTAATCCACCAGGAACTAATTTATCACATATATCTGGTCACTGCTGCTCCTCATTGACAATGTCTCATCTTTCTGAGCTGGGCAGGTTACCAATAATTTTGTGACTCTCTTTGCCTTGGCCATCTTCTGATCCAGGGGCTGAAACGTCTGCATCATGATGCAGCCTTCCCTGCAGTGGACCTTTGCAGGCTGCTGAGACCCTATGGGAGCCCCTGTCCTCTGGTTAGGGTTATATGGCTGGGTTTTGTACTCTGCTCACCAATGTTTTGTACTAGCTGTGTCCCAGCTAAACAGTCATCTTTATTCCATCCTCGTGGTAAAGTCACTCGGTTGTGAAAATTGAAAGGGAAGTGTTGGAAGCGTTCTGTGGAAGTGATGTAGTTAAGTATCACAGAATGGTTTGGGTTGGAAGGGACCTTAAAGATCATCTTGTTGCAACCCCCCTGCTATGGGCAGGGACACCTTTGCAGTGGCAGTATTGAATGAGTGTGCACTATGGAGAGGAGGCAGGAATGTGAGAGTAGGTGACTAGTGAAGGTAATGGAACCTGCATGGGACAGGGGTAATGCACATTATCCCTTGGTGCTCCGAAATGAATGTGACAGGAGATGGATGTCTGTGAGGTAGTGAAGAGTAATCCAATAAAGAAGCAGCTCTTACAGAGTCAGACAGAATGGGGGATGGTTGTTAAAACCAGAAGGCTCATAAGAGACTCTGAAAAGAGAAAAGGAAATACTTGGCATGGCTAGAAAGGAAGGACGGGGTAATGGTCTAGGCTATCACTGCTGTGTCCAAAATGAAGTGAGATTAATGCCCAGTGAAAATTTCTGACTGGAAACAGTACAGGGAAAAATAAGTTAGACTGTAAACAAGAGGAAGAAACATGTATTTCCAGAGGCTGTCAAAAACTCTAGAATAAATAGAGTGTGAAGTTGAATCTATACGAAAACAAATAGGCCACAGGAATACAAATGTGGCACCATTCCTAAATCTGAATAGAGGCGATGAATACAACAGGCAGAAAGACATCAAAGAGGCAGTAGAGCTGTGCTGTACTGATTGATGGAGGCTTTAGCTAGCCTGCCCTATTAGCAACATGCTGTGTAGGAACTGCCTTTTCCAGAGATGGTCGTTCTGCAGTCAAATGTGTTGGTAACTCGTGCTTATAGAGTGTGCTTCTATTAAAGGAACACGGAGTGCCCTTGGAAGGTATCAAATTCTTTGGCAGATTGGAAAAGAGAGAGATGTGGGGGTGTTAAACTGGTTTTAGTGTTACACTATCACAACCATGGGCTGCGTTCTATCTTGAGGTCCCACTGAAGGGATCAGTGGAAGATGGAGGTAGAGAGCGTATGTCTTCTGGCGCTTGCCTGTTCATCCACTGCACACCTGAACAGCCAGAAACCTCTCTGGATGCAGGGAGCCTGGCATTTATGATAATCTAAATTATCATAAGGCAGTACATTAGTTGCCTCTACAAGAGGAACTTGGACACTTCTCCCGTTGTTCCAATGGAAGATTTTTGGGAAAATCATTTTCCCTGTGAGCACTGTCCTCATTAAATGCAGTAGTAGTGGAGATACAGAATGATCTTAGGTCAAAGATGCTGGAGAACAATTTGGGAGACTCTTGCTCAGTTCCCAGCTGTGCCCCATGTCTCCTGTCTGCCCTTGGGTAAATGCATTCATTTCTCTGTGCTCTTGCTTCTTGTGTGCAAAGCAGAGATCATAATGCATCGTTAGCCTGTCCTGTTCAGTTAGATTAAAAACCCTTTGGAGGAGGCAGCATGTTCTACCGCATGTTTATGTAACATTTTGCATAATTTGATCTTGGCTAGCATCATCCAGGACACGTGGAGATACCTCCTAAATAATACTAATAATATTTTAATATTGTTAATGCTTAGCACATTCACAGCATTTAACCTCCCCCTAAAACAGCACTCAGCACTGTCAACATCGGCAGTGATTGAGCATGAGTCATGTTGGCTCCTTTCCCTGGCATGCTGCAATCTGTCAACTAGCCAGAAAACTGAGGCCTTTAGTGAACATGTACTGGGTGTCAGGAACACCCGGACCTTAATGCAGCCCTAGCAGTAACTTACTGTGTCATTGCTGGGTAATGTTGTTTTGGTTTTTTTTTTTAAAGTGAACTCTGGTCTTTGGCCCTGCTGACTTGAGATGGTGGAAGCCAGAAGCTTGGAGGCTTAGAGCTTCAGTAATCCTGTTGGCTGTGTTAGAAATTAAAAGTATTACACACTCCTGAAAACCAGTCTCTAAGGAGCTCATGCACTGGAAAACTCAAAGTAGGGGACACTTCTAAAAAACTCTGCTCCTCTTCTGCCTGCTTTCTTTTCAGTAACAAAAGGGAAGCATTTATGTACCTTAAGAGGTAGATGTGGAATTTAGTGAAAGTTCACACCGTGTCTTGAAGGAAAGTACTAGACGATTTATATAATCACATTTTCACTGACTGCTGCTTGTTGCAGGATGTAAGAGGAGGGATGGAAAAGAGACCAGATGTACTAGGAGAGTGCTGACACATCTGCTCACCCACCACAGGCTCTCTTTTCCTCCTCAGATGAGAAGCTTAAATACTGAGATTCTTTCCCGCCCTTCACAGGTACCTTTGTCACACAGGCACATCAGAACCTTCCTTTTTGGGCTGCATCCATAGCCCACTTGCGTCCTCGAGGAGGTTCCAGCAGCTGCTGTGAGCCTGTATGCTGGCTGAAGCTCCTAGCTTCCAGTTATCTGCTGAGACAGATTGGCTCAGTCATTTGCAGTCTTTTCTCCAGGCACGTGTCCTGCAGGACATCAGTGCCAAATCTTCCAGAATACCCTCTGGGAACCAGGGTAGAGTGGCCAGCTACAAACCTTCAAAAAAATTAAAAACTGTGAGAAGAAAAAGGTGCATTCAAACTAGGGGGTGGTGACAATTTAAACTCTGAAAATTATGTTTTAATTACAGCCAATAATGAAACAAACAACAGGAGCTCATACCCAGCTCTCTGTTACTGCCCTGCATTTTGCCTAGACTGTATGCAATTTCTTCTGAGTGACCTTACCCGAGCACTCCCTACACTTCTGAATTAATCTTCATTTACTTTGCTGCAAAGCTTTGTCACCACATGTCTTTTTTTTTCTGTACTGAAGCACTCGTCAGAAAAGCCTGCTAAGCTAAGCACCAAGCATAGGATTTAGTGATGCTCCAGCCACTGAAAACATCACACCACTGGGAGAAGAGAGAAAAGATAAAGCCACTCTGCCTTTCTGCCCCTCTAATCTAGGGCTTCTACTGGAGACAGAGTACGCTCTAAGATAATTTAGCCTTGGAAGCTGGCTGTCTGGAGGAGCAAGGTGCTCACTTCCACATGCTTCACCAGGTGATGTGGTGGGGTACAAGATACCGCCCTGAAACCTGCAGAGAGAAGAGCCCCTGTGCAGAAGGGCATACACACCTTTTAAAACTGTGAGAAGGTCCATAATCTGCCTTTTGTATTTTCATTGTCATCATGACATTCCTGCAAGGCAAGATGACCTTTTATTAAAGGTGCCCTGCACTGCCTTCAGACATATTGAGTTGTACATCCCTCTAAGCTCAGCTTGAACTTGTGTGGCCTTTGACAGGGATAGGTGGGAAGCTGCAAAGAATGGAAAAAGCAGTCTTTAACATCTGAAAACTGCTATGGACTAGAAAGACAGCAATGCTGGATAAAGAGACCAGTGCAAGGAAAAGGAACAGGAACACAATTATTGCTTGGTGGGCTTTAGCCCTTTGGCGCTGGTGAGGTTTCTTCTACCCTATTTCCTCTCCAGGGAAACGGCTTCTTATTCAAAGACAGATATTTCCATCATTCCTTTGTATTTGCTGTAAAGTTCAGCACCCAGGACCCAAATCTTTCACTTGCCTCCGGCCTGGGGGGGGGGTGACTCCCAGCTCAAGCCTGGGCAGCTGCATAGCAGCACCTGCTTCAGGAGGTTCATTGGAATATCTTCTTCATGCCCCCTAGATGGTTTCCCAAAGCCCACTGAACCTAAAACCCACAACAAGAGGACAAACCCTGCACCCATCCGTAAACAAACCTGACAACATTAGGAGCAGGAAGGAGGCATAAAAATAAGGCTTTCCTTTTTAAAATTTCTCTTCCCTGCCCTCCCAAATCTATCATTGCTAGTTCTTTCCTCTTCCTTTCTTGAAACTGAGTCACACAAACACTGCTATTATGGTGCTGTATTTATTCAGTGGTTATGTCTAGTGGGCCCACCCTAGATAAGGACCCTATTCAAACCTAGCATGACATGAAGGCAAGAGAAGGAACTGCAGCACTGCCAAACATGGCAGGACTGCTGCATCAGTTTGACAGGTGCTGAGGAACACTTACACAATTTTGGATGAAGCTGCTGGGTGACAGGGCAATGAAGCACAGAAGCAGAGGGACGATTGGGAGATTTTTTTTTTTCCCTTTCCCCTTGCAAAACACTATTTTTATACTTTAGAAGGAAATTTCCACCAAGTAAGCTTGACCACAGCCAGATTAAATCTGTTAAAAAGTCAACACCCAACCCCCATGGCTCAGGCTCTAGTTAGAGAACTCCACCAGTCTCTCTGATCATATCACTTCAGGGATCATGGACGATGGGGCGCTGTATCAGAACATTCAGCTGCACTGGTAAAATTCAGATTTTGTTATTCTGGATCATGTTTCTAATTGAAATCACTTCTGGACTGCAAATACCTTCCTGTTTTGGCCTGCCAAGTTCAGCTCTTCTCTGGAGCAGAGGTCCAGCTGAGTCCAAAATCAAAGACTAACTCTTCTATGGTCCCTACTTTGCCACTGCTGTCAATTGGGAGTTGCTTGTGCTGTGTGAAATATCAGTAAGCAAATAAGAACTTTAAAATTTGGATCCCAGTTTTGTGGTTCATGGGGTTTCCTCAGCTGGTCCTTCTCTGGTGTCTGTTACTCCTATGACTCCATTTGCAGCAGGATGCAACTGCTGAACCTGCCACTCTGACTAGGAGATTTTGGAGCAAAATTCTTTCACCTGTCATACAGCATAATAATGTTCCAAGCTGCAGTCCTATTGCCTCATGCTGTGACCTTGTTGAAGCTCCTAATGTGAAGCCAGGTCAGATTTTGGATAGCAGTCTCCAAGGCAGAGCCAGAATGCTGCAGGAGGCACCATTTGGGAGTCAGCGGGAGGTGTGATTCCTCAAGTCAGTCTTGAACTGGTTCCACAGCATGGTGGAGTATTGCTTCCCTGGCAAGAACAACACACAGCCACAATCCCAGCCATCTGAGGATATTAAAAAACTCTTTCTCCAGGAACAGTCATTACCTCTAATACCCTGCTTAACTTTAAACTTGGGTAATTACTTTCATCTGACCTAAAAAAAAGATTCTCGGGTGGGTTTTTTTCTAGGTACTCTATTTTTTCATGCTTTCTGTAGTAAACAGCTTTGTAGGAACGCTGCACACAGTTAAACAGATGCTCTGCTGCACCCTGAAAGATAGATGCAATTTGGAGGTGGGTCATTATCAGTCGAGAAGCTCTGGGGCTCAGCTGCTACAAGCAGGAGGTAATCGTTAATAGCAGGGCTGTGTAGCAGCATTGATGAAGATGCATGGTACTTGTGAGATATTTGAATAATGAGCGGTGGGATCCACACACCTCTCCTGGAGAAAACACCCGGCTGCTCTACAAGACCAATGTGTATCCATGTAAATGGTGTGACAGACAGCCAGAATTCTTGGTGTAACTCATGCTAGCTTTAGTGCCAGTGAGTCCTGGTGGTGAAGGGTATCTTAAAGAAGCCTTGCTTTTTCCCTGCAGCCTCCTGTTTCATTAGGGGCCCTACATGAGGTTGCTGTTGTGTTGTCTCCCTTTTTCTGGAGTATCTGAAGACTTGTCTCATTGTGTTAATACCTCTGTTTTTTCTTCAGGTTCATTCTTAGCCTCTTAATCTTCACTGTATGTTTTTCCTGACAGAAACTTCTTTCTATTATTTTTGGTTTTAGTGGAGTTGAGAGTTTAATGGATGCATTTAGAATAAATCATTGAATAAATCATTGTGAAAAGAGTTTTAAAAAAGGAGAGATTTGCTTCATTTTGTTTCTGTAATGAAAAAAAGCAAACCTAACAAAATTTTTTGAAAGCCATCTTCAATCCTTGCCAAACTCTGAAGGGGAATATGATGTGGTGCTTGAGAAAAAACTGACTTAAATTCAAATTTAACTTAGAACCTAATGAAAACTGAGCTATGCAGCCTGTGTGGCCTGGTACAGTACCTACTTTCTAAGCAGTCCTTGGAAGTGAGATCAGAGAGTCTGACCTATGGTGCTTTGTGTTTTTGATGTTTATCTGATTTAGCTTGGGAACAACCGAGTCTTTGTCTTTTGTAATGAATCTGTTCTTGATAGAAAGTCCCTTCCAAAGGGCAGAAACATAGAAGCATTGCCAAGCATTTAAAATTTCTCTGCTGTGTCCCCCTTCTGCAGTTTCTTGTCCTGCCTCCCAGTAACACCAACACAAGTTAAGTCTTCTCCAATGCCTCTCAAATCAACGTAACAGTTTCACTATGTTTGGCAGTACCGCAGTCCTTTCCTTGGCATCAGTATTATTGAAGACTTGAAGACCTTAGCAATGCTTATGTCAGGAGCCTGAAGTTCAGGTGCTCCTCTTTCATGAGAAGAGTGTATAAACAATGACGTGCTGAGAGCAAACATGTACAAGATTGCACGACATGGGAACACCTAGAGCATGTCGACCTTGAGTGCTTGCAAAAAAGCTTTATAAACTGCCCCCCCTGGCTTGGCCACCATGAAATCCCAACATTGTAATGCTGGGTGCTGGCATTTGACTTCCAACGGAAACTCAGAACTTGAAACCAGGGTGTTCAACGTTGAGTCAGAAAAACCCCAACTTTTTTTTCCTGTTATGTTGAAATTTTTCTTTGCACTAAAAAAGACAAAGAAGAAATGCTTCAGTCTTTCCAAAGTAGGACTTTTTAAAGTTTCTTGTTCCGAAAAATGTTTTGATTGTTTTGATCTATTTGAATACAAACACGTTTTGAGAGGTGTTTTTCTTCAAGTGAACACAGTGTTACATTCAACTTCTTGTGGTAAGTTAGCTCAGCAGATAGATGCTGAAGAGAAAGAACCCTGTTGATTCTGCCAGTGTTTTTTGTAGGAAAAGACAAGACTCCTATGCATCAATACAGAAGGAAAAACAAACCACAAAAGCTGAGTGGTGAAAAGAAAAAGTGGGAGGGGGAAAAGAGTGAAAGTTGCCTGTGAAAACATTTGCAAAAGATAACAGCAATGAGGTAGCGAAAATGAGCATTTCTGTCCTTGGATCCGTTGCTTTCTCTGACCTTTACAACAAATCTCTCCTTCCATTATAAAAGGCATATTAACTGTCCTGCTTCAAGTACAGCATCCTATTGCCTTCTTGCAAGACACTCACAAAGCAGGGGAGGAACACAGCTCTGTCCTTAGCTTGTTTCAAAAGGCGAGAAAGAAAATGCAGTCACTGCAGACTGGAATGACAGGGTGAAGACATTTAGCTGGTGGGAAGGATGGTGGGATGAGAGGTAGGTGGGGAGGAACCCAAAGGGGAAGCTGAGAGGAGTGCTCATGCCGATGTGTTGCAGAGTGCCCTCAGCTGAGCCTGCCTGGCACCAGCTCAGAGATGAGAGGCCACAAGGAGTTGTATGTAGGGGTGGCTGGTGTTTGGGATGCATTGCACAGGGCTCCATGTTTCCACTTGAGTCACTGAACTGTTCTTCTCTCCATTTTGGGGCAGGAGCACGTTCTGCTGTGACCAGCCATACCACAGGGCTGGCTTTTCCCCCTTGCTGTAAATACTTTGTAGTCAAGCATTTCTGCTGCACGTTAAACAGGTCTGAGATATTCAGGACTTTAACTGGCGCAAGGCATACCCTAGGAGTAGTGTGGAAATAGAAGCACAAAACACTGAGGGATTGTCATGCTTCTGAAGTTTATATATTTTCTGTGCTGTTAGGAGTGCCAGCCTCTGGGGAGCTACTTGTGCCTCTGCAGCTGATGATGGAAGAAAAGGAGAGGGGACCCAAAAGTACTGTTTTATTTTGCTCTGTTGTATTTTTGTCAGTGATGGAAAACGGAGATTAAGGCCAATCCCAAGAATCTTAAGTGGTACTCAGTTTTTAGGTGCAAGGTATTTACAGCTCCAGCACAGCAGATGTTTCTTCTGCTATTTGTCATTCGGGAACTGAGCCCAAAAGGTTTGCCTGCCTCCCATCACCTGTTTCTAACATCATCTTCCATTATGCAGAGTTATGTTATCGAGCACTACCATAAAACATGTCCCAGAAACATCTGTATATCTCCTTAACTGTCCTGTAGCTTGTGGCTTTCAGCGCATCCCAGATGGTTTGGGGTGAATGACGGGTCTCTCCTGGTGTGTTCTGGTGATGCATGTCCCTGCTGAATGTATCCCCATTCCAGAGTTGCCCTGTCCATAGGAAGATGGGGTGGAGGGTCCGTCTCTGGCCAGCAGCTGGCCAGGCCCTGCTCAGCGGGCAGGACAGGGTTGGCACCCGGCAGCAAAGAGAAGTCTTGCTGCCACAAGCAGGCACCAGCTATAGAACCAGTGCAAGTTTTGTAGGCAAAATATAGTTAATCTAGATATGGATCTTGATGTCCCTAGACAGTGTTGAAAATGAACAAAACTTTTTTAAGGAGGAGAGACTTATGTGGATAATGAGACTAACCCATGGTTACTCAATGATCCTTGTGGGTCCTCCCAACTGAGAATATTCTGTGATTAACTTAGGAGACACTTCTCTTTTGCTGTATTTCTTCTTTCAAATGAGGGCCATGGTGTTTTTATCTGAAAGGGTTTGAATCAACTGTGAAGTGTCACAGGGGGGAAAAGCCCTCCCTTTAAGGGCAAGTTATTACATAGTGGATTGCTGTGAATTTTCTGGTACCTTCCTCTGAAGCACCTTGTGGTGGCCAAGGAGAGAAGCTGACCATGGGGAGAAATTGTGTGGGTCCCCTTTTAGTTTCCCCAAATTATCTGCATGCCCCAAAACTCACTGGGAAAGATACTGGGAATGAGGCTGTGGGAAGGGAGTGTAGCAGTGAGGAAGAAGGGCTGGAGTGGGGCGGGGAGAACATGTGCATGGATTTGCTTGTAATTAGGAGATTTAAACTTTGAAAGAAGTTAATTAATAATGAAACTTCTGACTGAATGATGCAGATTATGAAGACTGGCTTTGTCAGCAGCTGCAATTAATTACAAGCTCAGGCACAGCGAAAAGGAGGGGGGTGAGGGATGTGGGAGAGGGGAGGCATCACCAAAAGAAAGATGATAAACCTGGCTGCAGGCTGTTGCTGTGGTGACAGGAGGCAGTAGCTGTGGTTAACAACGGTGACACATTGAAGGCAGCAGATAGTCCTAATTACCCCCTCCACCGACCCAAGCAGGCAGCAACCCCTCCTGATTCAGGGCAGGAGATGCTCTGGTTTTCTCCTTGCACTTTCTTCCTTTCTGCTGCAGGTTGGATGTGTTTTTTCAGAGTTTCCAACTGCTCTGAAAGGAAAACCGTGGGGTGGTGGCTTTTTCTAGTATCACTGTAATAGCCTGGGAATGGCCAGCAGTTCAGCAGCGTTCTTGGGAAGCCTGGACAATGGTGGCAAACTTTGAGAGCTGATACCTAAAAAGCAGGGGAGAAGAAATCATCTGCAACTGGCCACAGCTTTTTGAGCAAGAAGATGAGATGAGATTGCACATCTGGCCTAAGTTTCAACCTTTTTTGGGAGCGCTTGTCATGGCTTGTCAGGTCTTGTGCTTCAGGGTCTCACCAGATGCCGACAGCAGCCTGCCATGGTCTGCGTGGCCTTGTGGGGAGCACTGCAAGGCCAGTGAGAGAAACACAGAAGTGTGCTGCCCTGACATTGCTGCTGCCAAAGCACACGTAAAGAAGTGTAGATCTGTGTTAAATAAAAACTCCTGACTTTCACCCCCTTTGCCCTGAGTTTCCTGAGTTTGGCTGTAGTCAGAGTAGTACTCTCTGCCTCCAATTCTCTTGTCATGCTTTCTGGAAAAAAAAAAAAGAAGCCAATTTGCTTTTAAAACAATTTCTGCTTTTCATTCATTATGCATTAATTTAATTCAGGAATGTTCGAGGCCCTGTTTTTGTCCACATATCTTCTGACTTCCTTATGCTCAGGGAGAAGGACTTTTGCAACCTGGCTCAGAAATTGTTTTGGCCCCTTGAAGAATGTCATTCAGCACTGATCCTTTTGTCAGGGCTTCACTGCTGCTGCCTTTCCAGTAACTGTGAAAGCACCTGCTGCAAAAGGGAGAGGCTGAGAGAGCTGGGGCTGCTCAGCCTGGAGGAGAGATGGTTTAGGGAGATCTTATCCATGTGTCTCAATACCTGATGAGAGGAATAAAGGACACAGCCTGCTCAGTGATGCCCAGTGACAGGGCAAGAGGTAATGGGCACAGCCTGAAAAGTGGGATATGTCCTACTTAAACATAAGAAAACATTTCTACTCTGTGTAAATAGTCAAATGCTGGAGCAGGTTGTCCAGAGAGGTTCTGGTGCCTCTATACCTGAAGATACTCAAACCCCAAGTGGATGCAACCCTGAGCAACCTGCTGTAGTTGATGCTACTTTGAGCAGGGAAGGTGGACAAGACGACATCCACAGGCCCTTCCAACATCAACTGTTCTGTAACTCTCAATGAAGATGCCAAACAGATTCTGAAAAGTCCAGAAAAGAACTGCAGTCTTATCTGAAAACCCTGTGTGAGCTAATGGAAACCTCTCAAATTGCTTTCCTGGGCTTCGGATCAGATCATTAAAGAAATGTGCAAAAGAGAAGAAGGTGGAAAGTTGAAGTTGTGTTGCATAGACTGCTGAGGGAAAATACTTTATTTGTGCCCTTTTGGTGCATTCCTCTCAGAAAATGTCTCTGGTTTTGAAGCCTACATTGAGGGTGGGCTTCATGTGCATTACTTTGTAGAGCATGTAGGATTAACTTTGTGAGGCATAGTGATAACACATTCTTGAAATCACCTTAGAGCATAATTGGAACAGCAGAACCAGTGCCCCGCTCTTGTCTGATTTTGCAACTGAAGGTAGCTCACCACAAACCAGGTGGGAGAGAAGAGAGAGAAGTAATAATCTTCTAGATAAGATTGTGCAGTTTAGTCATAAATCACTGTCAGAGAATGAGCATGGAAGAGTTGCTCAGAACAAACCACAGAAGTTGAATGTCTTTCAGAAGTGATCAGAGATATAGGCCACTCTTTTAGATTCAGTACTGAAAGGACTGAAGATGGATGCACTCAGGGGGTTTTATTTTAAGTAGATAATTTCGTGCCTCTTCTATTTAAAAAAGATAAAATTGTCTGACAGTAGAAACTGGGCAGATATGTTGTTGTGAAGTGTGTAAAATGCCCAAGAATGTTTCTGCCAGAGGTTGGAGGTCTATTCACTCTACATCACTGCTTTGCAGTGGGAACACTGGAAAGGTATTGCACAAATGCACCCACTTTTAGAACTAAAATACTGTAAATGAGTTCTTGGATAAGTGTGTATCAGGCTTTAAAACTTCTTCAGGAGGAGAGTGATGGTGAAGAGGGCACAGCTAGAGTGCGTAGAGTACAGAGGTCACACAAATACACCACTTCTCTAATACATAAATGAAGTGGCAGTTGATGACATTATAAGACAACAAATTAATAATAAATAGGAGGGAACAGTTTTTAATGTAAAGTATAATTAGCCAATATAGCTCAGGGCTGCCAGCTATTATCGAAGCAGATATTTTAGCAAGATTATCAACAAAGGATTTAAATGAATAAGCAAAGCATCTGCAGGGACACCAGTGTAGCTGAGAAAACAATTATAAGGACTATAAATCCTCATGCTTTAGGGCATAAACAGATCACCAGCTGGGGTCAGAAATACAATTTCTCCCCATAGTTACTGAGTAACTTGGGCACATAGTAGAGTTTTATACAGCATGGGTCACTGTTGGAAGCATAGTAACAGATTAGATGGACCACTGGCACTTCCTTACCCCCAAGTTTCTCTGAGAGGGGAAGAGGGAGAGTTCTAGCATCATGTTGTGCCCCCTTCCCGGAAGGGCAGTAATCACTAGGCTCACGTAGAGATCAATCTGCCCCTTTTGGTTTAGATCCCTAGATCTTGGAGATCTCTGATACATTTAGGTATGGGCCACCTTGGAAAGTCTCTTCCATGCATTTGGGAGATTCAGTAAACCAGTGAGGGAAGGGACTCAGCAAACCAACAGGAGAGGAGCAAGCATGTGTTTGACTATGGCAATGATTTGACTTGTGTAAGTACTTTAGGCCTTTTGTGCTACCTCTACTTTCCCTCTTTCAAAAGAGTTTTGGCTTAATCAAGGAGTGGAGTAGTGATGAACTGAGTGGGGAAAATGTGGGAATGCAATAAATCAGCCTACCAGCACTTCTTTCCCTTAATGTTCCTATTTTGTTACTTCAAGCCTAGAGCAAGCTTATCTCAGCCATGATGCTTTTGCAGAAGTTTTCCTTGACTCTTTTCCACCTGGTTCGAGTGTGTCAGCATGATGGTGATCTTGCTAAACTGTGTTACCCTGGGAATGTACCAGCCATGTGAGGATATGGACTGCCTTTCTGACAGGTGTAAAATCTTGCAGGTAAGCAGATTTCCTTCTTGTTGTGATGGTGCTTCAGTCCAAGTCACAAATTTTCATGCATGCTTTCCTTCAGCGTGTGGGCGATACCTTCCCAGAGAGGCTGGCAAGATTGTCCCTGGCGGTGATCTATCCTGTTGTAAAATGGCAAGAGCTTGCTCTGAGGAGGCGAATAGGACAACAGAGAGAATGAATGAACTCTACTTGTGACTATGCAGTACCGAACACTTGCTCATCTTCCTGATCTTGCACATAAGCAGGGGTTTCCTGACACGCACACCTACAAGATATAGAGGTCAGGGTTAAGCCAGGGAGAAATAACTACGGTTACACAATCCAGGCAGGAGAGAATAACAGCCTGCAATGTATTTGGTAGTCCGATGATGTGCAAGACTATTACTGATTCAACAGATACTGTGCCATTCACGATGCCCAAAGGGAGAGGAAATAAAAGGAATGCTTAGAAGGGCCATGAGTACATCCAGCCTGTAAACACACCAGCTGTGCTTGATGCTTCCCCAAAGAGAAGGTGACAGCAAAGGGTGTCATCCACAGTCTTGTTGTGGCTAAGACCTTCAGGTATCTGAAGCTTTTCTCTGTGATGGGTGTGTGCTGTCCAAGCTGGGCATGAAGCTGCACTATGTCCTTAGCTGAGCCGTCTGCAGCAATGTGATGAGGAGCCCCTCCTGGGGAGATCTTGGAAAAACAGTGTTTTCCTGGTCAGGTTTGGATCTGCTGGTGCTGAACCAACACCACTTTTCAAGTCTATGTAAGGAGTCTGCATCAGTTACTTCACCTGTGGGGCAAAAAACTATAAAAGCCTTCACTGGCCTTGAGCAGCAGGAAACTCTGATGCCAGGGCTACATAGAAGAAACTTTTCCAGCCCTGCCTCTATCTCATTTTCAGGAGTACTGAAATTATTATTTTTGTCACATTCTGTGTTTTAAAGTCCAAGGCTAAGAATGCTTGTCAAATATGCTCTTGGGTTTCTGTTTGGCAGGTGTTTGATGATTTCATCTTTATCTTCTTTGCCATGGAAATGGTCTTAAAGATGGTGGCCCTGGGGATCTTCGGCAAGAAGTGTTACCTTGGAGATACCTGGAACCGCCTGGATTTCTTCATTGTCATGGCTGGGTAGGTTGATAATTTCTGGGGTTTTTTATTCTGGGTTTAGTAGAGTCTTGTATGGAACAGAAATGATGTAACTGAGGGGAAAGTTTCTACTCTGGTGCTACTGTGGTACAGCTGCCAAACTGAAATTGGGCATGCTGGGGTTAGCAGCCAATGGAAGAAAGAGCAGACAAAGTAGCTTAACTCCTCAGCTGATGTGCAGCCATCCATCTAGCACATTTTCAGTAGAGGGTGCTAATTTGTACCAGCTGAAGAGGTTGGCCAGAAACATTTCTGGGTTTTTAAAATGTCTCTGTAGAAGAGGTGTAACCTTTACCAGAACCAAACTAAAGCTAGCATTTCTGTTTCCAGCAGCAGTGTTTCAAGGGTAGGAATGTAGGTTTTTGTTATTCAGGGCTTCTTGTTTTTGTATTGCACCAGCATTACCCACAGTACTATTGGGACAAGTTGACATTTGAGGGTTTTTTACAACAAAGTTGCTATGGTGAAGCTTTGATTTTCCCCTCTGCATGTATCAAGTGGAAAGTCTACCAGAATCTGCCTGTTAAATCACAGCAAAATGTCCATTTCTGATACCAGTGGGATGTGCTTTTTTCCCTGGAACTCTAATTTTCAATTAGAATGCCTTGTGGTATAATAAAGAAAAAATCAGAAATAAATATGTAATATTGCTCTTCTCACAGAAAAAAAAGTGAACATCTTTTCAGAGAGAAGCCCTTGATTTTCTTTTCCTTCAGCCAGGAATTACCAGCTCCACTGCTGCCTGGACATGCATGTATTACTGACTGAGCTAGCAGTGAGTTTGAGCTCACTTTGCAGAATTTTCCCCCGTGGTGTGGAGCAGCACCATCTTTATTTGCTTTTGACAGAGTTCTACAGCAAGACTTGGAAGTCATTCCCTCTGGAGGAACAGATAATTGTTTGCTTCTGGGAGGAGCAGAGATTTTCAAACTCAGTGCAGCTGTAAAAATTTGAAGGCTGATTCTCAGCCAGGTTGTGCATGAAAGGAGGACAGGCAGATGAAAGCTGTAGGCTTTTCTAAATTAACACAGTACGTGTGAGATGGGAAGACCTTTCTTGTAGCTGAGCCTGCTGCGATTAACATCTGATTTAAAATGGCCCGACATGAGGAGTGCCAGTTAAAGTTAAAGCCCCTGGGACATCGCGCTGAGAAAAGACAGATCATTGTATGTTCTAGCCTGAGCTCCTGGTGGCAAAACTGGTGGAGACTGGATGGAGGAAAAGCAAGACCCTAGCAGAGCAGCTTTTGAGGAAGGAAAAGCTGGGTAGGTTTGAAAATGGGACCTTGGAGCCCATGGTGCTCCTCTGAGTGGGTGATACGCTGCAGTGTGCTGGGAGAAAGATTCTGCTCCAGGTGGGCACAGGAGTACCAGCATAGGAGGTAAAAAGGCTTGGGAGCTGGGGGTCTTGCTCCAACTGGGGTCCCTGCAAGCATGGGATGTGAGTGGTGCCATCTGAAGAGACAGTGAAATCAGTGGGGCAATACTAAATGAAAGAGGGTGAGCTCAAATACTTCACGCAGAAAATAAGCGAAATCCGCACTACCTAGATGAGAAGGGAACAAACTCCATTTACATATTTCCTTCTGTCACCATTGCTGGCAGGAATTTGAGGAGAGACAGAGTCTTTTGTGCATCTGATAGCAGTACTAGGGAAAAAACCTCATATCTGAACTTCTTTCAATGCCAAGGAGACGGCAAATCAACTCCTTAGATATAAAATAATCTGTGGGGAGAATTTTTTATTTCAGGTCCAAAACTGAAAGAAATTTGTTTCCTGATTTCTATTCAATTGTCCTCATGAGGTGTCAGAATGAAATGATAGTAATCTCATTAGAATATCTGATCTCAAAGGACTTCTGCTAAAGAAAGATTTTTCCATTTAGTTGTATAGAACTAATGACTATATAATGTATTTCGAGTTATAAAAGCTTGTGGTTATTAATTCATTATTCTTTGAAATTCATTAAAATTGTCTGCACTGTTTAAATCAAACCCAAGGCTTTAACTTGTCCTTACATACTGTAAGCTTTTACTTAACCTCAAATGTAAGCTCCAACCTTTATCCTTATTGATCCCACACCTGGATCATGGCTTCAGCTTACTGTGGTCCAGATGCTGCCTTAGCATTCTGATTTAGAGAGGACACCTAGCATTAGGTCTTGCACGTTTTCCCCATGCCAGCGAGTTAGATCCTGAGCAGAGGCTAATCAGTTTTCTCCTTTCATCATCCTGGATTCTCATTTTCTGCAAGGGAGGTCATAAACTTGGCTCCCAAGGAAACATCCTTGGTGTTGAGAAGCAATGCCCAGCCTGGAATACATGCAGCTTCCCTCAGTTTCAAGAACAAAGACTGTACTTCCCAGCCCTTTCTCTTCCCTTCTCCCTTTCCAAATAAACACCAGCAAGGCAGCAAAGGTTGCAAAGAATAAACTGTAGCATAGAAGAGCGAGGTGCAGGCAGGACCCATTCTGTGGGGCATTCCTGGGCAGCTGAGATGTCTCCATCTGGCTTGCTGCATGCCAGCATGTTTTATCAAAGAGCATAATGACTGTTTGGTGCTGTGGCCCCAGACAGTGTTTTGGTTACATAAACCTTGTATTCAGGCAATCATTTGTAGTTTTTTCCTCACTTCCTTGGAAAGCCAGAAGCTATAGTTTTAGTTAGCTGAATTCCCTCGTGTGCCCCTGCCCTGCTTGCCCCTGCTCCCCACGCAACCCAGCAGCTCAAGGAGGAAGACTCCATTGTCACTAAAAATGTTCCGTTTCCATGGCGATAGGAGCTGACATCACCAGAACTTTCTCCCCTCTCGCACACGCCCTCCCCTAACCACCTTCAACATGGTTTTTTTCTGAAAGGGTTAGGAAAAAAACCCAAAACAACAGTTATAAGTCAGTGCTCTCCCTCATTGTTGCCCTCAGAGCTCCAAAAATCATATGAGGCAATTTGGTTTGAAGAGTGCCAATGCCCTTGTGTGCACAAACAACCAGGGCTGCAGATTCAGCTTGTCGATGCTCCTGTTCCCAACTGCTCGCTTGTGACAGGAGGTTGCAAGCTCCCAGACGTTTCAAGCAGACTGTGCTCGTCACACCAGCTGTCCTGGTGGGAGTCCCTCTTCCCTTCCGTTTGTGATTAGGTCTTGTCTGTCGTCATTTGTTTCCCACAGCGATGGGTGCGTTTGGAGAGCTTGAACTGAGGCAACTTCAGAGGGCAGTTTCCTTGAGTTGAGAGCCTATGATGGTTTGAAAGTTGAGATGATGAAAAAGCTAATCAGATTGGAAATGTCAGCCAGAGTCTATATGTGTGTGAATTTAGGGGAAGAGTCACTTGTTTCTGGGCTGATACTCATCAACTTTTTAAGCCAGGCAGTTCTCTAGCAATAAAAGAGTGAACAATTTCCCCTGCTCGCTCTATTCTATGAGACAGTTGCATTCCCATGTGGTTGGAGATGATGCCACTGTACCTCTAGGAAGGGAGATCTCATCCCTTTATATAACTGACCTGAGAGTCCCCCTGACCTTGGGAGCATGAATTCCATGGAGGGAGTGGTTGTTCTGCCTCTTGTGATCCAAGTCCTGTAATTAACCATCTGTGGTGGGAATTCTGTCTGTCTTTGCCCCCTTCTGTGGCATCCCTGGGACATGTTAGGTAAATTAAGGGGCAGAGGACTTCACTACGTGGCTGGGGGGGTGATTGTCATTACAGGTGTGTCCCCAAAATATGCCCAAAATCTTTCCTTAGCTACTTGTTGCTTCAAGTCTGTTGGCTGAGGAGAGGGTGGTCTGTCTCCCAGAGAATGCTGTCTTTACCTCTCTCCATTATCACAGTGGAGTTTGCCATGTAGATCTCAAACCGCAGTCAAATCCCATCCTGACCTTACCTTTGGTGTGAGGAAGGGCATTTTCAATATTTTGGCTTTTTGAGATATTCTTGCAGTGTTCTTAAACAGCTTTTAAAAGTGGTGGGCTTCAGAACAAGACACAGTATTCTGTCAGTGCTTCAGTCTGCTTCAGCGCCTTTGGTTGTAATACTGCCTCTCTATTCCTGCCTGAAATTTCCTGTTTCCTATAGCCAAGTATTGCAGTAGTCTGTCCATTCAATCACGGCATCTCGCTATCAATTCATTCAGCTGCTTTCTTCATTGCCTCCAAGCTTTATTGGTTGAGGTTTTTTTTCCTGTCTCCTCTTCTGAAGAGAGAAAACCCCTTCCTATTACTAGGAACAGTAAACTTTGTTCACAGATGTATGTTGGTTCCATTTTTTCACAGTGGAATACATATTATTTGCATTTCCAAAGCAGTTCATGCTGTTCTGTCCCTGACTTGTCATCTTCATTTCTTTTCTACTCTCCCAAAAATACGCCTCAACTGCAAAATCCATCAGTGACTTTTTTTAGTTTTCTGTCAGGTTGTGATAAATAAATAAAGAACAGAGTGGCAAGAATTGTGCATTACAGAAGTACATCTGCTCACAAATGAATCCCTATTTAGTGCGGCATGTGAGGTTTATTACTTAGACGGCTTTTCTCTAGCTAATGTATGTCATAATCATTACATATCATTCCAGCCATATCAACCTAATTACTTGTGTGAACCAGACTTGTAATCTCATAAGAAATTATGGCACATTAGTTTGATTATGTCTATTTTTCCTTAAACTTGTATTGGGTATGGTTAATTTTGTTATCCACTTTTAATCCATAATCTATCCAAGACGCATATTGAAAATTTCATTACTGTACTGTCACCACCATCAGTCCAGTCATTGAGATCACTGCGTACTGGCACAACATCAGAATTCCTTTGACCCTTGGATGCTTTCCCAGTTTTCTGAGTCTAGTCAAAAATTATCAGTACTGGTCCAGATCTTTTCTGGCCATCTCTTTTAAAACTCTTGCATACGAATTGACCAGGCTTGCTTATCTTAGAAAATCCCTATTTAGGCACAGCCTAAAATACTTGATCACAGCTGGAGCTGAAATTAGCTCGTTATGATCAATGGTGCACATACATCATCTGACCTTCCCCAGAGGACTTTTTTTTAAACTGATGTTTTCTGCCTTTTTTACACTTGGTTTGGACAATTTGGTTTTCTTGTTCCAAAACTTACACCATTTTATGTGCTCATTCAGTTCTCATACAAATTTTCTACAAGTCGATCTCCTAATTTATATTCATTGGTATCACCTTTCCCTGTCCTGCTATTACATTGCTGCTTTTACTTTCACTTATGTTGTACTATCTTTTTAGCCTGTTCACCTTTCTTGTCTCTGCTGAAGCTTCTTGGATACCTGATAAATATTCCTAAACACCACTTGACTGTACTCCACAGCTCATGAATTGAAGTCTGACTAGTCTGACACATGGAGCTATTTAAAAGACACGTAGATGTGACTGGTGCTTACGGACAGTGTTTAGTGATGGACTTGGCTAGGTTGACTCAATGGACTCAATGATCTTAAAGGTGTTTTCCAATCTAAATGATTTTATGATTCTATGGCTGTTTCTGTGTGGTTTCAAATTCGTGAATATGGCCTCTCTAATCCGCCAAACATATCTGGTACTGTCAATGACCTTACATGATTTGGACGTAACACATGTAATCAAGATCTAGATTTTTTTTTTTAAAGAACTTAATAGACAATCTCTCTCTGTCTTCCATTCTTGAATACAGTTTTCTGTGATTTGTAAGACTGGGAACTTGCGAGGAGATTTAGGTACCTCCAGTGCATTGCTCAAATTTAATTCTTAGAGATGAATGGGGAGAGTGCTTTTATCAAGAGAGCTAGTTGGCCTGTCTTCTGGTGTGATCTGGACATACCTAATTACATTCATAGGATCGTAGATAATCAGGGTTGGAAAGGGCCTTGTGGGGTCTCCACTCCAATCTTGTTGTTCAAAGGAGGGTCAACAGCAAACTCAAGTTAGAGTTGTCCTGTCAAGTCTTGACAACCACCACAGATGCAGACGGCACCATGTCTCACCATCCCACCCCCACTGCTGATGTATCTCTGTAACTAGTCTGAACTTCCCTTTCCTCTTTGGATTTATGATCGTTGTGTCTTGTTCTCCTGCCCTGTGGCACTGTGAAGTTTCTGGCTTAATCTCCTCACTGACTGCCTTGTAGGTACCAAAGAACTGCTGTTAGGTCCCACCAAAATCAACTCCTCTCCAAGCTAAACAAGCCCACATCCTTCAGCCTCTTCTCACAGGACAAATGCTCCAACCCTGAGCACCTTGGTGACTCTCCACTGAACTTGCTTCAATTTATCTACACCTTCTTTTATTGGAGGGCCAAAAATGAATGTGCTGTTTCATACATGGTCTACCAAGTGCAAAGTAAGGGGCATAACCCCTCCCTCATCTACCTGCTGCAATCTGGTTGGTGCAGCTTTGTATGTCATTGTCCTTCTTCACATGGACTGTGTGTCACCTGTCCCCCAGGACCGGCAGCTCCTTTTCAGCAGCACCACTATCCATCAGTTCAGCCCAAACGCAGGACCTCGCATTCATCTGTTGAATTTCATGAGGCTCCTGCCAGCCCATTTCTCTAGCCAGGAGGAATTCTCTATATGGCAGAAAATTAATCCATAAGTATTTTGTCACTGACTCCGTACTAGAAAATGCCATTCTTGACAGTGCATTACTCCCCCTCGCTTTCTGTCCACTTGAGCCTCCCTACTAGGTTAAAATCCTGGATTTTAATATTCCTTTCATGCAGATTTTCCCACCAGGCCTTCCTAATGCCATTTAGGCATTGTGCTCATAAACTGAACAATTCTTATTCTCTTTATTACTCAGGCCCCTGGCACTGGTGTATAGGCGACACTATTTTTCTCCTCTTTACATCTTTTAGTGCCTTGATTAGTTTTGTTCTTGACATGGAGGTTCTGTAAGAATTAACTCTTTTCCTAGTTTTATCACTTTCTTCTTTGGTCTTTCATTTAACAATCTTCTGACTGGTCTTTCAGTTCTCTAAAACCTAGTTTTTCTTCTAATGAAATGCTGGTTAATATTTCTGCACAGGATTAGCTCAGTGCTCTGCAAGTCTCATGCTCTACGTGGCTGGCCAAGTGAGCACTTTGTTACCGGATTCCTCCATCACCTTTTTGCCTGTTGGCCAGAATGTGCCACTAGGGAGTTCAGCTGAGTATTTCTTGTCCAACTTCTTCAGAAAGGGACATAAATCCAAGTCTATCATATGTGGTATATCTATCACGGTAAGAAAAACGATTAGTTTCAAAACACATCATCACGGGTGAATACTGTCCTTGAAGTCTGAATGCCTTCCTAAATTTGCTTTTGAGTTTCACCTATAGTATGGCAGCACAGCTCTCCCGGTATCTCCATTTCTTGTCCAAAGCATCCTTTCCTTTCTGAGTAGTTATGCAGCCTTTTGAGAGGGTTTTGTACAGTTGAAGATCTCTTCTCAGGCAAGCCTGATAGCCCCTTAGGCTGAGCAGAACACTTCTTCTCACTCCCTGTGCCTTTTGGCTAGTTGCTTCTTCAGGAGTGCTTTATGCAGCTTCCACACCAGGAGTCTGGAAAGTATTTCTATTAACTGAGATACTACTTTTACATTCTCTTTCTGATAGTTATCTATTGTCCTTGAGTTCTGTTCCCCATAATTCCTTAGATATGGCATCCTTTCCACAAACTCAGAGTGATGATGCTTCCCAAATTCATCCATCCAAGCTCTTTTCAAACGTGTGCAGCATCACTGTGAACAGCAACTTTCTCCTTACGTGGAAAGCACTTACGGCCCCAAGTTCATCCCTCCAAATTTCAGCCTAGGAAAGGCAACTGGAAGCTCTCTGAAGGATGTGAGGTACCAGCCCCCCATCCTCAAATGCCCACCTGTTTCCAGGAAACAAATCCATCACTGCATGGTGCCCTTCCACACTGGGAAGATGCCTCTTAGCCTGAAAAACACCAACTGGCCTTAATCTCACAAGATGGGGAAGTGTGTTGCCAGTCTTCTGCTTTTTCTTTGCTTTTAATTAACTACAGTCCTTCAGGGACCTGGCCAGAATTTGCATAGTTATGACTTTAAAATCTCAGATCATTAAATACTTATTAGCAGCAGGGTAAACAGCAGAATGCTCAGAAAATCCTAGTTAGCTAATGTTCGATGCCAAATAGAAGTTTCTATAAAATTATGGCAAGTGAAAGAAAACTGTAATAAATATAGCAATTAGGTGTTTCAAGTAGCGATCAGAAAAAGATGGAAACCAGCAAGCAGCAGGCTAAATAGCATCTTAACCAAAGGTAGAAATAGCAGCAGCACAGCCCTCCCCTCGAACATGCACTCTCTTTTTCCTCCTTAATGATACTAATTATTTCATTTGCTTTCTCCCAGTAAAACTATCCCTAGATGTGCAACATATTGAAATGAAAGCAGTCATCAAAACCAAATGAATCATACCAGAGAAGAATCAAAACAAGGAGGCAGCGCTACCCTGCCTGCATAACGTGTAGTTCTCAATTATTGCCTCTGATTTTTCGCCTTCCCGAAAGCTAATTCCTACCATGTGAATGTTAGGTTTATTTAAAAAAACAAAACAAAACACAAAACCCTCTGAAAAAGTAAAACCAGCAGGCTCACAGGACCAAAACGCAGACACTCTTTTTTATTTTTCTTCTTTATTTTTTTCCCTGGGCAGTGAAATACAGGGCTCAGAGCTTGTGTTCTGACTCTTGGTTTTTAAAAGCGAGGCCCCATCACTCGTATTCAGTCATCTGAGCTTGGTGAGTCCTTCTGGCTTTCTTATCACAGTGTGAAAACCTGCTTATGTCTTTTCGTATCATGTCTCTGAAACTATTAAGAAACTCTGACATTTTCTCTTAGTACACAGTTTGGAGAGAAATCTGAGTGTTCCAGGGTGTGAAATAATCACATTCCAGGCAGCAAGGGACCAGTCTCACAGGCTCTGGAAGCTTTCAGCGGCTTTTGCTTGCACAGCAATATAAAAAAAAAAAAAGTAAAAAAATATTTTGTACTGGAGGGGGGAGAGTTGCAGGTTATTTTTTTAAGAATACAAAGCATCACAGCTCAGGAGCTGACTGTGTAATTAGTAATTGATCTATCACTCCCTGAGGAAATGTCTTTTTACTAACAGAATTATAGACTCTTTATTATTATTGTATTTTATAAATGGGGAAAAAAGAGTGTAATTTTTACATTTCTTGTTTTACCAGCAAGGCTTTTTTTTTACTTCTATCTTTCAGCTTTCGTGTCAGCAGAGAGTTGTCTTTTTGCAGCACAATGAGCTCTAAATTTAAAAGAGATAAGCAGGACTACTTAGCTTACTACACTGTGTTTTGCAGAGCAATTTGGAGGCCTACTGTGTTATTCCATTTTTTCTGTGGTAGTTGTTGAAAGGATTTTGGATCGTCTGTTTAGGGTGCATTTTTAAGCCTGGCCCCAAAGGCATCAAACAGTGCAAAATGGGTGCAAATGCACAGTTTGTTCTTCAGGTATATATATCTACATCTATCTATCTATCTAATCTACTTGTCTATCTCGAGCTGATAGGAGGGTCAGTGCTGGGATCTGCCTGGCAGCCCTGTGCCTCCTGCACCACGATGTCCATATAGCAAAAGATCAGGTCCAAATAATGAAAAAGTCTTTAAATTTTGCCGTAGCCCACCGGACCTTTGGGGAAAATAAGGACATGGCTCCAGCTGTAGAGAAAAATGGTGGGCATGGGGCAGAAATCTTAAAAAAATAGGTCCTGGCTGGGAGCCCTGCTGGGCTGGCAAGTAGCGTGTCTGCATGTGCTGGTACGTGTGCATCCTGTGGCTGCAGACTCTGAGTGGAAGCAGTAGCCCTCCTCTCTTGCCCGGTGTCTGGTCAGGCCCGATCAAAATCTCCTGGCTCTGCTTCTAATATGTCCAGATGGATTTACAAGAGATTGGATTCATCTTCCAGCTCTCCTTGTGTACAAGCTCAGGCATGTCCAGCCTTAGCAAGGGATGACAGGAGGTGTCTTGAATGCCACATGTGCCCCATGCTCTAGACCTTTATCTGTGTGCTCTTTTTCCTGCCTGTGTACTCTTTCTCCTGCCTCATTGCTGTTACTCCAGTGCTGGTGGTCCCTACTATCCAGGCAGCTGTGGATCCCAGTAAGTGGATTTAACTGCCTGCCTTCCTTTTCCACAGCACGGATTCAGCTGATGGAGTCTCTGGGGTAGCCTGGCCAGCCCTGTTCTCCATGTTCCCTGCCCATTGCTACACCTCTGGCCACAGAGGACCAGGGCTGTGTGGATCTAGTGATGCACACGCCTTATTAAAATTTCCTTTCCCCAGGATGGCTCAATAATGTAAGAGGGAAATATGGAACCACTGGAGTACATTGTTCAGCAAGAATACCAGCTTTGCTGCTTCTTTGTATGTTAGCCACAGTCTTTGAAGCCAGAGCAGAGGCAGTGAGACCTTCTTCTCATCCTGGTGTATATGACTGAAGTGGAAGAATTTGGGGGTAAATCAGACTCCCGCCACCCTCAAAAACTTCAGGTGGAAGATTTCAGCTGTGGGATGGCTCATATATCAGGGGCTAGACATTTTGGTAAATGGAGAGATGTCAGCTCCAACTTCTGGCATAGATAACTGAATAAAATTTCAGTCAGGGAAAACTGACCGTCTTGTTTTCCCTGTGGACTCCTATGTTCTAGATCCTCAGAGTGGTAGAAATTCCAGTTTGCAAAATTTGATTGCCAGACCAAGGAGCTGAGGACAGAAAGGCATATTCCTGTACACAGAAGACATTGATTAAATCCCATCTAGCCACGTTATAGGTACACACCAGTCTTTGAGCTCTGACATAGCTGAGAAACTGAAGGAATTCAGAGCAGAGACCAATCAAAGTCTTCTGCCCTGGTCACATCAGGTGCTCATACATGTAGAGATCAAACGGCAGTCCACAGGCAGGAAGAGCTTCACTTCCCACAGAGACTCATAGCAAGTCTGAAATTACAGCTAGAAAGTCACAGCCATGAAGTTTTTGCCTTCAGTGCCAAACCTAAATTTATTTGACAAAAAAATATGAATTGATTAGACTGCAGTTAATTACATTTCAATTGAAAACTTCTATCAGAGAAGGGGAATTAGGCAGCTTTTGAATTTGACAAAAACATATTGGCTTTGTGTCACAAGAAAAATACTGCCTCGGTATTTTTCATGAATGATTTCAGAATATGCTTTAAATACCATTTCTTGGCTGCTAATTTTCAGCAAATAGAAGTTCAGAAGCCAAGATTAGGAATGTTAATAAGTATTTAATAAAGGTATAAGGAGATGTAAATATGAAGAGGTAAATGGTAATGTTTGAACGGTTTTAATAATGGATTTCATTGAATGTAACTGCAAGGTAGCAGCTAGCCAGGCATTGCATAAGTACGTTATCTTGGGTCACACGTGCAGCAGATAAAGTGTGAATTTTCTGGACTCCTTACATGGCTTTCATATTCTCACTATGCCTATTTTAGATAGTCTTAGCTTTCTTCCTCCAGCCTGCTGGTCAGTCTGCTCTCCTGTGCCTGGCACAGAGCCATGCTGGCTGTACATTTCTGCTGTTGGATGATGAGCACTGCTCTTCTCGAGTGCCAAGGCAGATCCAAGCCCACTCTCAAGCTCACAGGTGCAGAGGACAAAATAAGTGCCAAGCTGTAGCTGATGAAGCTGTTCTGGTGTTGTCGAGGCCTCATGAGCATCGAAGGTGTCCATGCCCCCTTGTCCCTGTGTACTCGCTGCCTGCTCCAGTGGCGTGACACGGGACAGAGGTACATGAGACCAGGCACACTGTGGACAGGGTCAGCGTGCTAACAAATTGCTCACTTGTTTCCTGCAGTAGCTTGGTCTCATCTCTGTTTAACTCCAGGTCCTTTGTGTGTTCAGCTGAACGGATTTACCTTAGTGGAAAAATACGAAACAAAGTCAAGGGGCAAATGGAAAACTGGGAATTAAGAAGAAAGAATAAAATGAGAGGTGGAAATGTTGCAGGCAGGCATGCGTCAGAGGGATGTAAAGAGGCAGGGAGCAGGTGGGATGCCTTGAGAGTGGGGAGGGAGGCGGAGCTCGAGTGGAGAGGTGTTCCCTGCCAGGCATCACCCTGCTTCTGCAGGATGAACCCCATGCATGCAACCAGTGTCCCTGTCCCATTTCCCACCTGACAGTGTTCCAAACACGCATCAGTCTTGAGCTGTGAGGATACTGAGTGTGCCAATAACCTCTCCTTCCAGAAGGGTTTCATGTGGAAAGTTTTGAAGAAGAAAATCTCTAGCATGGGAAGAAGAATTACTGTAAATATTCAATTATCTTGACAGCTCAGTGCTCAAATTCCATCACAGATGAGAAGTTTGTCTGATTTAGCATAGTTTAAGCTTCTGAACCTGTCCCTCCACTCACCCACTCACACCAGAGGCCACAAAATACTTTAGTGGTGCTAAAAATGAGATGCTGTTTCCCTCAGAAGAGATGCATTTCACCCTGTTCTCTCATAATATAGGGAAAGGACTCAGAACCGGCACAGTCTTTTTTTTTTCTTTCCTCCCTTTCCCACATCCTAGACTTTATCTGACTGCTGCTAGATCTTAAAGAATTTATAGTGTTTACTAATAAGATATGCTTTAAACAGCCAAGAAAGAGAGGAAGACAAGATGAAGGGTAGTCAGGTCATGGGGGCTACCCTTGCTCATGGCACTGAGCTGCTACAAAGCAAGGACAAGGAGCCTGGGAATCTCCTGGGGTTCAGTAAGTGGCAACCATTTTGTACTACCTGTAACATTTCCTTGCTCTTGGTTTACAAACACCCAGAAAATGCAGGGTTCTGCAGGTTGCTGGCGTGATAAGGATCCAAAACCCACCTGCCTGAGAGTCCAGATAAGCACAGCACACCTGACCCACCATCACAAGATCTCCAGACACAGGAAATGTGAACCTCCTGACATAAACCTGCTGACAGCTTCTGACTGATCACTTTTTGCGATGAGTCCTTTTGACTCTGTGTCAATCTGGCATCACCTCCATGTATGGCATTAGGAAATGGGGTACAGCCCAAACCTAGAGTGGGTTAAGTGTCCACGGTTTCCAGGCTGTAGGGAGCAGGGCTGGCTGGAGAATGATAATAACAAAAAGAGCTGGGCTAGCAATCCCTGAAATGCTGCAGATGCCTGGAGACTCCAGCAGAGTCACTTGGAGATCCTATTTCGTTAGAGAAAAGAGACAACATTTGGATTTATCAGTTTTAGTGACACAGAAGATGGGTGGGTTTTTGGTAATCAGTGGAGTTTCACTGCACCTTGGTCATCTGCATGGCGGGGGCATGCTGCCCTTGCACAAAGAGAAGCACGAACATAAGCTGATGCTGAAGTGATCACTAGGAAAGAAAAGATGAAAATGAGAGGCCCTGATGCAAAATTACACTGGAATTGCATTGAAGTTGTTGGATACAATCTGCATGACTACAATAGTCACATCTCATCCGCAGGGATTTAAGCATCCTGGATTTCTGTGTTATTACAGCCAAGACCAGGAGGCCTCAGGAAGAACTCTGGGCAGAAGGGGTCTGTTAATTGAGCTGAAGCCCTGGGCCCTCCTAGGGCTGAGTTCATTTTTGTTACAAGTTGCTCTCTAAAAGATTTAGCAGTTGTCCTTTTCTAACCCATCCTTGGGAACAGCCTGCTGTTTTCCCTGGCAGTGTGATTGTCTGTTCAGCTTTTCTTTCTGGCTACAGTGGAATGTAATGGCAGTAAATCTGTGAATCTATGGCCACTGAGGGCTGCAGGAGGCTGGCCTGCTGCTGTCTGAACCACAGAGTTAAGGCAGCATTTGTCTCGTGCTGAAAGGACCCATGGTCACTACTTTGAGGATTAATAATTTTCTAGTGACAGAGGGACTGTACTACATAGGTGGTGAGCTCATTCCAGCTAGGAGAGGGCAGTGATGTGCACCTGGTTAAGGGTACTCACATGCTGTAGCCACAAGAGGACAAAACCCAAATGGTTTGTAAACATTTTAAAACTAATTTTGTATGGCTAAGGCTAAGGAAAGATGTCACCTCTGCCTACTGATTTCATGTCAGCCCTAGTCCTGTGCTTTTCTCCTGTGCTCAGTTTCTGTGAGGGCCACAGTGTTCTTCAGGACTTCCCATTTGGTTCCTCACAGTTCAGAAAAAAGCACTTTTTGAAATTAGATGTATTTTGAGCTAACAGCTTACCTGGTATTTGACTCTGTTTCAGGTTGTTCTGCTACTGCTCAAATTTTTTTTTTTTTTTCCTCAGCGGCAACCCAGTGCTCTTAGGGGATGAGTGTTTTTAGGACAGGAAAGGAAGTTCAGTGGGACTTCACCAAGCTTGGAGACCTTTATGCTTCTGTGCATATCCATACCCCCACAACAGACTGCAGTGTGGGGGCTCCTTCAGTCAGGAAGCTGCCTCTGTGTGCCAGGTCTCTGTGAAGAGCTGTTAGCTCATGTCCTGGGAGCAGTACAGAAGTGTCTGTAGTGTGCTTTGCCCCTAACTGTAGTTCCAAAGTTTCAGCAGGTCTGTCTAATTCTGGAGCAACAACATGCTGATGAGACAATCTTGCTTTATTTGGAGCAAGGTTGGTCAGTGCTTACTCAGGGCCCTCTCACTGTGTGCCTTTGCACCACGCAGGTATGTCCTGTAGTCATGTCCATGCATTTATATCTGTGTTAATCCTCCTTTTATACCCGCTTCCCAGTTTCACCTGACTGAATTCTAAGCCTCTGTCTATCACTCATTCTTTCTGCAGGCTGGTTGAATATTTGTGCTGGGTTTGGGGTCGGGGCTTTTTTAGGGGGGTGGGAATATTTTGATTATCTTCATGAAATCCCTTGTCTCTTCTTCTGCACTTGGTATATGTGGAACTGACAGCTCTGGGGAGGTAAATGAATGCCACTGCATTTCAGAGGAAGAATTATTTCATGCAATTACCCTAAAAGTGCATGAGAGAACAGACTGAAAGGAATGAGGGAGAGAAAGAAAGAGAGCATGAGAGAGGATAATCACAACACTTCAACAAGTTTATCCCATCGTGTTTGAAAATCTATCACTCTGACAAGTCCCCTTTGTGAAAGGTGTAGACAGATAACCAGGCATTAGCTCTTCAAAGTCCTCTTGAATGGAGGATAATCAATAGAAGGATCAGTTCACTGGTCCATTTCACTTGCTGTCTCTCCCTGATTATTTTTTACAGACTGGCTGTACCCCATTTCCCCTCTCAGTGTCTCACTTTAGCTCTCTTATTCAGTTCTCAGTGATTCCTGGTCAGAGGGATTTGGGTCAGCTTTAGGTTGGCTTGTGAGTCTTTCTGTATAAATTATAACATTTTTGTTCTGAAAAAGAGTGCAGTAACAAAAGGCTGTCCCCCCAATCCGTCCCTGTCTCTTGAGTCTTGTTAAAACGCCAAGGAAAAGGGAACTTTTTGTAGTTTCATTACTCATGTCTGAGAAGAGATTCAGCAGAAGCAGTTCCTGTCCTGACTCTGCTGCTATTTCACCTGCCAACTCTGTCACCCTCTTGATCCGATATGCACATCAGGGTTACCCAAGGGAAGTTGGAGACAAAGGCCCATGTCTTCCTGGAGGCCTCGTGTGCCTACGTTCATGAAAACATGAAAGATGCTTTGAGGTCCTCAGGTGGAAATTGCTGGCCAGGATAAATTATCAGTATAATAGTTTCTTGCCATGCTTTCAGAGAGACAGGACATTTGCCATACTGGGTGAGGAGAGAACGCTGGGCTAGGGATTGCTGGGCCAGGTCACTTTTTGTCACCTGCACCTGCTGCTCTTGCAGTAAAGCCAATGTATTAGTCACACCTCTTTGAAGTTATTTAGAGCACAAGTTGTTGGTTCTAAGGTCTAGCATATGTCCTAAAATTAGGCTTTTCCCCTTTTGGTTGGTGTCAGAAAGGAGTGATTCACAGCCATGGGGGGAAGCCTTTCCACCTTGTCAAAACAGTTAGGGCTTTAAGTAAGAGGGTTTGTTTCTGTGTGAGATAAAGCAGCTTAGCTGAAGCTGCCTCTGGGACCATATCCTGCAGTGGGACACGAGGGGAACACGGGGAGCACCCCCCTGTGCTGCAGGTAACTCCCAACAAAACTGGCCACACAGCTCCTGTCCTGCTGGCCTCATGTGCAGTGGCCACCCCCTGTGCGTGCCCTGGCCAGGAGCGCGAGCTCCTTGCCAGTGCATCTTCACGCGGCTCCTTCCTCTCCTGACGCTCCAGCAGGTACGTGTTAGCACAGCTCCTGGCCTGAGTCCATGTGGAATGCGCTCACTGCTCGCTGGGTTTTCTGCCAGAGGAGCTGTGGGCTCTGGGCTTGTCCCCTAGGGCTCACGGAGACTTCAGTTTTGCTTCCAAAGGCTCAGGCTTTCATCCCCATGACTTCCAGAAACAATGAAGAAATGATAAATCTGTGGCTTAAGCCAAAATTCTGGATTCTTTTAAACTTTCTTTTTCTCTCTTTTTTTCTCTCTCTCTCCCTCTCCTTCCCCTTCTGCAGGATGGTGGAGTACTCCCTGGATCTCCAAAACATTAACTTGTCTGCGATACGTACTGTCCGTGTCCTGAGACCCCTGAAAGCTATCAACCGTGTGCCTAGTAAGTTGTGCTTCCCTCTCGCACTTCTCAGCTCGGCTTGTGGGGAGTACCTGGTCAATAAGGCTGTGTGTGGTGGTGTTGTCCCAGCAGGGTTCAGGTACAAAGTGAATAGAGGCTTCTGTAGGGTGTGTGTGGGCTTTTCCCCATCACAGGGCCAAGAGGTGTTGTTGGATGGGCAGGAAAACAAGAGTCTCCCAGCATATCTGCCCTGGTCATCCTTTGTGCATGGCCATGTTGACAGACCTTCAGGAACTGAAGGTGAACAATATGCAGTAAATGAAAGTGGTTTTTCTTCCTCTTACTGAAGGACATCATGGGTTTAATGATGCCTGTAGCCTCAAACAGGCCTGTGTGTTAGGTCTGGAGAAGGATGAGCTTCGGGAAGCAGGGAGAATTAGTTTGCTCAAGCTTTCACAAGGCCTTCCAGATCCTCTCATCTGAAAAATTTTCATGCCATTACAGGTTAGGGGCGTGTAGCACCAACTCATGTTTGTTTCCTCCTCACCTTGTGCTTTGTACTCTCTCTTTTGTGCCAGCTATCCCCTCTGTGAGCTGCTGTGTGTGTATGAGCCAGCTGAACACCGCTGGGCCTGGGGCTGCCAGGGCTGTGTCTGAGCCTGGATGTGTCAGCCCTGGGAGACTTTAGGCATTTCTTCTGCAAGTTTTTCAGTCTTACAGAATGGCAGGAAGTCTCTTTGCTGTTCTTCATAATCTCCCTGATCAGGCTGTCTGCAGTGGCTAAGACTTTGCCAGAGCTCTCCTAATCCTCTAAAGCTCAGATGCTCCTTTTTCTTTTCCAGACCTGGGAAAGTTTGCACAGTTGACCTCCTAGTCTGCATCATATGTTTTTCCTGGTGCCAAAGTCATTTTCATGACACCACCTATTTCTTGAACACACTGTGGAGGTGGATTTCAGAGACTCTAGCTCCATGCAAAGCCCTTCTATAAAGGGATCCTGGATGTACTTTTATCTTTGAGCAATAACCCTGAACAGAAGGTGCTGAAAAGTGTGAAGGAGAAACTGAGGCACAGTCCTGTGTGCCCAGCATGGCAGGAGGGGACCAGGCAAAAGAGCCACCGGTTGGGGCACTGAGAGAACAGCCAAGAATGTAACAGGTCCACCATGTGATCATAGAGATGAGGGTCAAGAGAAGCTTTGGCTATTCATTGTCAGCAAAAAAACTCCCCCAGTCTGTCTCCATCTCTCTGGCCCTTCTACAGAGAGGAGAGGGCTGGGTGCCAGGCCTGGTCCTGGGGTAGGACCTTTCTGTAAGGGGGTGGCCTGGAGGCTGTGCATGGCAGGCTCGCCCCTTCCAGGAAAATATGGGCAGCTATGTGACAGCAGCACCATCCTCGTGTTTTGCAGCCTCCCTTCTTCCCTGCTTCATCAGGTGTGCCACAAGTTTGTGCTCAAAGACTGCTTTGAGAGCCTGATCCCTGTTGTCAGGGTAGACTTAACCTTGGAGGCAAATGGAAACATCTGGAATGATCCAATTAACTCTTACAGGTGTCTGCCATTTTAATTGCTGGACAAAGGTGGTCAGGAGGAGAGCTTGCCTGGCAGAAACTTGAGGCTTTCTATTACTCCTGTTTATCTCCTGGAATAGCCAGAGCTGCCCCACGGAGGAACAGTGTGAGCCATGTCAGAACTGACCCAGCAGGGACCTGCTCCATCTATGCAGAGGCACCAGAGATGCTTTCCATCATCTTTCCTGACCTTTGTGGAGCAGATGCCATTGAATTTCCCCTGGCTGTCCCTGCCCTGACACTGCCTTTTTGCTCTTTTCATCAGTATAGAACTTTACCGGTATGAAATTGATGCTGTTTTAATTTCCACTCTGTGGTTAAACCTTTATGTATTTTTCTTGCTACATAAATCTGTGGTTATATGCAGAGAATGTTTTGGAAGAAAGACATCCTGCCATTAATTAAAACAAAAAAAAGAACGAAACTGGATTCCCTGGGAGAGGAAGCATCGACTTGAGGGTGGAAAACTAGTGAAAAGGCTGTAAACAAAGGCTTGTGATAAATGGGAATGAGCTGCATTAGAAGAAAGTGCCTAGTGGGGTACAACAAACATAATTAATGGGACCTTTGGTCACAAATCTTTTTTTAATGTCTTTTTAAAGTTCTTCATTACTAATCTGAAGCAAGAGCAAAGTCTATTAGTGAGATGTACTGATGATACCGAGATGGAGGTGTTGCAGGTTCTACCAAAGAAAGTGGGAAATAGGACAGCAGGTGGCAGAGGGAGATTGAGGTCATGGTTGTGAGTATGAGATGTCTGGGGAGAGGCAAGGAGTGGGGGGTGGTTAATCTCAAAGGCAGATATTTGGCCATGTTCCAAAGGCTGTGATGGGACCGGGTGGCCCAGTGTTCACCTTGGACATTTCAAAGGCTTCCACATGGACACGCAGGTAGGGACTGATTTTCACAGAGGAGTCTGGCTGTGTGGACTGAATAATGGCAATTTATTATCAGGAGAATGGACAAAATGATTAGGAACCTGGCTGATTAGAGCATGAGTGGAAGAGTGCTCAAGTGGTCTGTCAGGTGGATTATTTAGAGCCCAAAGAATTCTACTAATCCGCCAGTGTTTGAGAAGTCCACATACTTACACGAGCAATTTCTGGAGAAGTTTGAGAGAAATTTTGTGCCACATGAAAAAAAAAGAAAAAAAGGCAATATCAGAAAATTAGGAGAGAGGAAATTCAGAAGGAATTTCTAAGGAAAGAGTAGCAACATGGCAGAGGAAAAAGTTAATTAAACTTATTTTATATTCTTGGCAGGTGGGCAAGGCTGAAGTTTAAACGCCCAAATTCCCAAATTGGATGTGTCTAAATTCTGGTTATGCATGCTACTGAAAGCCCTTCCTCACAGTTACACTTCTGAGGCTTTGAAACAATATCCCATAAGGAGCCGGCAAATTCTATTTGCCAGTGCTGTACTCATTATCTATGGTACAAAGGATGCGTGTAAGGATGTAAAGTCTCTCTGAATCATGACAGAAGAAGAAAAGGACATCCAGTGTAACCAAAAGGTGGGAAACTGCCATTAAGAATGACAGTTTCTACTCAGTTTGTAGTTAGGCTGTAAAACTCACTGTCACGGGAAGTGGCACTGTGCAAGTAAAGGAAGTAAAATGGGATTTTTCCGGAGGATGCCCCATCCCTGGAAGTGTTCAAGGTCAGTTTGAATAGGGCTTTGGGGAACTGCACTAGTGGAAGGTGTTCTTGTCCTTGGCAGGGAGGTTGGAAGTAGATGATCTTCAGTGTCCTTTTTGAACCAAACCATGTTACGACAGCTCACATGGAGACACTTCTAGATTTCAAACCTCCTTTGGGGTTAGAGCTGATCTTTAGCTACCGGTTATCAGCAATTGATTGAATTTCTTGCAGTTCTCAGCAGGATGCGCTGCTGACCATTTCAGATTTCCTGTCTGAAGGAACCTGAGGTTCTGCCCCGCCTGATCATTCCTCCATTCTCATGTCATCTTGGAGTGTACTAGAGAAAACACGAGGCACCCTGGTCTTGTAATACGTATCACACCTTCATTAACATTCCCTCTGATCTCTTGCACTCCTAACTACAACCTCAGGAACTCTACCTTTTGGAGTTATGTTTGAAAATGCAGGACATGAAAAATCAGAGACTGGTCTGGTCCTGTTGCCATGTGATTCAGTTCCATGGCAATGAGCTGGTGTGACAAGCCCTGCAAGTCACTAAAGAAGTGTAAAGAGTAAAAAAATACCCTCGAGGTCTCTGTCAGAGGTAGTTGCTTTCCACTCTGGGCATGTCTGTGTACTGGTCTTGGGGTGAAATTCCACATCCATCTGTTGTTATCCTTTTGTGATTGTGTGGCAGGTTGCTGGGTGAAATACTGCTCTTTGTGCTGGCTCTTTTTTCATTGCTTCTTCTCAAGGCGCAAGGCACAAGGTTTGAGGGGGGGAGGCTGGTTTTGTTTGATTTTTGCCTGCTTTTGAGCAGTGAGTCTGTGATCATTTCTGGTGATTTGAATTTCTTGCTCTTCTTTTATTAAGTTTTTTTGACATTGAAGAACAAAATGTTTCTTCATTTTACTCTTTCTTGTCGCATTGGCCTTATGCAAAGAAGAGCCCTTGCATTATGTTTGATGTCTTCCAGTTTCCACTTACAATTTAGTAGCTGATTCATCATTTGGAAGCAAATTTCTTCAGCTGAGCACACTGTATGGAAGCGAAGGAATCTGTTGCAGAGCAACTTTACAGAGTAGAAAGTGTATATATGTGCTAATACTCTGTATGTAAGCGCAGTGATACTTCTGTGGAGTTATAGGTATTAGAAAGATAACATTATATGACTATTACTAGGTGTACAGGAAATAAAATTTCAGATTTGTGGGAAGTTCTGCTTTTTCTAAATGTGGCTTTTTCCAGTCAGAACAAAAATAATCTTTTCCCATCCATTTTAATACAGCTTTATGCTGCCTAATTTTAGGTGGTTTGTTTCGTTTGATGTTTTTTCCTATACTGGGTCCTGACAAAAAAGTTTAAAAATCAGAATCCTCAATCATGCCATTCTAGTATAAAAATCCTTTCCGCTCTTCTTGTCCTCCTTTTCTTCTTTTGCTGAATGTTTTAATAACTATTGCATTTTTAAAATTTCAATCTAATAGCTTTTTTTTCCCTAGTACAAGTGCTGTGTATCAAAATCTTGGTCTAGTTCCATTTTTCTTTATTAATGATTGTAATTATAGTAGCTCCATGGGTCCAAATAGACTGGAGTTTTCTACTTTTCTTCTACAGATCTCAAAGATATAAACCACAGCTTGTTATTTTCAGTCTTTCTTATGCTTCACACCAGGTTAGTGGGACCCAGTGAGTGTCACCAGCAGACTCAGGAATACAACTGACATCTCCTAACTTGTAGTTCTACATTCATCTTGCTAGACCAAAGCATCAATATAAAAATAATCTGAAGCATCTGAGTGCTGAAATGGGAAAAGCAGATGTTTAACATTTAAGCCTGCTTTAAATCTGTATTCCACACCAAGCTACCTGTGCTTGGCGCTGTAACAGTGCCTAAAACAGAGTAATCTGGCTACGAACCCCGCACTTGGCATGGGGGAAAAGTGATGACATTTGCTTCTCTAAATGTGTTTTTGAAGAACTAATTTCACTGATGAGCGTGTGTGAAATGAGCTTCTGACTGAGATATATTAGGCTGTAAAACAGTCTCATTTACAGCTAGATCAGACAAAAACCAAATGCATTTGACAGGCACAGTCTTGCCCTAGCAGTTGGAAATGCAAAGGGATTATGAAATTCCTCTTCTAAGTGCCCCCCACAGAGTCTTTGCTTCAGATGCTTCAGTGTTCTTGCAAGAGGACTGTCACTTGCTTGTTCTCTTCCAATGCTGATTCCCTTTCAAAAATGTACTCTTCCAAATGACTCTTTTGGAAGTACATTTTTTCCCCCTCTCAGCTTTATTTGTGAAGCAATAGCTGAAATTCAGATACTGTTGATTTTTCCAAATATTTAAACTTACCCAACTCACAGTTCTTTGTATGAGGTGCTCTGTAAATATTTGCTATCACGTCTCAGTGACAAACAAACCACCCTCACAAGCATGTGCAAATGTGTATACACACAGATTTATCCACATACAGCCTGAGCAGGTTAGTAAAGGCACGGGAGCGACGTTCTCTTGCAGCACCCATACAAAAAAGTTAAGAGGTTACAAAGCCCTTTTCATTCCCTGGTCAGGGTGTGTGACTGAAATGTATTTAAAGGTGAAGCTGCCAGGTTTCTGAAGGCTCTGTCCCGGAGAGATGGGCAGGGAAAGGATGGAGAAAAGCCAGCAGGAAATGGACTTGACCAATGGCATCAGGTTCAGTCTGTGTCCTCCCTTCCCAACTGAATGGAGCAAAGCACTGAATCGAGCAATGTGATTTACACCTGGAGCATGCAATTAAAGGATGCTTTTCCTCCAAGAGGGGGACAGATCAGAGAAGGAATTGTCCTCAGAGCTGCAATATCCTGTATGTGCAGCTCTTCATCAAGTCAGTCAAGCCCTAAATCAGATGGGAATACCCAGGATAAAGGGAAACAGTGCAAAGGAGAGCAGAGCAGAATTAGGATTAATAGAGATGAGAACAGAGAAGAAGGGGGGCTGGAAAGAGAAATACACAGGAGGCAAGTGGTAGGGTTTGCCAGGCACAGCACACAAAGGCCTGATGCACCTCTGTATGTAGGATAATGCAGAGAAGTGGGGTGGAGGAAATCAAAACTGATATAAAGTCAAGAGTAGTATAAAGAAGATCTATTGACTCACAAATATGCTGGATGGGTTTGCAAATCAATGCTTCTCTGAAGCTTTTTAACAAACCAGTTGGTCTGTAACCAGACCCACATTTCGTAGTGCTGGAGGAAGCCTTCAGAGAAGCCTGGAATGGCTGGGGTTGGAAGAGACCTTAAAGATCATCTCATTCCAACCCCCCAGCCGTGGGCAGGGACACCTTCCACTAGAGCAGGCTCCTCAGAGCCCCATTCAGCCTGGCCTTAAACACTACCAAGGATGAGGCATCCATAACTTCTCTGGATGTTCCAGGGCCTCACAATGCACAGTAAACAATTTTTTCCTGTACTTAATTTAAGTCCTCAGTCACTGAAGACACGCTCCAATTTTATTTACTTGTTGTCTGAGCTCAGTGCTGTTTTTCATGTGGATTCCAAGTGTGCAGTGTATTGCCAGGTGTTTAACTGGGTAATCAAAGTAAATCTAGGAGAAAAACCCCCAAACACAATGAAAATTATATTCTTTGGTTAATGTAGCTTCATGGCAGGAAGCTGGGAAACACTGAAATGCAGGAAATATAGACCTGGAAATGCCTTGTTTTGTATCATACATTGATTAGTTTGTTTTTTTTGTGGTCACAGATTATGGGAGAAAGTAATATTTCCTTCCCTGAACCAGTCCACTTAATTTCACTATTAGTAGCAACTATTCAAAAGTCACAAACTGTGTGCTTGTAGGTTTTTCAGATGGCTCTAAAGCCATGAGATTTCAAAAAGGAAAAGGAAAAATAATCACAGATTATATTTATTTTTCCTGTGGCTTTCAGACCTTTAGACCTGTGACTCGTATCTTTTTTCCACCCATAGTAGTGGGGAATAGAAATGTCTCTCTTTTTTTTTTTTTTGGTGTAATCGGAGATTGTCAAGTCATAGCAAGATTTCACACCTGAAGGCTTCTGCCGTGCCTCCCAAGACTGACGATAAAAATCACAAGAGTCTGTAATAGCACTTCAGAATTTGTGTTACTGGAAGTAAAGCAAGCCTGGAAAAAAACCAAACCAAAACATTACAGAAACCAGTCACAGAAAGGCCTTTGATGGAATCTTTATTTCTCCCTTCTCCTGTAGGGGAACCTGCAGAGCCAGAATTTTAAAAAATGCTTAGTGCCTCACAGCTCCCATTGTGACAATTCTGCTGCCTGTTCAAACAAGCTCAGCCTCCAGTGTACACAGTGCTCACGAAAGCCCAGCTATGTATTTTGCTGCCTAAATGGGAGCTGAGCTGTTTTGCAAAATCTGTCCCATGGGACCTATCAAGCAATGGATACCATGGAAATGTGAGCAATAATGACAGTGTATTATGGGGTGAATGATACTGTCATATTACACTAATGCAAATTAAACTTTGTGTGTGTGGGCAAGGCAATTTACAATCATAACCTTAAATTTCTCTATCTTTGTGTATTTTGGGACCGATTCTCCTGTTCGTACTCATTTCACGTAATGTCATGTCATTGCCTGCAGTAGAAAGAAACATGATTCATGCTAGTGACAGCAAGAGGAAATTAGCCCTGTTAAATCTTAACCAGAAGTTGCACCAACGCTGTTTTACATAATATTTTGCATTATTCTGTCCCACTTAGCACTAGAGATGTGTAAAGAACTTAAGGATATTTATAGAATGGAGGCAAGTGGCTCGCGGCCACAGCACTGGAGTTGACTTTTGTCCTTGGTGTTGGGTGGCTCCTGCAATTCTGAAAGAAAAGCTGGCACTGTATGTTTTTAATAGACTCTTTATTGAAAGTGAATGCAGTCATCATTGCGGTGATAAATGGGGGAAAAAATGAGATGATCAGTGAATGAACTACTGTAGCAGGTGGTAGTAGGTGTTGCTTATTAGATGTTCAGTATTACAGAAAAGAAGAGAATGACAGAAATCCCCCAGAGAGACACCTCTCTAAGAAATAATCTGACACCTGTCATCACTCTCCAAGACAAGGTTGCTTAACAGTCCAAAGCTTGCAGGGGGATAACAGCAAAAGAGTGAAGAAAGGGGCTGCTGACTGCGACCTTTGCCTGCATCCATTTCTGCTCATGTCACGGATTATGTGGCTACCAACCACACTATGGTGGCATGTACTGAATGCCTCTGCCTGTGGAGGAGGAGATTTCTGTTGTTATCTGTGAACCTTAGCTGGGCTTACAGCATCCATAATAACGTGCAGCCTGCTGCAGAGCTTGGGTGTCTCCTTCTTTTTGGATGACAGCAAAGCTTAGACTGTGGCTGCTCTTTTTCCTAGAAATGTCAGCATTTAAGTGCTGAGGTAAATGCTCTGGATTTGGCTCTCTTTCTTGAGGCCACTGCAAGCCTGGGGTCAAGTCTGCAATGAGGAGGCTTCACTCTGAGATTGCTTCTTCACATCACCTGGCAGCACCACCTGAGCCCCCTCTGGCAGCCTGCTGATCACTGTGGCTCTGCAGTGCCTGTGCGTTTATTTGCTCCTCCTCCCCTCCAAGGAAAACACCTTATCTCTGGTTTCATTTGCACTCTCTTTTCGGTGGTTGTTTTAGCTGAACGTCTGTTGGGAGGTGTTTTAAGTGGTGCATTTTTTCTCCCTTCTTACTTTTCTTTTTGATGTTCATGACCTGACCTGGTCTATGTCTTGCTCTCTGACTGAAAAGAGGTGAGGTCTGTGTTAGTCCCTGGCTCCCAATGGAATTGTTTCTACAGACTTAGAGCAAGCTTGAAGATAGTTTTTTCTCTTACGTGAGAGAACCTTCTCTGGAAAGCTCTGTTGTTCCAGCAGGGTGAAGCTCTGGCCAACTGATTTTTTCTGGAGTTCTAGTCTCTCTTTTGTCTACCTCACGCTTAAGCTGAGGAGTACTTTGAAGGTGAGGACTTAGGGGCACTTAATGTTCAACCTTGATTCAGTATTCTAAGGGAAGTCACTGTATGAAGATGAGGCTTGGTGTGCCCATGCTACTGAGGAAATCAGCAACAGCTCTTTGTATTGGCTGAAGCTTTACAAGTGCTGGAAATGTCATGTTTTGCTATCTTCTGTGGTTACACTGAGGAGTGACAAAGATAATTTGAGGTTATGCCATCAACAGGCTGTGTAGAATGAGGTGTCTGAGCCAGTCAGGGATGCTAGAAGGCTTTGCTTGTCGGTAAGCTGAGAGTGGGGAGTTGGTGAGGGGCTGACCAGTGCTCCTGAGCTACGGGTCGTGCTGACCGTCTGCAAGTGCTAAACCCCCAACTCTGAATGTACCCTGCAAATACACCCAGAACCTGACAAAGAGATCGATGGGAAGACTTTGCTTTTCTCTGAATGAGGTCAGCGTGTCTGGGGCAGTTTTTCCTTTGCAGGAGAACTGGATTAAGGTCTCTCAGTACCTCATCCTGTCAACTGGACCTGTCTTCCCACAGAGTTAATTTAATTTGGGTCTGGCCATCCGTCTGGACATGCCCTCTCTTGCCTTGGTGCAAAGCAGGTGGTGATGGTTTGCAATGCGAGTGAGGCTGGCTTTGCAGCTTGAGGGCAAAGCATCTGGAGCTGCACACTGGCTCTTCCAGTTGAGTTTCTTTAGCTTATACGTGTTGTTCGCAGAAGAGGCCTCAGTCAGGAGGAATGCAGCAAAGGGAAAAGATCTGTGTGGTGAGGAAAGCTGTGGGTTATAATATCGGTGAGGTTGGCAGTGTGTCTGCTATTGGACCGCAGCTGATCGGTGTCTCTTGGCAGTAGTTTGGCCCAAGTTTGAGCTGATATTTGTGAATGTAATGTGTGAAATGACAGCTAAGCCTCTGGTCAGCAAGAGATCAGTGAGGACGGCCACAAGTTTGAGCACCAGCTTGCACTGTGCACATAAACCAAGATTATTTTAACTACAGGGGTTGGCTAAAAAAAAAAAAGGGTGCGTGTCTCTCTCTGTGTACTTTCTGCACAATCTATCTGCTAGAACGGTTCCTCGGTTCTGAAAATTTCCATAAAGGAGCATGGACAGGAAAATCCTGCCAACCACATGCTAGCTGGATGGACTGCCATGTGTCCTGGGGCAGGGGAGGAAGGAAAGAAGGCACGCTTGGACAAGCAGCCTGGCTGAGGGACACAATGACACTTCAGTCTGCATTCTGCAGAATGTCCTGCCAGCTACAGTCACAAGCACTTGATGGGAAGGAGATTTGGTTTTCTTCCAGTTAAAATGACACCTGGTAGCTTGGTCCACAATGCAGGTGAGATGGGCGCTGAGAATTATGTTCTCCTCCATCTGCTTTACCTCAAGCAAGGGAATGATTGCCTCAAACCGCTATCTCCTTTTGACTTCACACGCATTGGCTTTGTCCCTCACGCTATAGCTGGGGCGGATTGAAAGCCTCAGAGGTGAGTGAGATATAACAAACCAGAAAGAACAGGGTTTCTCACCGCTCCTAAGCCGCGTTCGTGTCACAGGGTGATTAGCTCTAGGGAGTGAATCAGCTCAGCTGTCGGTCCTGGCGCTTGGGAGGAGGCAGGCGGAGAGAAGGCGAAGTGACAGCGCTGCTGAGCAGGGGAGGCGGTGGCGTGCCGGGCACACCTGCCCCGCACAGCGGGCTCTGCTGCCGGGGGCTCCCCGGCCTCCCCCCCAGCCCTGCCCTGCCCCGCCGCCGCCACCACCGCGCTCTCCCCGGGGCGGGCACGGCAGACGGGTCCGCTTAGCTGCCGTGGCCAGGCTAATCGGGGTTGATGGTGAGTGTCTGGAGGGAGCTGGGGTCACCGTAGTGTCTGCAGAGTTTGTCAGGAAGGGCCTCTGGATGCCACCAGGGTGAGACAGACGATTTGCTTCTTCCGAAGCCCGGAGGGAGCTCAGAGACTTTGCTCAGCCCAGTGCTTCCTTCTGATAGGTCACTTCCTGGCACTTCTCTCACCTTCCCACCATTTCTCATCCCTGTGACATACTTTCCCCTTATCTCCTGCTGTGTTTGAGTGGTGAACGGATCTGTGGCTTTGCTCCTGCAGGATATCTTACCAGAAGCAGCCCTGCCTTCGAGGTACCATCGAGCACCTTCCCTACCCCTTGCCCAAGGGCATGGATGAGCAGCAGGGAAGCATTATGTGAGCATTGTTTTGTGAGGTTCCTTCCTTGGATGCCCACAGATGAGGCCATTTCATTTCCTCCCTTCCCCTGGTCTCCTGGTCAGAGTGAGTGGAGAAAAGGCCTTTCCGAGCCCACACCTGGCACTCATGAATACTTAATGTTTCTAGCTTTTATTTCCCTTGAAGAGTAAAACCTTTTCATATTTGATGCCCTGGAAGGCTGTTTGGTTGCTGAATGTTGTTTCATCAATGCTCTCCCTCCTCGCTCTTCCTCCAGACTGCCCAGCCTCTCTTCCTTTCTCTTCTCGAGCAGTGTTTCCTTTTTTACAAAGGATGCTTCAGAAAAGGTCACTGTCCCTTTCATATCCTCTCCTTACTGTGAGCCAGCATGGCTGCCGCTCTGACAATGCTAAAGGACAAATGGGGATGTGGGGAAAGGCAGCAGTGGGGAGGGAGGCCAGGAACAGTGTGCACATAAGCTGCGGAGCAGCACAGAGGCAGAGAGGAGTTGTAGGCACAGCAAAAGAAAAGTAAAGTGGCAGAGCAGCAGGTAGAGGCAGCAGAAGGTGGGAAGAAGGCAGCAGCAGGATTTTGATGAAGAATTGGCTTTCCAGCACCTTTCAGAATTTGTCATGCAAGAAGTACAGGTGTTGCTGTGGATGGCAGCTTGTCCAGTGAGAGCCTTTTGGAAAACGGAGGCGTCCTAGTTCCCCAAACCAGAATACTCCCAAAGCTGCACTGCCCATTTCCATTGTCGGGCAGTTGCTTTAGAGACCTCGTTATTTTGGCCACCACGCTCTATGGTAAATCATCACCTGTTATCCTTAAGCTTTTCAGCCTTTCTCCCTCTTTCTCCTGCAATTGCATCTGATGTTTGAACATTTGGATGGGTGTAGATTCAGCGTTCCTGCTTTTGAAGAGCCAGTCTCACATCCACAGTCAGCAGCAATAGGAAGAGAAAGATGAATCTGTCTAACTGTGAAATTAAAAAAAAAAAAAACAACAACAACTTTTGTTTCATTTAGTCTTAGGACCTGTCAATACTGAAATTCTTTGTGAGGTGGGGCCAAGTGGTGGGGCCACCTGCCAGTTCTTGGGTCATGGCCCCACATTCCCCAGAGGGCCTAACATGAGAGCAATACCTGTGATCTTAGAGCTGTGGAGAGCATAATCTTGTACCATCAGTAATCCCTCTGAGAGTCAGGATGGAGAACGTATGGGCAGGCAGGATGTTTCCAAGAAAAAGGCAGACAAGTTTTGCATGTCACTTGCTTTCCCTTGGAACACAGACAAAATCAATTTTTGCAAATTCTGACCCAACAAGCGTGCTGTCTGTAAAATTCCAGTGGCAATGTCTGTTCTGTCTGTTCTTCATTTCAGCATAAGGGCAGCCTCACTTCTCCCATTACCCAGCTCTGAAATGGAGCTAGCATCAACTGATCTGAAAAACATCACCCCTCTTGCAGCATTACTGGCACAGCTTCCCATGTCACTTGGCTCTCCCTAATGTACCGACCAGGACACTATATAGGAACTACTGAGCTTGTTCTGTGACTCAACATTAATGCTGGGAACGCAGCGCTGCAGTGAGGCTGCACAGTCTTGAAGTCCAAGTGCTGTCCAGAGTGTTTCTCTAGGGCCCAGTAGGTCGCAGTGGCAGGCAGCAGGGCACTGTGGCTGTGCTGTTGGACTTGGTGTGCTGAGAGGTCAGAGAGCTGTCAGGGACTCAGGGCATGGCTGTGATCCCCAGCGAGTGGCTGGAGCTGTGCCCCTGCTCTGCCGAGTTACTGATGTACTTGTCTAGAAGCTGCCTCACGTGGTGACTGGTGACACAGCTGGACAGTCAGGCAGCAGGGCTCAGCTGCTCCACAGCCTGGTCTTAGAGCTAGTGCCATCATCCCTTATCCTTCACAATCCCGTGTAGGCACCATTAAGCATCTTCTCCTTCCTACACATCGCTTACCTGTAAATACTACTCCTGTCTCTTCTACCCTGCTCTGTCCCCAAAACTTTCTCTACTAATCTAAGCCAGTCTGATGTTCCACAGCAAGCACACTTCTCCTTCTTCCTTCAGTGTTTGTGAATTCCATGCCTGCCTGCCTGCCCCACCACAGGTGCCACTTCCCTCTCTGAGGCATGGGCAGTCCAGGGAATAGACATGGAGCATAATGTATAGTATTGTGTGGTAATTACTTGACGCTGGGTATACAAGAGGGATTATCTGGTGCCTCAAAGGGCTGTCAGAGAATACTAATCTTACCTTCCCTTCCTCCTTCCCCTTCCACTGCCATCTGAAATAATGAATTGGTTATAAATACCTAATTAGCTAATTATTTGCTGCCCTACATGGAACATCTTCAGTGAAGGAACTCTCTGGGTACTTGGGGGAGGGACCTCCATGGAGGCGAGGAGAGACATCCTCGTGAGGTGTGCACAGGGGTAAAGGCAGTACTGTGATGCTCAGAAGAATTTCTAGACTTTCACCATCCCTGGAGAGCAGAGGAAAAGCCATTAGCTCCATGGAGAAACGAGACTATGTTTACCCCTTCTCGCGGCTGTGAGCTGAAGAGCCAAGGGGAAAATAAAACCACAGGAATAATTCATTAGGTAATTAGAGAGTAAAAAAAAATTTTTTTGGAAACATTTGCACAGGGCAGAGATTCTGTGCTGGAAATATTTTGGGCTGTGCCTGCTACTTGTGTGCTCCAGCCCCAGTGAGGCACGACGACTAGCCAGGGGAGGAAATTGTGGTCTACATGACTGTCTCTTGATGATACTTTCACTGATAAAAACCCAATTATCTATGCCGGTTTATATGTTCTGGAAAGGTTCATCCCACTGGCAGGCTGGCCTTGGTCTGTCAGTCCAGGTCTCACAGGTTGCAGCATGCAGTTGTTGTACCAGGATGGCTTTCAGTCTGAGCCATTGGATAATGGGGCTGTTGAGCTGATGTGCCCCTTTGGGACAGTTGTCACTCTGTTGTCTTTCTGCAGGGAAGCGGGAGGGAGGGATGTCAGTCACATAGCTGATGGCACCAAAAGTCTCGTTCTCTTTTCTTCTCTGCTGCAGATGGAGGCCTAAGGTTAAGAGATCATGGCAGCTCTGCTGGCTGCCTGTCAGTAGGGGTTAGGACAAGAAAGGGCAATAACCATAAATCTGGCCTGCTTTCGACAGTAGTTAATTTCTGACACTCTGCTTTTATTTTCATGGGGCCTTTTAAATTTTTTTTCTTTTCTAATGCTTACTTGTAATCTTTTTCTTCTCCTTCCCTTTCTCTCTCCCTTTCTCTTTCTCTATCCTCGTGTCGTCCCACACTTGCTCCTTCTGCTTCTCTTCTCCCCCTGCAGGCATGCGCATCCTTGTGAACTTGCTCCTGGACACCTTGCCCATGCTGGGGAACGTCCTTCTTCTCTGCTTCTTTGTCTTCTTCATCTTCGGCATCATTGGGGTGCAGCTGTGGGCTGGGCTGCTCCGCAACCGCTGCTTCATGGAGGAGAACTTCACAGTGTGAGTGACTGGGAGACAACGTCTCCTTCCTTTCTTCCAGGGATGTTTCTCTTTCCCTCTGTCTGCTCATGTCTTCTGCCAGGGTCTCTGTGTACCACTTACTCCAAGTGTGGGGTGATAGTGCGCAGGGCGTTGGTCACATCTTGCAGTGGAAAGGGAGGGTGGGCAAAGACAGCTCGTTTTCTTCTGTCTTCACAGCAGGTATCTGGGCTTATTTGCATTTGATCGCGGTACAGGTTAACATGGCTGCCCCCTCCAGCCATGCCCGGTAATACAGGATGGTGCTGCCACACCCGGAAGGACCTGAAACTCTGAAACACGCTGTCTTTCTCCTGAACCTGCTCCCTCTTCAGAAAACAACACTCACAGGAGTCTTACAGAAAGCCACAGTGCTGCCTGATGCATCCAGGGACATCTTTGGCACCTCCGAAATGGAGCTGGGGTCACTGTTTGTACAGTGATGCATTACCTCTGGAGGGACACTGAGAAATCACTAGGAAACTTCAGGAGCAGAATTGCGTGTGGCCAGTGCCATGGGAAAGGGATAGAGGGCTGGTGGGAGAGATGTCCCACAGCTGGGTTAGTAGAAGTGAGAGCATCTGAAAGCAAAGAATGAATGTTTGAATGGGAAGAAAAACTCGTGGGGAAACATGGGAACAGTTCTGGCAAAGAGAGCCTGGAGCCACACAGGGGTCAGTTACAGGTATCTGAGGTTTATTCGGGGGGTTCAGGGGTGAGTCTGCAGAGCACAACTTTATTCCTCCCACAGGCAGTGGGGTAAAAAGCTCCTGCCTGCCATGAATTCTCCGATTACCCAGTTTCAGGGCACAGCCCCTGCTGTTGACTTTCTGGCTTTAGTAGATCTCAGGCTTTAAAATGTTTTCTTAAAACCGTATGCTAATCCCAGGTGTGCTATCAGTGTAGACTGCTTAAAGAAAACCTAGAGCTGTAGATCAGTTTAGACTGATTAAACAGCTCTGAAGCTTTAGATCATCTCAAATTGGAAAAAAAAGGCGTGAAAATACAATGTGCAGAACAGCAGTGGAGTTGCAGAGCAGGAGCTGCTTAAAGTAGGCATTTCCTGTGTTTATTTATTCCTTGGGGAAAAACTAATGTTTAGGATGAGTGTCCTTTATGTAAATCAGGAGTAGCACTTCTTTAATGAGTGTAATTACATCCATGCAGAGTTGATGTAACTGAGAAGTGAATTGAGGCCACAGCCCTCACAGTGACAGATATTAGAAAATATTTGGCAGACTCTTACTGGGGAAATCAATTCTGAAGGTACCCATGCACCAGTGACGAGGATGAGTTACAACATATCTTTGTAGTTTAGTCCTGCTTAGTTCAGAATCAGAGACTGTCTTTGCTTTTTCATCAACACCTTTTCTCTTCTAAAGACACTTAGTGAAAAAGTCTGCATTTGCACAATGTGAAAGTTGTGCATTGTAGCGCTGCAAGGAATACACCAGATAAAGTTTAATCCAATTTTTTTATCTCCACCTTTCACTTTTCTGGTATTAGCTCATCTCCAACTAGGCAAGCATAGATTATTTTAATTATTCATGCATTTGGAATGTGCTTGCATTATTTGGAAAAAAGACATGAACTTGTCATGAAACATTGCACCCATAATGCCAGCTGTCAAGGAGGAGTCAAAGTTAAGGTTAAGTCAATTTTATCTTTCCATTTCCAAATTTTAAGGCTTATCTGTGCAACGTTAATTATGCATGAACTGGATTTTTTTTTAGAAGTACAGAAGGTTCACTACCAAATGTTATAAAACATGTCCATCAGCAGTTACATATATGAACATATTACAGTAAAGCCTGATGAACTTCCTTAATGTCATTGCATCTGATTTAGCTTTGATGTTAACGGGGAGAGTGATCAGACTGCAAATCTCTGCATTCCAGCTTTTCTTCATCTCCATGCAAGCAGATTGTGTAATTTGGCATGGGGTGATCTGATTGCAGGAAGAACTCTGAAAACTGGGGATCTACCCTAGAAATGTCCTGGTTTTCAGGAACCCTGTCTTTCTTCTTCTTCTCCTGAGGCAATAAACCTGGAAATCCCCTACCCAAATGCAGTCCTTAATGTCAGAATGGGGGTTCCCAGCTCCACCAGTATCACTGACAGGAAACTCTCTGTCACAGAAAATTTGACTATGGGTTCTTTTGCAGACAAGGTGACATTGTCCTGCCCCCTTATTACCAACCAGAGGAAGATGATGAGATGCCCTTTATCTGCTCGCTGTCAGGAGACAATGGAATTATGGGCTGTCATGAAATACCCCCACTGAAGGAGCGAGGCCATGAGTGTTGCTTGGACAAGGATGATTATTATTATTACAATTCAGTCCGGCAAGAGTTCAATATCAGTGGCATGTGTGTGAACTGGAACCAGTACTACAACGTGTGCCGCACCGGCAACGCCAACCCACACAAGGGTGCCATCAACTTTGACAACATTGGCTATGCCTGGATTGTGATATTTCAGGTAAGTCTGAGTTAGCCTCCTTACAAGGCTCAGGCTTATTTTTCTGTTTTTCAGACTCAGTCTTTCTGGGCTCCAGTGGTAGTTTCTGCAGGGTGTGACAGAGATGCAAAGTAAAGGGCCTTGCAACTCCCCTGGTAAGGGAGACAGCGCACACATGAACAGTGTTCCTGAAGATGGGGAGGTGTGGACACTGAAAAGCTTCAGCAGAGAAATTTTCCAGTTTTCTGCAGCATTCTGTGAGAGCTCTGTGTTTCTCACAAAAGCTATGAAAAACACTGCTACAGGTTTTTGTAAACTCATTCTCTATCTTGCACCTGGTGTTTTTTACCAAAGGATTGTTATGGTTTTCTGAGAAGAATATTTTCAAATAGCCTCCACCAATCATTCTGAGAGGTGGTGGGTCAAAGAATCGATGACTTCTTGCAATCCTAGCGAAATAGGGGATAAAACCCCATCCATATATTCATAAATAAGTCACTCTCCCTGAATTCTGCCTGGCTTGTTTCTCTCCGTCCCAGGTACAACAGTGTCAGGGAGGGACATAGAGTAGTTCCAAGTCCTTGCTGAAATAAGTGCCATTCTTCAGCCTGACTTGTACCAGTTTCCGCTTCAGTCCAGACAATTATAGTAAAGGAATCTTTATTTTTTTTTTTAATTCCCAGTACGCGTTGCAGATGGGAGCTAAATTCCATGCCTTTTTTCTTTTCCTCCGGCTGTACGCGGTGTCCAGTCCAAGGGGCACAGAAACCTGCTGCAGGTTTTCCCCTGCTGCGATCCAGGGAAATGAACTGTTTTAATGAAATATTCCTGCTGTGGACTAGAATGATCTCACAGGCTTTGACAGTATGCCAGTGTCACCAAGCAGTACCATGCTGATTTCCCAAAATGGAAATTTGGCTTCATTGAAATGAATTGTTGTTTCTCACCTTTCTTGGGTTGCAACCGTCCTGCCAGTATCTGCTTGTATACACTGAGGAGTGAACTCTGGAATACCACTTCCCTCCTGTTTCTCTTGTTGTTTGTCTTTGCAGGTGATCACACTGGAAGGGTGGGTGGAGATCATGTACTATGTGATGGATGCCCATTCATTCTACAATTTTATCTACTTTATCTTGTTGATAATCGTAAGTATAAGGTTTGATGAATGTCAGCAATGCAAGCTAAGAGCCTACAAAAAATAGGTCTTAGATCAACATAGATCCTGAGGATTCTAGGAATCTCAGAAAGCTGGCTAGTTGATTTTCACCAAGAGTCTGTGGCAAGATCACGTACATAGTTATCAGCCGAGTTATTATCTTTCACTCAGAAATATACTTAAGACAGATTTCTAAAGTTATATATGCCCAGTATAGAATAATGTTCTCACTGGTAGATCTTCTTGCAAAGTAAATTCCCCAAACCAGTTGGCTTAAAAGCCAGTTCTTTCTCTCCCCTTTTACTTGGTCTCTATACATTTTAAGCTCTTGAGTAATTTTTGAGCCGTGTTGAGCCAGGAGCTTTTGGCAGCACCTGGATTTCTCAGGTTCAGAGTCTCAGATTCACATTTTGTTAGATTCAGGGTCTGTCACAATGAATTACTTCCTCACCATGAACGAAAAGGAGCTACTGCTCCGAAAGTGTCAGCAGTCCAAAATAAACTGGCTGTGTGAGATCCCTAGTGGTTGGTGGGATGGAAAGAGAGAAGCGTGTCAGCGCAGATGAGAACTTAATAAGCAGTTTATAAGCCCTGTGGCTTTATACAAATGAAGTTTGAAGGTTGGTTTTCTGTAAGGATATTTATTATCTGGACCTGGGATGAGAGTTGAGAAACATGGTGCCATTGCCTCTCCGTTCCTCAGGCTTCCCTTGCATAAGTGCATTTTCGTGGAGGGAATATCCTGTTTTGAACAAGGAAGGATTTTGTTTTTATGAAGGCTCTTGCGCTTTGCTCACCTGGGGGACCAAAGTCAAGAGTGAAATGGAAAGACAGGATGAATTATGGGAAGTATAAAATCTGTACGTGGTAGATGCAATTTCATTCCAGGTCACTGAGCAAGGACCTCAGTGTGTATTTCCAAGGCCTACGTGCATTTGGATGGGCTGATGAATGGACCTGGCTAAGACTCTGATCTTCATCCAACACTTGTCTTATGGGGCCATGCCCTTTGAGAAATAGGATCTCTAGAAGCAGTCTCCCAGTAACACTAACAGACTCACCTAGTACAGGATCTAGTTGAAATTCAAGTTGGCATGCAATGACTTGAGATAAAGCAAACTTTAATCCATTTCTGTGAGAAATTCTGCAGCCTGTACATATGGAGGGTGGCCCAAAAGAAAAAAATCTATTGGCCTGTTCAGGTCAGACAACTTATGAAAATCTTACTGTATCCTTGATTTCACCCTGCCTTATGGCCTTCTCCTCTCACAAGGGAAAGACGAGGAGAGTGAAACAGAAATATGACCTACTCCCTGTGGACTGAAGCATGAACCTGGACAGCAGAAGTGAAATATACCTTAAGGAATGTTGCTTTTACTTTGGGGCTGGAGAGTCCCAAAGAGTGCAGAGATGTGATTGCAGGGGATGGGGTGAAGGGGGGGAGTTTCCATAGGCTCTGTTCTCAAGGGTGAACTGAACATCCACTGCTTTTTGTGAGTTCAGAAAATAATCATTTCACATGAAGTTTGTTCATATATCCCACAATGTGACAGATATTTAGTACCCACCTGCATTTTGACTTCAAGCAGCCTGGTCAGGATACGCCAATTTGTAGAATATGCAGTTAGACACAGACTTTACTCCTTGTCCCACAGCCCCAGTCTCTCCCAGAGCCAGGAAGGACTGTGCAGGGTCAGTGTTTAACCACTGGGGCACACATACCCAGTCTTTTGTAGGCCGGTTCCAGAAACTGCCCCTTCCCCCACATTTCAAACTACAGAAATTCTGTCAGCATATTTTTGGTTTCTAAGTATCCTTCCAGTGCTGACTCACGTCATGTGGATTCACAGTGATTCAAACTTTGTCTCTGGATTTGCAGGCACCGAAAACCCTCAATTAAACACTCCACCTGAGATGTTACTGCAGAGTGTCATTGACATTTCTAGACACTCCCTCCTCATTTGCAGAAGCCATATAGGTTTATTTCTGTCAAACACAGAAGAACATGAATCTCAGGTTACTTTGGGGACTGCTGAGAACAAAGGAGTCATATGGTAGGTGGAATATTTTCTTCGCCTTTGGTGGAGTTAGGCCAAGGAAGTATTTAGGGTGGAGTTAAGCCAAGGAAGTATTTAGCTTTTCTGCTACCTTTTTGGCATGTGTGATGCACCTTTTGCAGCACATAGCAACACCACAGTGCAAACTTGCTATCACTTGGCTGCATTTTCTGTCTGAATCTTCATATAGAAATGATAATCTCTCTTTAAGTCTCATGAAGTACAGCCCTTCCAGCCTCTATCCTTCCCTCCTTCTCCACAGTTGGAAGGCCTGGCTTTCTAAGCAGGATTGTTCTGACAGTCATACTTTAAGCCCTGGCTCTTTGCTTTTCCGCACACATTCTAGTCTTGGCTCAGACTTATTCTTTTGGGGCTGAATCTCTGCAGCTTCTCTCCAGAGCTGTGCTTTCATCCATGACTTCTTTCCTACAATGATGTCTGCAAACACCTGCATAAGGGCATTACCTGCCACTACTCATATGGCAGTAAGAAGGCTCCACCACCTGGATATACTCCTAGCACAGTTAGAAATCCTGCACAGATGTGCTCCTCTGAGGGGAAGAGTGCAGACTGACCCTGGTAGTCTGAGTGGCCTTGTAGAACAACCTGGGAAAAGCATTTTATGTATTCAGCAGATTTTAAAATGCTTCCCCCTTGACCAGAGATCAGAGGCATGATATGAAGGAAGGACTGCTCCCTGCACTTGAGTCAGTGTTTCATTTGGGATTTCCTGCTTGAGGTCCAGCTCTCTCTTTGACACCTCTTCAGCTACTTGGCCACTTATATGGCTCCTGGACTAGAGCAAGCTCTTCTGAACTCTCAGACTGGCATCTGCATTGCAGCATTCAGAGGCTCCTTGAAGTGCTCTGTGCTTACACATGTGGGCCTCAGAAGGCAAGCTGGACATCCAGGCATAAGCAGTGAAAGTAATTGACAAGTCAGCATCTGCAGCACTAGTCGGATTTTGTTAGATATTGCAGAGATAGGGCTTGCACCTTGGGCTAAATGAGGCCAGGATCTGCTTTATCAAAGGACAGCTCAGTCTCAGGGCTGAATGGGACCCTGTGTTGGGGCTCTGAATCAAGAGTCTCTATCTGCTTCTGTCAGATGCTTTGACTCCATGTCCGACACTTTCTGTCTCTCTGCTCAGCCAGCTGAGATGAATCACTCAATTAGGAGCCTTCTGGGACCCTTCCTGTCCTTCTCCTAGCTGGGAGGCAGTGCCAAGCTCAGCAGAGTCTGAGAGTTTATGGACTTGCCTGTGGTTTTAAGGATTAACCAAGCTAATTTGCTTTGTGTTTGATGTTCCTACCTAAAAGGATAAGGACTGGGGAGTAGTTGCCATATCCAGTCCTCTCACTCCTCCCCTTTTTGTTCATCTGATGGGAGGTGGCAGCAAACGGTGCCTGTGAGGACAGAGCTCAGCAACGTGAACCTGAACCCCACTCCAGATTCGACCCTAGGCCGACAGTGTGGTCCTGGTGAGGGCATCTCAGCCCTCAGCTCTTCCGCTTGTGGCCTAGAGAGAAGGTGTTGCAAGCCCTAATTGCTTGTGGTTTGTGGAGCTGTGGGAAATTGCAAAGTACTGGGCAGCGTCACAAGTAGCGTTCCGGAAATGCTGACACATTTCACTGCCTCACTCAGTGCCATCTGAGGGACATAACCAAAAGGGAAAGCTCATGTGAGTATCATGCTGCTGAGGAGAGTGCATCGGAGAAGAATTTGGATTCCCAGTCATACTCTCAGCAGTTAAAATAAAACATGCAAGACATCACAGACTAGGGAAAATGTTGGGTGAAGGCAAAGGAATCCGAACGAGGCATTATTTTAATTTTCAAGGCCACATGCAGAAGCTGAAGGGAAAATAGGCTGAAATATGGGGGAAGGAGAGAGAAGAGAAGGGTTCAGTGATGAAGGGAAACAGAATTAGAACAGCTTTGAAGGGTGCTGAGAGGAGGAGGGGGGGAAAAAAAAGCCCTTTATTTTGAGATACTTTATTGTCCTTATGTTGAATCTGCTCAGAAAGAGCTTCATGTTTCAAAGGGTTATTGAGATGCTAGCAGGACACTTCCCCTTTGGACAAAGGTGCTGAGCACCTGTGTGCAAGAGAAAGGGTCACCCAGAAGGGCAAGCTGGTCAGGGGGGCAGTAAGGGCTATGAACTGAGGGAAAGGCTGCTGGGATAGGTAAAACAAGCTCTGAGGTACTTGCTGAAATAAACCCTTTTTCCATTCACAAGCACCGGTGTCAGGTTATCACCAGCTTTGCCTGCTCTGTCCCCTTTGCTGGAAAAGCTTTACAAAAGAGGACACATGTGAAGACAAGGGCAGGACTGAATTCTGCTCTCTGTCAGAGCTGTTTGCTTGCAAGGGAAAGACAGTGAGGTGAGACTGGGTCCTGTGTGGGTTCATACAGGAGAAACTGGTGTGAGGATGCCCCTTAGCAGGGATGCTCACTGGTCCAAGAGAAGCAGAAATCTTGAGCTGGTGCTTCATGTTTTCCCAGGGGCTGTCCCACAGAGTCTGTTTCAGAGCACTGCAGATGTGTGGTCCTTGTTCAGAGTTTAGGCTCTGCATTTTATCAGTGCCCTATTGACACTTACAGATCTGCGGGGAGTAGGCACCAATCAAGGAGTCACAGCTTTTGAAAATCATTTTGAACGTAGTTACCAGCCCTTTTATGTATGAAATTATCATCATATTGAAGCCCAGGATTTATCTTATATCTATCTATCTATGGATAGATCTCCTAGTGGAAATTAATCTCTAATTTCATTATATGTAACACAGAGTGAGTTTATTTTGCCTCCAGATCTCTCAGCATCAAGAAATCATTTCTCCATTTTATAAATAGAAAAGCTGAGGTTTAAAGGGAACATGCGAAGTTATAAAATAAGCCTGGTAGACATTTGGTCTTCTGTATGGAGAATAGGGAGAACTTGGGCATTTTGTTTCCTCTTTCTAAGAAATTGGAGGTGTGTTTTTTACAATTTTTGTGTTTGAAATGTGAAGCCTACCTAGGCCAGAGGACAAGTTAAAGAAGAGCTAATATGATATGTCTTGTATTAGAAGAATAGGAAATAAGCAAGGAAGCATGGTTTTACTAGACTACTCAGTGTCCTTCTAAAAGTCACTCGTTTTTGTAAAATCCTTTTTGATTTCAAGAGCTCACTCATTTCAGAAAAGTTCCATCTCCCTGTATGGAGCATTAAGGTGCAAATGGTATAAATTAACAATATGCCCCAAGTATACTGGTATGTCATTAAAATGATCTGAGAATACTGACATTTCTTCCAAGAGCTGAAGACTATAAATGGCAGAGCATGATTTTTCCAGTGGTAGATGAATAAGCAGAGAAGAAATCAACCAAACTGGTTCTCTGTCTCCTACCTTCTATTTAATACAAAGGAGAGGGAAAGAAAAAGTCCAGTTTTCATCAAGCCCTTTGTATGTAACTTCTAAGTGATTTGCTAAGGGTCTGAAAACCTGCAAAAAGTTGGACCTATTTCCTGAATTTCAGTGCATAGCTTTAAATTCTGCATGGAAATGATGTTGAGTGAGGTCTCAAAGCCAAGCTCTTGCACTCCTGGCTTTCTCTGAAACCCCTTCTCCATATGCAGACTGATTCCCACTCCTCTGTCTGCCTGCAGTCACTTTCCCCTCCTCTCTCCTCTTACATTCTCTCTCCTGCATGTTCTTCCTCGTGCTGACATCGGTCCCTTCTTCTCCTTTGCTGCTAGGTGGGCTCCTTCTTCATGATCAACCTGTGCCTGGTGGTCATCGCTACGCAGTTCTCGGAGACCAAGCAGCGGGAGCACCAGCTAATGCAGGAGCAAAGGGCCCGGTACCTCTCCTCCAGCACCGTCGCCAGCTACATGGAGCCGGGAGACTGCTACGAGGAGATCTTCCAATACGTCTGCCACATCCTGCGCAAGGCCAAGCGCCGCACCCTTGGGCTGTACAACAGTGTGCAGAGCTGGCGCCACGGCCACGTGGAGGAGCCCAGCAACGCCAAAGCCGGCATGAACAGGAAAAGCCAGAGGCACTACAGTAAGGATTGCATGGGTAAAGCTGGAAATGCCAGTGGTGGAAATGTGAGGGTAACTGGGAGCATCTCCATGCGCCAGCTTTCCAAAGGACCTGTGCCTATAAAGCATAGAATTAGAATTAACACTGGCCATTGAGCGTGGCCCCATGGCCAGCACACCAGACCAGCAAGGTGGGGGTGACCAGCAAAAAAGGGAATGAAACAGAAGTGGCCAGCAGGGAATATGGATAATCTAGGTCTGAAATCCAGAGACTGTAAAGAGATAAAGACACTGAGGCTTGTAAAGGGCTCCATGTCTGGTATAGCTGGGTGTTCATAGCAGTTTGGGAGAGAGAAGAATTAGGGGTTATAACAAAGTGGGGCAAAGGATTGGACCTGGTGGCACAGCAGGTCCCCCAGAACTCTCCTCCTGGACTGAGTTGCTGCCGGGCCTCAAGAGAGAGGCAAAGAGAGTAGAATTGCAGTAAGGTGTCGCCTGAACCTAAGGAATGATGCTGAAGGAGTCTGGTTGATATGCAAGGACAACGGAGACAATTTCTCTTGATGGCAGCACATGCTGTTGCGTAAAATTAGGTGTGAGATATCATTTAAATTGGGTTCCTGGCTGGAAAAGTCACTGTAAAAATGGTTTTATAGAGTTAGTATTAACTGCCTGCTGATGCCTTTCCTAGGTTATGCTCCCATTAACGAGCAAAAAGGCAGATCTTCCTTCAGCTGGTCTTGCATACTCAAACTTTCATTTTCTTTACTTGCTGGGAGAAAAGTTTCTGCAGGCTTCATGCACTGTGTTAATGAATTAATTGCTTCATTTCTCCCAGTGTCCATTTGATCTTTCAGGCCCAAATGGAGGATCAAGGAAGACAAATTTAGATTTCTCACTGAAGTCAGAGGATCTGTTCTGATTCATAGTGCACACTGTCAGGAGGAAGTGTTCCTGTGCTACCTCTTCTGGCTTCTTGAGACGTTTGCTAATGTAGTTTCTCTAATTTAGAGAGTTCAGTTCAGCCTGGGGGTTCTCAGACCCCACTTGTAGCAGTTCAGGCCAAAAGCAGCTCTCATGACCGTTTTTCCCCTCAGGTCCCACTTAACACAAGCTAGTGAGTCTCAAGCCACAATTTCTGCATGAGACAAAACAATTCCTTCTCTGATGGATGTGAACCCTGTTCAGCTTAATCAAAGGCAGGCTGAACGGTACCATGTGTTTTGGAGACACAGCCTGTCAGCATAGAGCCCCCAATGGCAATAGCTTCTATTGCTGCCCTTGAGATGATGTGTCAGTGTTTAATCATCCTTACAGCTAAAAAGCCCAGTTACCATGTCTAAATACCCAGAAGCCAAAGAGGTGTCCACTTTGAATGTCTTTTTCATAGGCTCCTTCTTTAAGCAGCACCATTTCTCTTTCCAGGGCTTTGCCAGCAGCACAACTCTCTCGGCTGCACTCCTCAGGGCTTAGTCCAGCCCATCGCTGTGACAGCAACCTCTGATCCCACCAACTGCCCCCGATGCCATAGGGCAGAGCATGAAGCATCCAGGAGGCTCTCAGTCCTGGACAGCGCTGGCTCAGACCAGGAGGATGAAGGAGCCAGTGAAGGAGAGGGAGAGGGCAGCCAAGAGGACCAGGGTGCCTCGGCGCTGGAGAAGGAGGAGGAAGTGGAAGAAGGAGGACGGCTGAAGCTCTGCAGTGACATGTGGCGAGAAGTGAGGGTCAAGCTTCGAGTGATTGTGGACAGCAAGTATTTCAACCGTGGGATCATGATTGCAATCCTAGTGAACACCATCAGCATGGGCATTGAGCACCATGAACAGGTAAAGCACCTCAGGGCACAAGGTGGGCAGTGTGGACTGCTGAGCCCTGCTGGGGGTTATGGCCTCGCTAAGCAGCTGATGCAACTTGGTGGAGGCAGAGGCTGAGCAATTTGGACCCCAGACTGCAGCACAGATGGTCCCAGCATGACTTTGGAGAAAGCCTCAGGATCTTGCAGGGTCTCTTACCTCCTTATACCTGTTCTTAATCGCTTTCTCTCTCTCCGTGTATTTTCCTCTCACCTCTTTTCAATGCCTCTCTGTTCCTCCTCCCTGGTCATTCGTCCCTCTGTTTTTCTTTTTTGCCCTGCCTCCACTTACTGTCTGCTTCTCTCTCCGTCATCCTCGTCTCTTCCATCTTCCTCATCTCTCTCACTCGTTTCTCTCTTCATTAGCTTACTGAATCCTTAGTCTATTTGGTTAATTTAATGTGCCCTCTGGGGATGTCACAGGCACTTCACTAGCATCTCAATTCAAATCCATCAGCTTGCTAGCCTTCCCAACTTAATTAAGAGATGTCTGAGTACATTCTATCTATACAAGAAGGCTAGGAAAGGCACCACCTCCAATCTCCAATCATTTTGGGGGCTCAGGCTGCTTGAGCCCTTCCTTTGCCCTGAGAGTCACAAGTGATGGGTCAGACACAAACAGCAGGTGTGCGTACAGGTTTGATTTTCACGCCAGTAGTTTACAGGCAGCTCTGAGTCAGCCATGCACTCCCAATGACAGACTTGTGAGATGGAGAGGAACTGTGTGCCCTTTTTCTATAGGTGGGACACAGAGACTTTGTCTACAGTGTGATGTGCAGTGCCAACGTCAGAGGGTGCTAAGCATGCCCACGACCTTGCATCTGCACTGCTCGTTGGTAGCTCTGCTGCACTTTGCACTGAAAGAGTCCATGCTCTACATCCATGTCTCAGATCTACGCTGCCAGTCTGAACGTGACCAAGATTCACTCCTTGTGTCTGCCCACATCACAGAATAGGAGATCGTTGCACTACTGAGATGCTGACTGTATTGAAGCTCTGGAGCCAAGGTGAAATCTAGTCCTGAACACAGTGTCAGGCAACAAAGAGGCAGGCAGTGAGCCCAGTTCAAGCAAGGCACTCAGATTTGTCCTGAGCTGTATCAGGATGAAGATACCTTGAGACCCAGTGTATCTTAAATTCCCTGTTTGAGGCAACACAGTGTCTGAGCCAGTATTTGAAGCCTCAGATGTCTGGATCCCACCCACGTATCAAGCTTTAAACCAATTTTCAAAGCCCAGCTAGTTTCTGATACAAGGCTGTGAAACCTTAATTTGATCCCAGAATTCAAAACTGCACTGGATGCTTCAGTACCAGAAAAATACTGGCAGGAGCTCAGAGGAGAGGAGAATGAAGATGCTGGAGGGGTTGACTCATGGAAATAGATAAAAAAGAGCAAAGTATTTATCACATAGCAGAGAGATGACTAAGGGCTGGAGCCCAGGACAATTTGAAAACTGCCCACTGGTATTTTAAAGATGTGATCACCAAGCAGAGAGAGCCATCGTTCATCCTGTTTTAATGGACACAGCATGAATAATAGTTTGACAAAAGAATACTTGAGCTGGAGGTAGAGAATTCGCTCTTATGTTCTGGCTATTGTATGTGCAGATTTAAGCCCTTCTGGGATGCCTCTGCTGTGTTTGTACAGCCTGCAGCAGAGTGGGATCTGCCTCTGCAGCCTTGGGGTTTCTAGTAGCAGGTTCTTAATGACAGTGCTTAAAATTGTGCTATCACTTGTTATCCATAAGTAGCTAGGAAAAGCTTATGACCCTGCATGCTGTTTCTACCAGAAGAGATGTCAGCCAAACTGATCATAACTGAAAAATGTGGTGCAGCCTGTTTATTCAAAATGTGTACTGAATTCTGCTTTCCTGGCACAAGAAGACTAAAACATAATCAGACCATACCATGAATTTTGGATTCTTTTCAGTCAGCAGCTAACTCAGAAGCACACAGACATTTGTACCTCGCTTTACTCTCCTTCAGTTTTTCCCAAACTGTGCCATCAGTACATCTCGGGCTGGTTCTTCATTGTCTTACTTTTTTCTCCTTCCTATTTTTTTTATCCTGTTGTCTTTCCTACCAAAAGCACAAATTTTCACAGAATGAAAAGCCCTTCTGCCCACCAAGATCTGTGATTCGCAGGGTGACACCATCCTTTGGCTGAAGAAGCTTCTGTTGCTTCAGCTACTTTATCATACGGATGTCTTCCGACCCAGAGCTAATGCCTATAAAGACCTCAGGTTAAGGACTGCAGGAGTGAGGCACAAGTTTCAGGCTCATAAACACTGGAACCCCAGGGGCAGAGCACGTGCGTGAGTGTCGCCTTCAGTTGCCCAGTCTTGACCAACAGACAGAAAAACATGGATTTAAACTGTTTGTTACAGTTTTAGGGGTTTAATATTCATGGTGTTTTTCTTCCAGGAGACTTAACCTCAACAAGTCGAATAACTTTACTCATATTCAAATCACCTTGGAATTTGGCTTCATTTAGCTTATTCATCCAGTCCTTCGTCCTGTCCTGATTGTGTGGCCAAGGCAGTTTCCATCTGCATATATATTTCTTGTGAAGGAAATCAACTCATTTTAGGAGAAACTGCACTTCCACGAGTCATTTGTAATCCATGATCTTATAACAAGATATCATTTGTAAATAGCTACGTTTATTCAAATCCATCAGTGTGCAATATACCACATAATATTCTCGATATTAGGCCTTCAGATATTGCTGAGACGTTGCATAAGCCAAATCACCATCATTTCGAGGTTTGTCCTGCTTGAAATAGTTTTTGCAGTTCTTCAGATCTGCCTCTATTTGGAAGTGCCTATTTTTAAAATCCAGTGTAGAAAATATTAGATTCTTGTGGCTGTCCAGAAGAATCCTTTTAAGAGGCTTACTTTTTTCTTAATATTCACATTAAGAATATTAATGGGTCTGGTGCTGCTGACTTTTCTCCCTTATTCAGCATGAGGATGAAAAGCTTGTCCCAGCTGAATGTCTCAGACTGCCTTTCTCATCATGTGTTTCTTGAATGCCCTGTTGGACTCAAGCCTCTCCGGATAAGCAGCCATTTTAGACAACTGCTGAATAACTTGGTTTGTCTTCTCCAGTATCTACTTAGAGTTTTCCTTCGTACATCAGATCAATACTTTATGTGGTCTGTCTGTGTGGATCAGATGATGATCCCCTGTTTCCTAACTAGACGGACCCTGTGGATCAGTACCTTCATATCCTTTAGCCTGTGTGATTTCACTTTATACCAGCATTTATTGCATTCACAAGTTTGTATTTTACAGTTATTGCTTCTCTTTTTACTATTTGCTCCTTGTCAGAAACATTCAGCAAATGTCCAAGCCAGCTCATCATACTGACATTTAGTAAGGATGGAACAGCCTCCCTGGAGTGGTAGATGAAACCACACTACTTCAGCCTTGTAGAACTACGGTATAACAATCATGAAATCCTGCATTGGTTGTGGGGTGGTGATGAAACTTAAGTAAAAGCTAGTTGGTGTGTTCCATAGCTGATTTCTATGGCTCTTCTAATTATTGTCGAGTGACTTTGAAATTGTGAGTAAAAATAGACAGGCTGGAAAGACCTCTTTATGGAATATTTCTTTTTCATGTTCTCATCACAGAGGCAGTGATGTGCAGGTTCAGTAGGGCTGGTCTGCATAGGTCACATCAATTACTCTTCAGTTTCTAGACAGTTGCAAATTTACTCCTGGTTAGGAGAAACTTTTCCTGCAGGGGCTTCATGGTGATCTGCATCTTCTTAACCTTTCCTATGGTGCAGGAGTTTCTGTCTGCTGCCAGATAATGGACTAATTATATTTTCAGTCAAATCTGGCAAAAGAGCTCCAAAGTTAGTAAGAAATTGAAAGGGAGAAAAAAGCTGAGCTGCTGCCCTCTATTGCCCCAGTTCTAGTTTCTGATCATGGGACAGGAGTTCTGAAGTAAATCTGAATCATATATTTACTCACAATATTTGATCTACATTGTTAGAGATGAAGGGCTTTATTCCACAAAGATGTGAATTAGATTGTTTCATGGATTAGGAAAGAGATCCATACACAGGATAGGTTAACCATTCTGGTTAAAACACTGGTTCTGGGCTTCCCTTGCCCCCTGGGATCTCTGCCCCTGCAAGCTACCCTCCTTACCCCAATACTCAGCTCCCACAATTATGTTCAATTTTCACTTCTAGGGTGATGGGTAAATCAGTCTGTCCTGTCTTGGCAATGCGAACAGAGTGCTTGTGGGGAGATTTCTGGTGTTCCTTTCTTTTTCCTGGGAAAAGTAGCCTTGAGTTCAGTTCTTTCCTTTCCTAACTTACAGTTTCTAGGTAAACCTGGGAGGAGGAAGGGTTTAGACGATGAATGCCTGAATGCTGCCTGTGGGAGCCTGGAGAGCCCTCACAACTGCAAGGTGACACATCCACTGTGTTGGAGAGCCCGTGTTTCAGTAGGAAGAAAAGGAGAGAACCACTTTTCCCCTGTTTGCTTGTCTTCTTCATCAAGTTCACATTTCCCTGGCCAGAGAAGAGTCCCCTGCACCAGCCCTGTCCCAGCCACTCGCCTTATCCATTGTCACTCACAGCCACTCTGCCCCAGGAACAAGGGCATCGGCACACAGGACACACTTGTCTTTTGTTTCGTCTCTCGAACTTCCTGTGCCTCTCTGGACCACAGCATCTGGGAGATCATTGGCCAGGCAGACGGGGGTCTCTCTGTGCTGAGGACGTTCTGACTCTTCCTGATGAACCCCATCCTGCAGCCCTGGCCCCCAGCTGATGGCTCTTTGCACTCTGTCAAATTAGCTGTATCTCCAAAAACGGCTGCAATGCTGGATCTGCCTTGGTGCCTGTCTGTCTGGCTCCTCTCCATCACCTCTTTTTTTCCTGAGTTCATTTCTTTTGTTTTGCTCTTCGTTTCCCAGCATTTACTTCTTTACTACACTGTCTAAAACAACTCTTTCATTCTCTACTTATTGTGGGTGCTAGTGAGTTTATTTTAATTTTTTTTCAGCTTTGTTTTTTTGATTTCTCTTTTTCTGCTTTTATCTCTGCCCATCTCTTCTTTCTTTCTTTCTCTGCCCAGTCTTTCCTGTCCCTCTCTCTAGGAAGGATGCTTTGCTGGGGCTGATTGATGGCCCATTAGAAACAGTTTAACAGGTGAGGCTTGACTAGAGAAACAGATGTCAGGGAGGGAAGGAGCGGCAGAGGAACAGGTGACCTTTTCCACAAACAAGATGCAAGCATGGTTTTTCAAACGTCAGTTGCTCCCTGCAAGAGCACAAGAGAGAACGTATGGAAAGTAGAGAGGAGGATAATCCACCATCGTAACCTGTTGCTTTTTTACATTGCTTATTTTCACTAACATAATGATTTGATTCAGGCTGAAATTGGCCTCTCAGTTTAACACACAGACCTCATGTTCTCAGCAACTGTCATTACTGCTGGGCCCCAGTGAGGAGATCTTCGTCTCTGCCTTCCCACATGCACTTGCTCATTCCTTCTCTCTCTTCTCTTATGGAGCAGTTTCCAGTTCATTTGTTCACCTGGGAGGATCTTGGCCCCTGGGGGCTTCAGAGCAGGGGTTAAAGCAGCCTCCAGCCTCAGGCAGAGAGCCAGAACCACAACTGCATTCCTCCTTCACTTCCCTTTCCAGCAGCTGTATAAGTAACAGGCATGGCCAAGGCAAAGGCCGCCCTTCAGCAAAACAGCAGTTTTGCAGACCATGGGGAGAGACCATGAATTCCCTTCCTGGTGGGTACTAATATTGATTTAATGGTAAAAATATTGGCTCTGACTTGCAGGGACTCACTTTCTCGTTTCCGCAGTGCCAGGAATGTCTGTCCTCTCTTACTCTCTACAACAGGCTTTTGCAGTTTTCTTGTTCCCATCCATTTTATGTGATGCTTAAAAGAGTGGCTTGGTGGCCGGGCAAAGCTCAGACCAGTGCAAAGGAAGATGTAATCTCTGTATTTTTCAACAGTCATCTTGTGTCATTCTTGGATTTTTCACCTGGTGCACTTGCCTTTCTCCTCTTGCTGTCCATTTTTCTCTGTTCTTCACCCTGTCCTGCTCTCCCTGTCCCTTACAGGTAGGTTTTAGCAGTGTGGTCCTCCTTGCTGTTGTCTTGTCTGGTTTGATATTTGCTTGGGTAATTATTGAGACCACTCTGAGGACAGAGGCATAAGACTGATGGAGCAAGACCAGGAAACTAATGCATACCAAGGGTTTGATGGGGAAAGGGGGAGAGAAAAAAGGAGAAGTGAAAAAATAGAGGGGAAAGGGGCAGATGAGTGCAGTGGTGTTTAGAGGAACATGGGGAACTGTTTTCCTGTCATTTAAATGTTTTCAAAATTTCAGCAAAAAAAAAAAAAAGAAGGGCCAGCTACCTGTGGAAACTTCAGAGGAAGAAATTCTTGAAGGAAGAGGTTGACTTCAAATCAGCCAGTTTTGCTCTCCTTCAAAAAATACACAAGTTCTTTGCACAGAATAAAGCAGCCTTTAGCCAGGGCAACGGGACATGGAATGGGATGTAGGAGAGGCTTGGTCAGCCTTGGCTGTGTGAATGGCTGGGAGGCTCCTGATCGCCTCTAGTGAAAAAAAATTGTTAGGGATATATTATCTATGATGAAGGTAGCAAATCTGCGAAGGAATTGGTGTGCAAGTGCTACTATCCAGTTCCACTCTAGTCTCACCCATGGAAGTTTGCAACTCCCTACAAACCCTGTCCCTGGGAAGGGTAACACTTTATTTCCCATAATTTCAGGGCTCTTTCAGTTCTGACTCTCTGAATTTGCATTCTCTCTAGCCAGAGGAACTGACCAACATCTTGGAGATCAGCAATGTTGTCTTTACAAGCATGTTTGCCCTGGAGATGATCCTGAAACTTGCTGCTTTTGGTCTCTTTGATTACCTTCGCAACCCCTACAACATCTTTGACAGTATCATCGTCATCATCAGGTGACAAGGGCCTTGGGGATCAACTGAAATACATGTAGAAAAGAGTGCCACAGAGCTTGCACACTTTTTCAAAGAGGATTTAGCAGCTGTACTGAGAGGAGCTGAGCTGATGCACAAGGCCAAGGATTGGGAGACCAAGATGTCTTTTCCCAATACTTGGTGTTGGTGCTACGCAAACCACACAGCATTTCTGTCCCTCAGTTCTCCCCTCTGCAGAGTGGAGGCAATTGCAACTGCCTTGTTAAGTTCACAACAAATATTAGCTGTGAAATATTCTGAAAATGCACAAATTGAAGATGTTACAAAGGTTTCAAGTGTGATAGAAGAACTTGTCTTGCTGGAATTTAATGCTGCAATCCTTTCTTCCTTCCTGCCACGTGCAGTGCCGCGTTCATGTTCTTAAGGCATAAATGCAGCTTTCAACACATAAGGACAAGCTTATAGTACGTACTTCTGTATTGCTCAGACAGATTTTCTCTCTCACCCCTTTGTACTGCCAATGCCGAGGTGAAGACATAGCATTGCTATTCCTTGTTTTCTTCTGTTTGTTCACTTGTCTTTTGTTTCATCCCTCGTACTTCCTGTGCCTCTCTGGACCGCAGCATCTGGGAGATCATTGGCCAGGCAGACGGGGGCCTCTCTGTGCTGAGGACGTTCCGACTGCTCCGGGTGCTGAAGCTGGTGCGTTTCATGCCTGCGCTGCGCCGCCAGCTTGTGGTGCTGATGAAGACTATGGACAATGTAGCCACCTTCTGCATGCTCCTCATGCTCTTCATCTTCATATTCAGGTGAGGAGGCAGTTGGCTCACAGTGTTCTGGAGTGGCACTGCATGGCTCATGGGGACAGCAGCTTCAGAGCATGACTGCATAACTCATCTTGCCCATTGCTCTAGGCCAAGGCAGCACTGACAAACATTTATTTGCTCATAAGGGCTGAACTTACTCCTTCCTTAAATTGGATGCAGCAGCTGAGGATTTTGGCCTGGATGGGGTGGTGAAATGCTGCCAGCAAATGCAGATGTTGAGCATAATGTCCCATTGCAGGATAGGTGAAGTCTCCTGCTAATCAGCACTGGCTACAGGAACAGTTCAGTCTTGAGGCTGACTCTGGCAGAAGGGCAGCAAGAAGCAACCAAGAAAGTTTGTCTGTGCATGCCATGGATGCCCTGATAGCAAGATGAAGAAATACGAGAGCAAAAAAGGACAATAGAGAGAACAGATCTGAATGACAGGTTGGAGGGAATATATGAGCTGAGTAAGCACAGATGGAGAGCAAATTTTTTGGTGACCCACAGGGCTGCAATATGTAATTCCTTCTTCACAGATAGGTCCCAGTGGTCTGACTGTGTTGTTGTACCCCTTGCTGCTGTGTTGTTGTACCCCTTGCTGCTGTGATGTTGCATTAGATTTTCAGGAGAAGAGAATTACTCTGGTAAGTTCATTGTGGTGGCCGAGATATTTATATTTGACATCATCTTGTTCCGAAGCATCCTGGGAATGCACATCTTTGGTTGCAAGTTCAGCCTCAGGACAGACACAGGAGATACGGTTCCTGACCGGAAGAATTTTGACTCCCTGCTCTGGGCCATCGTCACCGTCTTCCAGGTGAGCCCACTTTGCTCTCTACAGGTGTGCCAGGGCAAAGTGAAGAGGATCAGGAGATGCTTTTTCCTCACTGAGGAGCACTGCACTGACTCCTGACAGCACAAAAGGCTGTGTAAAAGACTCACGTGATGTTTGGAGGAAGAACAATTCCATATTGGAACCAAAGGACTGGTGTTTATCTTAAACAGGGGAGCTCCTTCCTTCCTAGGAGACAGTGTGCGAAGGTCACTCCTGTTGTGGCTACTCCCAAGTTTAACACTCTCACCTCAGCACACGACTGCCCTAATGGTTGCTCCTGTTTCTTCTTGCTCAGCTAAGGTTTTTGGTGCAGTGCCACAGCTGGACAGCGACAGTGTGTGTGTGGTTATGAGGAAGTTCAGAGGCCTGGTCTGGTCCTGATATGTATTCTTTGATTGTCCTTTTCTGGGAATCCCCTTCATGTTCTTCCTTCATGTTTATCTGACTTTCTCATCCTCTCTTGCAGATCCTAACCCAGGAGGACTGGAATGTTGTTCTCTATAATGGCATGGCCTCCACCTCGCCATGGGCTTCCCTCTACTTTGTGGCTCTCATGACATTTGGCAATTATGTACTCTTCAATCTGCTGGTGGCCATTCTTGTGGAGGGGTTCCAGGCTGAGGTGAGCTGCCACCAAGGCTTCATCAGGAGGAGGAATAGAGGTGCTAAAAAAGGGATCCTTTGTGACACTTTGAAGGGTACTGGACTGGAGGACTTACAAAGTATCACCCCTCTCACTCATGAAACGACCCTTGTTAGGGTAGTCTTCAATTAAACAAAGTAAAAAACCCCAGTGTTAATCCTTGCAAGGAAAGAGACAGGCTTTCTGGAAGGGGATTCACAATTTCTGTTCTGTGTAACACAAAAGAACCTAGATTACGGTGAGTCCTTTACCCATCCAAAAGCAGCAATGCAGTATATCAGCCATCCCACATCACACAAGACTCTTTCCACTGATCACACTGGATGCCCAACTGCCAAAGACAATTTTGCAGTTGTTCCAGAAATGAAAGACAAAAACAAATGGTCTTTTCTGTTTGAGTTCCCAACTTCTAAATTTGTGTGTTCCAGGGTGATGCCAACCGGTCATACTCAGATGAAGATCAGAGTTCTTCAAACATGGAGGAGTTTGATCAGTTCCAAGAGGTCCAGGAAGGCTCAGGTACAGTAGCTCAAACAGTCTTATTTGCTTGTGTCCTACTGCTGTTTGGTGAGAAATCTAAAAGCAGATTCTGCAGAAAATTCACTCCCACCTCTGAGAACTTGCCAGTTTTTATTTTGAACTTCATGCCAGTTTGTGGTGTTATTTGTGGAAAAACAGAGATATGCTGGCATCCTGAGGAATGTGGTAGCTAAGTGGAACAGTTCTTGAACGACCTCCAGAACAGCAACTGGAAGTGAGAAGTGAGGCTGTCTCTGCTTATCTTCAGGGTCACCATTTCAGGAACACTGTGTCCAAATCTGAAACCCACATTTGGAGAGGGGATACCAAGACAGTAAAAAGGACTCAGGCAGATCTGGAAGCCTTGTCTAATAGTGAGAGACTAATGAAGTTTAGAGAAATCAGGAAAGTTACTTGATCACTCTCTCTGTAGTTATAGACCATAAGGAGGGATTTGTGATGGTAGATAGCTCTTTAATTGAGCAGAGAAAAGCATAATGAGATTGTAAAGGTTGAAAGCTCAAGCTAGACAAATTCAGGCTGAAAAAAAGCCGTATATTTTCAAGGAGAGATAATTAACAGTGGGAACAACCTGAGTACGAACTGCCTGGTGAGGTCTCCATCCCTCGAAGTCTTCCCTCAAAGACTGAAAGTCTTTCTACAAGAGGCATTATACGTCAAACAGGACTTGGTGGCAGGGAGCAGCAGGAGTAGCTTGCTCTGCAATGGATGGTGAGCCAGGAGTTGAAAGGGCACAGAGAGCCAGGCAGGAGGGCAAGGGCCACAGTGCACACTCTTGCACAAGGTGAGCAGAGCAAGTCCACTGACACTAGTGAGGGTCTGCCAATGGTTCAGTGATTACCAGGCAAACCCACAGTGGTGAGGAAGGTCTGAGGTCAAGCCAAGAAGTCCAGTCAGCAAGGTCAGTATCAGCAAGGTGCAAGGACAGGCACAAGCATACTCACAGCACAACTCAGACAAGCACCACAGGCACATTTCTGAGCATAAATGCAGCTCCCACAGCAGGGAGCACTGGCTCCAGTTATTGGCTCACAGTTTTTTCCTGGACCTGAGCTGTTTTCAAAGCAGTCCTATGCTGAGTTACATGGCTGCACCATATCAGAGCTTATGCTGAATGTAGGCAGTCAAACCCCTGAGATGGCAGAGGAGGAAGAGGTTACAGAGGTGTTGGTGCTCTCAGGGCTGTTTGTCATGCAGACATGGATAGGTAACCTTCATTATGCAATAAGTCAAACAAAAATGATTGCTGCAATCCTTTCAGGCATTAAAATCCAATACCCTGTCCTCCCCATGCATCTCAAAAAATGCTGATGGTCATCTGCAGGACTTAACATTTCCCTCAAAAGTGTCCTTGATCTTAAAGGCCAAAGATCAGTCATTTGAAGAAGTGCAGTGTAGTAGGATAGGCTGGGATGCAGTTTGTGTATGCAGTATGGTTGCAGGAGTTTTAAGGTGACCTCAGGACACGGATGGTTGTGGCTATCCCTACATCTTAGTCCCTTGCTCAGTGTTTCAGCCTAGCTGCTTTAAGTAGCCAATCTGACAGCTGGTGGAATTTGTTCAGACCTGAAGATACTGGTGTCTGCTCCTGGCATGCAGAAGCACGCTCTCGTCTTTCGTTCGGCTTTGTGCTCTGCCTGTCAGTCTGAGGCTGCTTGGCCACCACTCTGCTCGTCTGTCTGTCCCCAAGGAGAGATGTGGTCGGTTTTGGAGGCTGAGGAAATGACTTTAAAGCCTTCCCAGCTTACTCTGCCTTTGTCACCGCACCTTAAATCAGAGGAATTGATGCTGATTGATGCTAAAGGGATAATAATCTGTTAACTGCTGTTAACATGCTTAACTGCTAAGGCATCAAAGCATCACTGGATAGTGAGGAACCCACCTTCTTCTTTCCTGATTCTTCCTTCTGCATCTTTCCACTCAGATCCCAAGCTCTGTGCAATTCCTGTGACACCTAATGGGCACTTGGACCCATCCTTGCCCTCTTCCAACCCACCAGTGGCTGCTGGGGGAGTCACCAACTCTTCACGCAACTCACTGCAGCTTGACCAGATCCGCGTTGCTGTTGGCTCCCGGAAGAGCAGTGTGATGTCCCTGGGGAGAATGACCTATGACCAGCGGTCCTTGGTGAGTGAGGGAGTATAAATGTGTGTCATACCCTGCTTTTGAAGGCCAAGCACTTTGTTGGCTTTCTGCCATCATCTGGGGATTTCTGGGAAGGATTGCCCTGCTGCTGTAGGCTTTTAACACAACTGCATTGCCCGTCTTTAGAATCCAGATCAGTTCACATTATTTTTCTGAATTTCCAGATTTTTGAAGTCTATTTCCAGGTTAGTTGTCTAAATTCCTTTGAGTGTGGGAGCGGGAGAACACCAAGAAGACAGTGTCCCTCTTAGAGTGAAACACGTTTTTTCTCCTTGCCTCTTCCTTGTTTTCCTAGAGTAAAGGACACAAAATGATGCCTTGAGTTAAGAGCGTAGGAACATCTAGATGATGCCAGAACCAACTCCCATTACAGCTGGGTTTTGTCTTCGTGCTTTTGTAACAGTGAATATCTTGTCTTTGAGCTCCCCACAGCAGATTCTGCTGCCCCGTAGCACTTTCCCAAGCACTGCAGGTTGTCTAACCAGTGCATCTCAGACCCGTCCACCTTGTAACATCAGCTCCTGGGCTTTCTACCCACTGGCATACACAGCTCTGGGGAGTGCCTCGGTGCTTAAAGGGCTCATGCCCGTTATTTCCAAACAAAGAGTGCTAGCAGCCACATACTACCTGATAACTTGCTGATGTGGTTGGACTAGACTGTAACCAACAAGCCCATTTCTCTCATTTCTCCCTTTTACTAAGACTGTACTCAGAGATGGTGTGTCAGATGATCCATCACCGTGTACCTTGTGTTATCCTGAACCCCAGGGCAGTGTAAAAAGCTGCCAATCTTTTTAAAGAGAGCTTTACTCTTGCTCTGTGCTGGTGTAAGTAACAATATCAGGCACCTGGCCTTTGGCTTTATTATTTGCCTTCCCTGAAAGTGCTTTGCACAGAGATGGTGCTATAAAGTAATCACAGCCAACACCATTGCTAACTCATTATCAAGTTATTGTCAGATTTACAGAGATTGCTGCTAAAGTCCCACCATGCAACTTGCTCAGCATCTGATGAATGGCAGCCTTCTGGCTTAGGGGCCCAGGGAGAAGTCTGTGATCTGAGAGAGGATCACATGCTCCCTCCTTGTGCCCGGAGTCACTGAGTCCCCATCCCGCTCTCTTACAGTCCAGCTCCCGCAGTTCCCACTATGGTGCCTGGAGCCGCAGCGGAGCCTGGGGAAGCCGTCGCTCCAGCTGGAACAGCCTGGCCCGGGGACACAGCCTGAAACACAAACCTCCCTCGGCTGAGCATGAGTCCCTCCTGTCTGGGGAAATGCACAAGGCAGCAGATGGGGAGCCGGATGGGACAGGAGGGGTGTTTCATCACCGCCGGACACTCTCTCTAGATAACAAAGGCTCCTGTGACCTGCTGGAGTTGGCCTCGGTCCCTTCTGGCCACAGAGTGACCCACAGGCTGGGAGCACCACCTGGGGCCAGTGAGCATCAGGACTGCAATGGCAAAATGCCCAGTATTGTCAAGGAGATCTTCCCAAAGATGAACAACCACAAAGAACGGGGAGAGGATGATGAAGAAATAGATTATGTGAGTACTTGGTGGAGGAGCCTGGGGTTACATCACAGTGCTCTGGGAAACCCCAAATCCATCCTCAAATTTTAGTCTTCTTGTGTGTGGATGGGAAAGCTTGCAAAGGTGCTCTAGGAAGGCTGGAGGACAGCACTGAATGCAGATAGGACCTTCTAGGCACAGACAAGGTCACGCCACATTGTCAGGCTGCCTGCAAGGCAGGTGGATGGTGGAAGGAAGGCAGATGTGAGACATACACGTGGTCATTCAGGGGCTGTTATTTCAGAGCAGTGCAGCCAGTGATTTCTACAGGACAGGAGAGGTCAGGCTGTGTAACAGTGAGAGTTTTGCATGGGGAACATCAGCAGACCAGAGCAGGAAGCACAGGCACAACAGGCAAGGCAAGTGGGTTTTGTGGTATCAGCCTGGGGGACAGCAATCTGTGAGCGGATCAGAGGGTGGGAAAAGTGGAGTGACGGTCAGTAAAAATTGAACAGACATATATGTCTGTATGAAATTCCCAGCCCAAGTGCCAACAGGAGGCCTTTTTATTCTGGCTTCTCATTTAGCTGAGGTAGGGAGGGAACATTGCCCTCATGTAATACAGTCCCTCCAACACCTCTAAGAAGGCCTCATGGACAGCATCCTACTCTAGAAAGGACACCAGCAGTTTTATTTGTCATGATCCAGGGAGGAAATCAGATGCCAAGAGGTAAACAAGCCCTGGTAAAGTAGCTTCTACCTTCCTTTCCATTACTTGTTGCCTCTGAGTTGATTTTCTCAGTCGGAGGATTAAAGAGAAGCAGGTAGTGGTGCGTTTCAGTCAGATGTGAAAGGAAGAATATCTCTCTCAGGCAAGTGGGAAGGTCACCAGTGGCAATTGCTTCTGCTGCATCCCTACAGAGCCTGTGCTTTCGCATCCGGAAGATGATGGAAGTCTATAAGCCAGACTGGTGTGAGTTACGGGAAGACTGGTCCATATATCTCTTCTCTCCACAGAACAGGTTTGTGCAGTTTTTGCCATGAGAGGGTTGAGAAGATGGGGCAGATTCTGTTGCTCTGGCCACATCCCCTGATGTTAGGTTGCAACTTTAAACTTACAGCTGAGAATGTGTGTTTTCTCCTCCATTGTCCCTTCTACAGCCAAATGACATTTCTTTTCGTAGATTCTGGCAATGAAAGGAAAGTTGAGCATCCTAAATAGCTATTGTGATCTTCCCTCCTTTTGGAGCATCCCATTTTTATTTTCTGTAATCATAAATATTTATAGCAAAGCAAGGCAGGGAATACTAATGTTAACACAAAGAGGATAAAGAATGTATTATTGATGACTCCATAACACTGATATTTCTTCCCCTGGTACCAGAATACTGTCTTCATTTAATTTACAGTCCCAGTACCAACTTAACCAGCAGTTATATCACACCTTTTAGGGTAAAGTTAGAATTCTTCTTGCCTAAAAAATGGTAATTTGGGTTAAATTCTTCCTGTTAAAGAGATCTTCTCACTAGGAGAAAATGTCCATGTACCCCAGCTAACAGTATTCTCACCCATGTCTATTGCCCCTTGAAAAGAAGGGGCTTTCATTACAGGTCGTGAGGGAGAGCTTGTGTGACACCTATGCTAATGTACACAGTGTCTTTCAGAAGTGTGGTCCCCACGACTGCCAACCTACCTGCCTCTCCTGAGCTTTCACCATCCGGCCTCTTTGCTGTGGGGTGGTACAAAGTGTGAGTTTGGGAGGAAAACTAGAATTCAGCCTCTTTACAAGGCAAGGGAGGAGCACAGAGGCATAGTGGTTAGGAAACCACCCTGGCACTGGGGAAATCAACGGAGAGTTCAGCTCATTGCTCTGCCCTTGCTCTGCTCCAGGCTCCCCGTGTGACCATGTACCACCCTGGGCTATTGCCATTTCAAGGGACATCAGTATCAAAGACAGGAAAGCTGCTATATCAGAGCCCACTTTTTGGCCAGAACGCTTAATTCTGTGTCATCCTTGCTTCTAAATTCGTTCTGCCCAAGGCACAGGTGCCTACTGGAATTCTCTTGCAGGTTTCGCCTCCTCTGCCAAACCATCATTGCTCACAAGCTCTTTGACCATGTAGTGCTGGCCTTCATCTTCCTGAACTGCATCACGATTGCCCTGGAAAGACCCCAGATTGAACACAGAAGCACGGTGAGAACCATTACCTGTCACCCACTTTTTGGCACAACCTCTAACAGTGGTTCTTAAGTGTTCCTGGTGCTGGTATGATCTCTGGAAGAACTTGAGCATTAAACACCAGCTCTGACTCATCTATTCAAATACCTAAGTATTAGTAATTGACATAAGTGCGTGCTTCCCCTGCAGGCTCTTATAATGGGGCAACCCACTTTATAATACAGAAAGCCTAGTTCCTTCTGTCTTGGAAAGTAAGAGTCTCCTCCAGGAACTTGCATATAAGAGATGAATGGCGAAAGGGACAGGGGCTGGGAACTGAAAGATAGAAGTAACTTCCGTGCTGTAGGAATGGCACATCATCATTTATGTATGCTGCTCTTGAGCTATCTTGGAGGTGGCTCAAGCTGGCAAGTGAAATTATTTTTTCTGCTTGTCTGCCTTAGCTGACTCCCAGACTCTGCTGCACTTGGACACAATCTGTGGTCTGTGCTCAGCAGCTCTTCGGGAAGGAGTCCCAGGTCAGTGCAGCAGGTCAGGCCTGAGCAGCATTGACAGAACAGGGCAGGAAATGCCTTGAAACCAGATTTGCAGGATGCAAAAAAATCCTAGCCACTATGCTCTGGCAGAGCTGCGTAGGATCCTGTCCCAGCCAAGGTGCATGAGCTGAAAGCTGCCTAGCACTGACCTCTGCCAAGGACACCTCCCTTATTTCATGAGCTTTCATACCCTTCACAGGAATGCAAAAATATCAAGATCATCAGAGGAGCCTGACAGAGTAACAAGAAGTAGTCAAAATACATTTAAGGTCTTTCTCTGTTTTGTTTTTTTTTTTGTTGTTTATTTTTTTTCTAGGAAAGAATCTTTCTCACTGTGTCCAACTACATTTTCACAGCAATCTTTGTAGCGGAGATGACACTGAAGGTAAGTTACTGGAGGTGAACAGCTCAGAGCCTTTTTCCAGTGTCAAACACAGTTCATGTTTGCACAGCACCCTTTTAAAATCTGTTCTTCTTTTCGGTGTGCCAGTCCTTCCCTCTACCTTTATAAAGGCAGATACTGCCTGGGGTTGAGTCCTGTCTTGTCAGGCATAGAGGAGATGTTTATCCTAGGCATTAGATCCAGTTGGATCTTAATATTCATAAAGTATAGTTGGCATTCAAGTATGGATTTTGTAATGATGTAAATGTCCATTCCCTTTCTCCTGGAGCAAGACTGGGGGACATTACAGCAATATTAATGACATGCTTAAAGTTGAGATAATTATTCAATAGATGTCAAAGTACTTTGCAACAAGCAGAAAACCTTGTTATTCCCTTCTCGTGTTTGGGAAAAAGTCCTAAAACTGTGTGCTTGAAGTTAAATCCCTAAAATTCATATTGAATTTTGACTGTGGTTTGCAGGATGTTATGATCTCCCCATGGCCACCAATTTCTGTAGCACCCACTACTGTTTTTGAGAACTGCTGACAAACAAACTACCCCTTTAAGAGCCAGTGTATGGATTTTGGTGCCTGACTTACCTCCCAGGTGATCTCTGAACCGGGAGACTTGCCCCAAGTCTTTGGTATGGCAGGGAAAGGTTTCCTGTGTGTCCCCTACAGTATCATGTTAGGGAGGCAGAAAAAAGATGTTTTCCTTCACAGACATCCAGCTGAAAGGAAAAGATTGAGATGACACTTCAGTGTCATGAGGAGTTGATAACTATTCCCCCTCCTCCCATTCTCTCCATAGTTGCCCTCTACCAGGTAACATGGAGAGGAGCCATTTCACCCCCTCTTCTCTCCCCTCTCTTCCAGGTGGTCTCTCTAGGCCTGTATTTTGGGGACCAGGCTTATCTCCGCAGCAGTTGGAACGTCTTGGATGGCTTCTTGGTCTTCGTGTCTCTCATTGACATTGTGGTTTCAGTGGCCTCTGCTGGCGGTGCCAAAATCCTGGGGGTGCTGCGAGTGCTCCGGTTGCTGCGCACCCTACGTCCCCTCCGGTCAGAACCCCACCGAGCCCTGCTCGGCCCCTCTTGCCACTGCTTATCCCCAGGAAGGGTCCCAGAGCCAGATCCAGCTATGCCAGGCAAAGTGTGGTCTTTGTAAGCCACAGGAAGGTTCCCCTTAGCCATACGGGTCTGATGCTGGAGATACCTCATCAGACAACAAATCCATGGGAGAGAGGAGGCTTTTTGATCACAGGGGAGTGATCTCCACTGCACAGGGAGACAGGGGTCTGCTGCTGCTGAAAATGTTTTGCTTAGGCCAAACACCCCTGCCCTGTCCCCCGTCACCATTCTCCTTCTTTCCGTTCCAGAGTCATCAGTCGAGCCCCTGGCCTGAAGCTGGTGGTGGAGACACTCATTTCTTCCCTCAAGCCCATAGGAAACATTGTCCTCATCTGCTGTGCTTTCTTTATCATCTTTGGCATCCTGGGTGTGCAGGTAGGTTGTTACTGCCCGTCAAACAGCCCTTGAGCGCCCACCCCTATTGCCATGGGCACCTGTACCCCAGGTCCTATAACAGACACAGGGAGCCAAGCAGAGCAGGAGAGACAGGGAAGCCAGCAAATTTTCTGTATTTGCCCTCTTCCACAAGTCATCTCCATGATGACACAGGCTTTGGTAAGCACAGACAGGTGCTCAGCAAGTGCAGGCACTGCTGGACGTGAGAGACAGGAGTTAATGCTCACACCTGGCAGCAGCTGCATCAGGGTTTGGGTCAGCATTGTTGGGAGAGCCCAGGGCTGGCACAGCACAGGGCTTGCTGGACACATCCGTGTCACCCCACAAGGGCAAGCAGCTCACTGCCTGCTCGCATGAACCCTGCCTCCAGCCAGCTCTCTTTCTCCCCCTCACGCTGAGCCCTAAATCCACCCACAAACTTCTTTAATTTTTTTATTTAATCCTCTTTATTTTTGGCTGTTGCATTGCAGAGGAGCAAGGGTGTGGGCGTTACTTCCATCTCAGGGAATGCGCTATACTTAGTTTGCTCTGATGCATCTGTACAAATGCACAATCCAGTACCTTCCATATGGGGAAAGGAGCCCTGGGCAGAAGAGTCACAGCAGTGCAGTGTAGCTTTGTGAAAAAATATATATGAGAAGAAGAGGATGGTTTTTTCTGGTTCTTTACCCTCAGATGAGATCTTCTTTTCCCATCAGCACTCTCAGTAACTGGGAAGCAGGGAGGGAAGATTACTCTAGGGGGCTGATTAGAAGATACTTTTTCCCTTTGTACCCAGAAAGGCTGCCTTAAGGGCTGTCAGACAGTGGGCTTATAGTCACTTCTGGCTGGGGGCAATGGAAAAGGCTGAAAAGCCAAGTGTGAGCTTACAAGGGTGGTCCTGGCTCCTTTGCAATGGTTGAGCCTGTGCTCTACATTGTGCTGGTGGTGTCCCTGTCATGCTCTACGTGGCTTGCAGTCTTGGAGGCCATGCAGCATCTTGGCAGCTTCTGTACATCCCAGGGAGCATGGGGAACCCTGTGGGGAAAGGGGCTGATGGGTTCACTCCCCTCCTGCAGCTTTTCAAGGGCAAGTTCTACCACTGCCTGGGGGTTGACATCAGGAACATCACCAACCGGTCTGACTGCGTGGCAGCCAACTACAAGTGGGTGCACCACAAGTATAACTTCGACAACCTGGGACAGGTGAGTTTGCCCACAGCCCCTTCCTCTGATGGAAATCCATCACAGGGATTGTCTCCTCCCCAGAGAACAGATGCAGTGCCTGGAAAGCCAATGCCTGGGCCAGAAGGAGCAGTTATTTGGCCTGGGTGTCCATGCAGAAGCTGTGTCACTAGAGGGTTGGTATCAGGATGACACTTATAGGATGAGGGGGAAAGAAAAGCGGTGGCAGCAGAGAGCTTGATTTTCTCTTTTCTCCTGCCATGAAGCAGATGTTCTTCACAACCTCTCTCCTCTGGTGGGTCTGGTTGCACATGGCTTCCTGTCACCCCCTCCCTGTCCTCCACAGGGGAAGGAGCAGGTTGTGATGTGTGCAGAGACACAGGAAGAGTATTTCGGTGCTGTGTGTGTTACAGCGTTATTTTTTTAAACCCACGTTTTTTCCCTGCCTGCCAGATGCACCTGCCCCACATCTGCTTTGCTTTATATGTTGCAGGCTCTGATGTCCCTCTTTGTTCTGGCTTCCAAGGATGGCTGGGTGAATATTATGTATAATGGACTAGATGCTGTGGCTGTTGACCAGCAGGTACATGGACTTTCTTGTGGAAGGACCTTTTTCACTTTCCTTGTGCTAGTAAGGCAGAAGCGTGCTTTAATGTCCTGCTTCAGGTATCTCCCTCAAACCAAGAGTCTCTTCCAGGCCCCTTCTGAATCCTTCACTCACCTATTTGCAAGGGGTCAGGTCCATGGTCTTGCCTGGTCCGTGCAGGGAGGTGTAGCTGTGGCTATGCTGTGGGTGTCTGTGGTAGTGTCAGTGGGCCTTCTTCTATTAGTAATGAAGAAGCAATAGTGCCATGTGTCCTTCAGGGCATGCTGGCTCCCTCCTGGCCCACACATGGTTACTTCAATACCTTGTAAAGCAGGAACTGTTGGGCTGCTGCCCGCTGCATCCCCGTTCCTCTACTGCTAAGACAATGACTGCCTCTGTTCTCCTTTCACTCCAGCCAGTGACCAACAACAACCCCTGGATGCTCCTCTACTTCATCTCCTTTCTCCTCATCGTCAGCTTCTTTGTGCTCAACATGTTTGTGGGGGTGGTGGTGGAGAACTTCCACAAGTGCCGGCAGCACCAGGAGGCTGAGGAGGCGCGCCGGCGGGAGGAGAAGCGCCTGCGACGCTTGGAGAAGAAGCGAAGGAGTAAGGCACAGCCTAAGTGTTTGGTTGGTTCGTAGGCCAAGGTTTTCTGAGAAGAACCTTTTCCTCTTCTTTTTCTTTCCCGATGGGCTGGTCTCCAAAATCCATCGCTCGTGGCCGTGCTCTCAGCCTTCCTCCCCGCACCACTGCTGTGTCACCACACACCTCACTGGGGCGGTCTGGGGAAGAGGGGTGGCTGAGGAGGTCTGCTGGGACTCCAGGGAAGGCACTGGGGAGGGGTTTTAGCACCCTGTTCCTCAGGAGACAATGTACCAAAAACACCCCTGTGCACATGCCGACGGGCACTGTTGACATGGGGCGTGCACACATTGGTAACGCTTCCTGCGCTTGAGGTAGAGTCCCACCTGGGCTTCCTGCAGCTCAGCTGGTGGTTGAAGAAAGACCTGGACAGACCATTCTTTGTGTTTAAACCCAAATTAAAAGAAGACGGGGAAAAAAAAAAAAGAGGAAGACCCTTGTGTTTTGTGTCTCAGTGACCCCCGTGTTTCAGTGTCACTCCTTGGGATCCCAAACCCTCTGTGGTGAAGGAAACCCTTTATTCCTGGTGTTTCTGTCCTGTTTTGTGTTACCTTTAGATAAAAATTGCTAAAGCATACTTGCCCCTGGAAACCATCCCTACCACCCAGACTTCCATTCACAGCCTGTGGGCATGCTTTCCTTTCCTCTGCTCCAGTTTTCCCCTTCTCTCCCATGACGCCCCAGGGCCTCTCCTTGAACCATCTGCTCCCTTTTGTCGTAAGTGATCTTAATTTGTCAAGACATGAAATGCTGATTTAGCACCATTCCCACAAACACAGACTAACAGATTTTTTTTCTAGTATTCCATTATTTGTCTTTTTTTCTACATATTTTTTCCCCACTTGTTATTTCCATTTTTTTTATTTTTATTTTTTCCCCTCCTCCCTATGTCCTTTATCTTTACCTATTCTTTTCTGTTTTTTCTCTCTCCCAACTTCATTCCATTTTCTTTCAACACCTATCACCAGCCTTATGCCTTCTCCCTCCTCAGTGTTTCTTACCCATTTTTCTCTTTCTTCTGATTTCTTCCTAACTCTGCTCATATCCCTCTTTCCACTGAAGAGGCGCAGCGTTTGCCGTACTATGCTACCTACTGCCACATACGTCTCCTTATTCATTCGGTCTGCACCAGCCACTATCTGGACATCTTCATCACTTTCATCATCTGCCTCAACGTGGTCACTATGTCCTTGGAGCACTACAACCAACCTGTGGTGAGTGAGATCATGGATATAAGTCCTGCCACTAGACGTTGTTATTTTGGTGCAACTCTCTGGTGACCACTGCCCACCAGTATAAGTAGGACAACTTGAGTGTCTCTAAAAACTACTGTTAAAGTTTTGTAGGAGTTAGTTTTGTAGTAGGCAAATTTGTGTGAAGAGTTTCATGTGTATCCAGAAAGGTCGTTCCTAGTCAGACATTTGTTATCCATTAAAATCAATAGAGAGAAGGTATCTGAGCAAGAGTCAAGCCCCTAGAAAGCATGGTGCAATTAAGTCTCTGTGCTTTATATTAGTAAGTGGATATGTGGGTCACCCAAATTTAGCTGCCTGCTCTGCTTTTTATGTTCCCCTGGATCCTAATAGGAGTGGTGGAAGCAGCAGTGTCCTGGGAGCTTCAGGCTTTGCATCAGATTTCCGAATGTCAGCCCTATTCCCCCGCCATATGGCCTCAGCTGAGAGAACCAGGGTGGCTGGTTGTATGTCATGGGATGGGCTGTCTTTACCAAGCCACCTTTTCTTCATAACACAAGCTGCAGGGCCAAAGTGCTGAGCAGAGCCTCTCTCAGCTGCAGGATGTGATTCCAAATATGGCACCTTGGAGGCCAAATAAGTTTTACACTTTGCTTAAGTACAGACCATGTACCTCTCAGTGTTCCTGGCAAAGCTGTAGATGCCTTTGATGGGAAAAATGTATGCTGAACAGATCAAAGGAGCCTTCTGCCTCCATATGTAGACAAAGCATTCATCATGACATCTGCCCAGTGGCATTTCAGTTTTCTCTTCAGAAGACCCTTGGTTTAGGTGACAGTTCTGGTGTCTGAACAGATTGTCTGAGGTAGCTCAGGCTTTGATCAGGAGCTGAATATGTCTGTCCTCATTCAAATCTACTGCCGGGCTCTTCTGTTTCTTGCCCACCTTGCCCAAATGCCCAGCTTTCATCTTGCCCTAGATGGTGCCCAGCTTTATGTTTCAGGAACTCTCAACCTTTACCTGTTGGCATCCTCTCGTCAGATCTTTGTTCCTCAACAAGTTACTTCTCTTCCTTACTCTTCAGCTCCTTTCCCTGGAACACAGCTCCACCCAAGCCAGCCTGCTGTCAGGCTCTGTTAAACAATCTTCTCAAAGCACTTCAAACCCTTCTAGCACAAAATGCCACCAAAAGCTGCCCACTGCTCACACTGGTCCTCGGTGGTGGCGAAGGGGCAGCATGTAAAAGAGCCAGAAGCCAAACAGCTCAGAGGCATGATGTGCTGGCCCCAGACCAAGGCACAGCAGGGTTTCCTCCTGTCAGTGACAACCTGAATCCACAACCAGAGTAACCTCTGTGCTTCACTCCTGGTTGGCAGCTATGCCAGTGCTATTAACAAGGTGTCATTCGGGTGGCACAGGCTACTGGCAGAAGAAAAGCCTGATGGCATTTTGTGGATTCTCTTGCAATAGCCTCCTCCTCCCAATTATGCTAAATAGTACAGGAGAAAGGAGCTGGAACTGATCCTGAGAAGAACATGGGGCAGAGGGGCTGGCTGATGGTTGCCCTTAGTAGGCAACCTCCACATTCAAGTAGGTAGGAAGCAGAGGGCAGCTTCCCCACCCCACAGTGAATACCCAGGGTAGGTTCTGCGCCCCACAATGAATACCTGGCACTTAGGAGAGTCCCCGCACAGGGGGGTTGTATCTTTGATGTTGCTTTTGCCTCAGTTCTTTACCTTCTCTTTCTGTGGCAGTCCCTGGAGACCGCCCTCAAGTACTGCAACTACCTGTTCACCACTGTCTTCGTGTTTGAGGCAGTCCTCAAGCTGGTGGCGTTTGGTCTGCGACGATTCTTCAAAGACAGGTGAGCAGAGGGTTGTCAACCGTGGCTGTGGGACAGCTGGGTTTAGGGTAGAGGTTTGAGGATGGAGCCCTATCTAGACTGTGAAGTCAGAGTGCTCTGACTGCCTCCCCGTTCTGCACAGCATGGACTTAACCTCATCCTCCACAAGCTGCAATGCCCAGGCAATAGCAAGGGTTGTCCAAAAATTGCCTCTTGGCTGGAGTCTGCTGGTTGGGCTAGAAAGCAAAGGAGATGAGGTTAGAGAGAGACATTTTTTTCCTGCCCTTGAGGCAAACTGTGAGCATGCTGAAGCAGAACAAATATAGCAAAGTTGATTCGAGGTAGTAAGGCCGTAAAAAGCTGAGCCCATTAGTCAAAGCATAGTGCTGTAGTAACACAGCTCCATGCTTTCACATCCGTCTGGCTTGCCTCTGGCTGCTCAGGGTGTGTGCAAAGTGAATCTCTGTTTCTCTGAAAAAGCCTATATAGGCTGACTCAGAGTGGGGCCTTGAACTCGTACATAAGGAAATGTTTAGGATGAAGTGGAGTCAATTACCTCTCTTTTTCAGGGAAATGGAAAAACTCTATCTTCATTTACTCTCTTCAATTTTTCTTCTAAAGGTGGAACCAGCTAGATCTGGCCATTGTGCTGCTGTCTGTCATGGGCATCACATTGGAAGAGATTGAAATCAACGCTGCTCTCCCTATTAACCCTACTATCATCCGGATCATGAGGGTGCTGCGTATCGCCCGGGGTGAGAGAGATGCTGGCCAGAGCAGGGGTGTATGTGGCCATGGAGTGCAACCTGGCGCCATGACTAATTGAGCAGTGGCCGTAGAGTCGTGAACTCACCCTGTCCCCAGCCCTCGAGGAGCCTCTGGGGTGTCCTTCATCACATCCCAGCAGGGATTCTAGGATCTGGGACACCCTAGAAGCTCAGGCTTTCTGGTTCCCTGGGAGGTGAAGCACTGGGAGGGCGGGCAGATCATATGAGAGCTGAACTTTCTCTGTGACTCATTTATGGGGCAACTGGGGTAGTAGTGTGGGGAGAAGACACCACCAAGCAGATTGAAATTTGCACAGGTAAGGACCTGAATCTTCCTGGTGCTGGCCAAGGTGTGCCAAGATGGCATAACAGCGATGGCTGAAGGAAGAGAAAGTGATGGAAGGAAAAATCAAAGCAAAGGGACAATTAGGATACATGTTCCTGGGAAAAAGTGTGTCTGGGTGAAGCAGAAGCCACCCAATAGGCATGTGTGGCAGAAACAGAGTATTTAGTAAAAAGGATATGAACTCGAGGAGAAGGAACTGGGGCTGTACAGTCAAAAGGGAGAAGAGAAATGAGGGGAAAGTCCAGTTTTACTAGGGCAGGAGGAGACAGGACATCTGTCTTGTGCTACTGTCATTAATAAGTCACACAAAGGATGCCTCTGAGCTCAGTCTGACCGACACTTCTCTTGTGCTTGTTATGGCAGTCCTGAAGCTACTGAAGATGGCCACAGGAATGCGAGCGCTGCTGGATACAGTTGTTCAAGCCCTGCCACAGGTAAAACATCTTCCCAAAAGACTCTCCTCTTCTGTCCCTTTTTCCAAAGGGTTTATTCTTGTGGAGTCTCAGAGGTGGTGTCTACTGTGGTGCGCAGACGACTGCCTGAAGGTCATGTCCAAGTTCTCATGTCATTCGTGGGGTTACAGCTCACCTCACCTCTCTCTTCGCAAGCACGTGAAAGAAATGAGGCTTGACCCCTGGATAAGGGTAGATTTCTTCCCATCGCATCTAGCTAGTGTTTAACTGTTTGCAATTAGTGCTTGGCTCCTTTCTCACCTCTCCATAAGAAGAGAAGAGTGATTGGAAGCAATTTCAGGAGGAAAGGAAATCTTTCTGTCACTGCACTTCTCACCCTTCCCTGAGTGTGCCCCCTTTTCCCTCCTTCTCTTTCATTTGCACTCTCATCACTCCTTTTCTTAGCCAGTGCTTCCCCCTTCCTACTTTTTCTTCTTTTCTCTTCCTGGACCCCTTTGTGTTTCTGAGCCTCTCATGTACGAGAAGCAGTGACACGCTCTGTTGTGGCTCACACAGCCGGCAGTTAAGCGTCTGCTGCAAGACATGGAGACAGAAGGATCTCATGAGCTGTGAGTGGCAGCTGCTCCCAAACGAGATGCTGACACGGTGCTTTACATAGGCTTCAAGCCCACTGTGAGCATCCTCCGTGATGGATGAGCAGTCAGGGAGTCTGGTCCCCTTCCTTTTGGATCGTTGAGGGAGAATTGTTAAGCAAGGAGTAATGGCACCAAGTGGCTCTACGGATCATACATCAGACCAGTCCCTTGGCAGGCTCTGAGAAGGCAACTCGACTGCATGATATCAAAATGCAGAGGCATTTGTGAGTTGATTTATCAGCTAATGTGCCAGTGCTGGTGAGTGATGATGAGCTGGGAATCAATCTGAAAACAGCACGAGTAGTTACCCAGGGAATTTACTTCTGATATTGGTGACAATAAATGTCAATCTGAATTAGAGGAATCTGATGGCACAAAAGTGAGAGGGGAAACTCTGTGATCTTTTATGGATCCCGAGCTCTGTCTGATCTCCCATGCTTTTTATTAAACAATAATTATTTGTTTATTATAATAATAGTAATAACAACAATATTAATAGTTCATATGTGGTATATACAACATCATTCAGGATAGTTGTGGACTGAGATACACTGGATAATAGAAGGAAGGAGAGATGAAGGATTTTCTTAGCGCAGGCAGATCTGGAATGCAAATTTTTATTAGTTCTGTCTCTGCTGCCACAGACTGGCTCAGTGCAGCTTCTTTGCACCTTTTCCATTCCAGGAGCCACAACAGATGATTTTTCTCAGGCAAAGATCTGGAACACAGCAGGTCTTCAGATCCAGCATCTGCATGTCTGTGGCATGTTTATTCTGAAACCCAGATAAAGATAAATGCACACAGATATTAAGAGCTGGATGAAATAGTACCCAGAAACTGTTGGTAAAAGGACTGTGCAATATATTTGCACTTAAATTATGAGATTCAATTTCTGTTCCTAAAATATATTTCCTCCTGTCTTATTTATTATCTATTCGTATCCCTGTCATGTAGACAGAGAAACTGAGTCATCAGACAGTTAAGTGTTTTGCTCAAGATGGCAAAGAGCACAGCTGGGACCTCTAAGTCTCTGTTTCTGGTCCTAGCCACAAACCACAAGTATATTCTTCCATACTTTCTCATTTCTGATTTTTCTGTCTCCTATTTACCTACGACTCCTTTGCTAACCAAGCTGGTGGGTCAGGTCTTTTGAAGGTCAGTAATATCTGCCCCAAAGCAAGCAGATGTCTGAAAGTTTGGTCTCTAGGTATTCCCTGGAAGATAATAACAAGCAGTACTTAATCCCTCCAGCATCAAAGCCTATGATTTCCTAATGACTGGCTTTTGCTACCTCCTATAACAGGCTGACTTTGTTTAATAAAGTTGTGTAGCAGGGATAAAAAAAATCACTCCATACTTATATTTGTGTAAAAATCTGAACTTAAAAGTCTAAAATCCACCAGTTTCACTGTTAAAAGCATGAACCTAGTCTCCATATTTTATACACTGGGTCTTCAGGGGACAATTGAAGTATCTGTAATACTATTCTCCAAGATTTATTAGCTTTGCCAAAAGAAGAAGTTTAAAATAAGCTGTCCTTTCCCTTGCACTTTATCCTCTTCCTGACCTTTCTCTTTTTGTTCCTAGAGCACAGACTCAGATCATGGATTCTGGCTTGCTAATGGCATACAAGGCATCTCCAGTTGTCTTGTTTAAATTCCCTTCCTGTCTTTGTTACACTGCAGCAATTCTTAATAGTGAATAGAGATTTAATTTTAAAGAGCCCTTTGGAAATGTAGTCCTTAGCTAAGTTTTATTAACTTCCTTTTCTTAACGCCCTGTAGACACAGACCCAGCACTGTGTTTTCACAGCATTTACTATGGTGTCTAATTTAGTCATCAGAAGTAATTCCTTCCAGTGAGTATGTAGGGAGCCAGGATGTGGCAGTCCAGGGGAGTGGGTGGGCTGAATCACTTATTTCTCTCCTGAATTTGGATGGCACCGCAGTTGCAATGACTAAATTAAGATTCCTGAAGTGATGATCCTAACATAGGCCCAGTGACCACATGCATTCAGACCAGAAACTGTTTAGTGTTTCAGAAAAACCCGTTAAGTCCTTAATTTTTCCATGCCTTCTCTTCCCACCTGCCTGCTCTTTCCCCAGCCCTGATGGCAACTGGAGTCATCACTGAAGATTTCTCAAGTGTTGAGCAATTGTTTGGTTGTATTTGTACACCAGGATTTCACTGCTGTTCTCTTTACTTTGAAATGCAGAAACACTTTCTGTACAGATGAAATAGGCTTTGGGATAGGCTGACAGTGCCGTTTGCTTTCAGGTGGGAAACCTTGGACTCCTTTTCATGCTCCTCTTTTTCATCTACGCTGCTCTAGGAGTGGAGCTCTTTGGAAAACTGGGTAAGTCTCAAGCAGACCATGCCTCCAGCGTGAGCTACAGACATGCTGGTTGGGGTTTCTCAAAACCAGAACTCTTCAATAAAGGGACTGAATTATTTGATGGACTTTGTTCTCCCTTATGCATAATTGATGTAAGAGGAATTTCCCTCTAAATTGTTGTTGTCCTAACAGCCTAACAAAATAAAAGCAGCCTCCGTTTTCTCTTACATTCTTAAACGTTTCCTTTTCCTGCACTCCGTTCCTGACATTGCCTTAAAAATTACAAGAAAAAGTTTGTGAAAGTTTACTTACATCTCTTGCCATGGAATATTGATCAAGAAGAAAGGCAGCACAATGACATGTTGGGAGGATACCCCTGAGCAACAGAGTTACACTGCCTGATATCCTGAGGCTCGGCCAAAGGGATTTTTCCATATTGATGGCCAGCAGCCAACTGTTGGGCAGGGTGCTGATACCATCCATTACCTGAGGTCTTCAGGCTGTAAGTCCATGCTGTTGGTCTCAGGGCTGGTAGTGTGTCCTCCCCTGAGTGCTGCGCTCCCCTTGTTTTTCAGTGTGCAATGATGAGAACCCCTGCGAGGGCATGAGCCGCCACGCCACCTTCGAGAACTTTGGGATGGCCTTCCTCACACTTTTCCAGGTGTCCACGGGTGACAACTGGAATGGGATCATGAAGGTAACTGGGCCTTAGGGGCAAGGATCTCCTGCTTGTGGGGAAAGAGAAGTTCTGATGTGTGGTCTGTTCAGCAGAGCTTGGGCTAGCAAAGGGAAGGAGCACAGAACACAGAAGCTGGGTTGCTAGATAAGGTCTCTGCTTGGTCCAGAGTCTCTCTCCCCACCGTGGTAACTCAAACCTTGGCCTCATCTAGTCCTAGAGACATCTGATTGAGAAAGTGCCAATTTTCCTTGGGGGTAACAAGAAAATCATTTAGGCTAAGAGGGACTGTCCACTGTAGCCAGGACTGTTATCAAAGCTGAGCAGAGGACCTGTGTGTTGGACACGGCACTCATCTGCAGAGGTACCAGGAAAATACAAAATGCATACTTCCTTTGGAGGACATGGAGAAAGCAAAGTTCTTTCATCATATGTGGTGCTTTTCAGTATAGATGGGAGAAGGCAGTACCAACCTGCTCATTTTTGGTCTTGTTCACGTGTGTGGGGCTACGGTGGCAGCAACACGTCATGGTCTGAAAGTTTGCTTCATATGCCTTTGGATGGTTTTGCTCTGAAGCAGACAGCATATGAGCAGAGAGTGTCCCAGATTCTTTGGGGACCTCATTATGCCAAAAGGTATGGGGTGATAGAAGTGTTTGCCTTGTTCTTTCCATTGGCATCAGTGTTTTTTGACAGAAAGAGCAGCCAAGCTTCTGTTCTTACTTTAGTCTTTCCTTCCTTCCATCGTTCCCTCTCAATCCCAACTTCCCATCAAGGATACCTTGCGTGACTGCAGCCACGATGACCGGAGCTGTCTCAGCAACCTTCAGTTCATCTCCCCACTGTACTTTGTCAGCTTTGTGCTCACAGCCCAGTTTGTCCTCATCAATGTGGTGGTAGCTGTGCTCATGAAACATCTCGATGACAGCAACAAGGAGGCCCAGGAGGATGCAGAGATGGATGCTGAGCTTGAGATGGAAATTACTCACGGGCTGTGCTCCCACAAGTCAGGCTCTCCAAATTCAGGACAGGGAAAAGGAGCAGGAACAGGAGGAGGTGGTGGTAGAACAGATCCTGAAGGACATCTGTGCATGAGATGTTACTCTCCAGCCCAGGTGAGTACTCCTTTGAACTTACTAACCAGACTGCAGTAAGTAGCTGTGGGCAGTAGCTGGGCAGCTTAGATGACTGAGGATTGAGCAGTAGCAGAGTCTTCCACCTCAAGGTGAAAGGTTTGCTTTCAGCAGTAGACTTTTGAGTTGATGGGATCATGTAGGGACAAGGCTGTGACAGCAGTGTGTCCTGTTCATTGTCATCATGGTGTAGGAACCTGAGGGCCAGCAGAGGAGGGATGGAGCAGATCAGCTAAAGGTGTGACAGGAGCAAATTTGAGAGGGGAGCTCAGGAGAAGAGTGCAGGAGAAATGGCAGATCGAGAGTGAGTGACTCCAGCAGAGCTGGAAGGGAGACGTGAGCACTGAAAGTGAGTGAAGACTGTCCCTCCTTATTTTATTTTTCTTTTCATTGAACTCCGGCACTTTTACACATTCTGTGGAGCAAATGTTCCCCCCAGTGACCCTGTGCAAGTACCTGCAGAACAAGATGCTGCTCCAGATGAGTCAGGGTGGAGAACCCAGCCCCAAATTCACATGAAACTTGAAAGCAAAAAACTCGACATTCTTAAAATGATCTCTCCCATCCTCCCCCCTTTCTTGTCCCCTAGGAGAACTTATGGCTGGACAGTGTCTCTTTAATTATTAAGGACTCCTTCGACGGGGAGTTAATGATCATCGATAACCTATCGGGCTCCGTCTTCCATCATTACTCCTCGCCGGCCATGTGCGAGAAGTGTAACCATGACAAGCAAGAGGTAACCTGCGTACGAGGATGTGTGAGGGGACTCTTCCCCCCCAGACCTGCACACCCACACCCACGTGCCCGCAGGTCGTCCCATGTGTGCTCCCCACTGTAGATTGTGTAGACAGTAGAGCTTGTTGACCTGTGTTTGTTATCTGTTGTGAAGTGCTGATACTGCCTCTAGCACAGGCCTGCCCTCCTCAGCCACACGTGGATGTTTGAGGTGGTGGAAAAGTGAGACGTGACAGGACACGGGTCAGGAGGGACTGAATGACCTGTAGAGAAATGACTATGAAGGCATCCTGGCAGCTCTTGTTGTGTTCAATTCTGCAAGAAAAGTCGAGGTTCAGGCTCATGTTGGACAGAGGACTATAAGGATCTCACCCCAATGTGAGCACTTAGGAGCAATTCAGTGGGAGATTTAAGCTGGTGTTTTGTCCTCATTTTAAGCAGGTGCTTGCTTATTCCCTATTGAGGTCAATCAATTAAGCACATGTTTAAATGCCTTGTTGAATAGAGTCATGTCTGTGAGCAAGGATTGGTTTGTGGTGAAAACCAGTTAATTAGTTTGAGCAAAAACTAAATAAAAATGGGCCCACTGAGAAAGTTTGTTAGCTGACAAATGGATTGTTGCTAAGAGCAGGACACCAAATGACTTAGACTTGAGCTACTAAAGTTGGTAGATGCTTTGGAAAACTACTTCCTAAGCAATTAGTCTTTTCTGGTTGTGAAACTTGAGAAGCAAAATAGTCTGGGAATGGTTAGGTGAGTAGCAGAATTAATTTTATTTCTGAAATAATTTTATTGTATTTAGGTGCTCTGATTTTGTGTGGTCAGACTTGTAGCAGTAGTGTGGCTCTTCTGACAGTAAATTGGTACATCAGTGACAAACTTCACCCTCTCCTTCTCCATAACTGACTTGATATGTCATTATTGCTTATAAAGAAACAAGGAAACTTGGGGAAAGAGCTCTTATTGGCAGATCATTCTATCCATGTTTGAAGAAAGCTCCTCAGATGCCTAGTTCTGATGCTCTGATATTTTTTCAGCTTCTCAGCTGTCTGCTTGTCCCCATTGCTTCCTTTTGAAAGTACCAAAATGCAAACATTGGTGTAGTTTATTGTTACTGAGATGCTTCACAAATGAATGCTGCATTAATGCAACCAAATAACTAGTTTTCAATTAACTGCAATTTCCTTTGCTTTACTTAAGTCTTTATGTTCAGCAATTGGTTCTCAGTTTTCTCAGCAAATGAGATCTCCTAAGGCATTCCAGAATTATTGCCCCCAAGTTAAGTCATTTGCAGCTAGTTTGCTACATTTGAAAACCTCCCTGATAGTCTCCGGTACCCTGCCTACGAATGAAGACAACAACCCGTTTTCTTACCTTCCCAGCAAAGCAACTAGACAGCAAAATCTTCAAGAAGAGCTCACAGCCAGAGCAAACAGTTTGATGTAATTATCGCAACTGAAGAATTATTCTTAGATCATACTTTCTAATGGCTATTATAGAGCTGTAAATTACTTTCAAAATTGGTATTTCAATACATCTAAAATGTGGAACTGAAAAGAAATTATCTATGCAAGAATGAGTTTAGTAATAAAATATAGATGTTTTATTTTGGATCATATGAGTCAAAACTATACCTCAGGATTTTAAGCCACAATTGGTCATGACCTTCTCTTCATATTTCAAAGTAAAAAAAAAATTGAGGAAATTTCAATAGTGAATCACTATATGGAGTCATAGCTAATATCAGCAATGCACACAGTCGTTAAATTAGAGTGCACTCTGGTACATCAACATATCCAAATGAGTATTGTACACAGACAGAATTGTACAGTCTCAGAAGCAATTGACAGCAAGTTACATAGGCAAAACCATTTATCCAGTCCTCTTCAATGCGTATGTATTAGAAAAAATCAGTATGCTTGCTGTCCACCCTTTCAGCCTTAACTCTGCCTTTCTGACAAAAATCATGTATTAGCCAAAAATGTTCCCTCCAATTCCCTTGGTAGTTTAATTCATCAGTGTGCTGAGCACAGTGGATGGACACAACATTTAAATATATGCTCACACACAGTCATATGTGCTAAGGTTTTTGTGGCATTGAGCAGAAGCGCTCAGCGCTTTTCCCAATTATGCTCCTGGTATTTTATTTTCAAACCAATTATTTGTACAATTAAGGATTTTTGTAATCGTGGGTCTGTTTTTAAAGATATATCTGCAACTAGTTGTTTTCTAAGGGATATGTGTGCATGGTTCAGTGTCTCAGGCTGATGTTCCTGGCAGGCTTCATGGATTTGGAACTAATGAACCTTCTCCTACACTGTAATTTTAAACATTTTTTTTGTCCCTCATCTTTAGTCAGCAATTTAAAAATATTCTACAGTAAGGGAAGAAATAAGAACAAAACCTCCTTTTTTCATGGTGCTAACCTCATCTCTTGTCATTTCTATCCTTTCACTCCTGGGATGGTTGACAGACATCTGTATATGAATGACTGAAGTGTTTAGCCGTGGTAGGAGTTTGTCAGTGAGTACCAGTGAAATGTGTTTCCACACCTGCAGTTTATTTAGTCATGACTTTGGTGATTGTGGGTTTTGTGTAGATCCCAGGGTGGTCAGAATTTTTGAGCAAGCGGTTCAGTGACAAACAGACTGTTCTGGCTTTTGTTGAAATCCTTTTTTATGGATGGCAAAGGTAGTCGCAGATGTTACCACATGTCATGGTCCTGTCTCTACAAGCACAGCTGCAAGGCTGTTTTGGTGTAGCAAGCACTTGGGAGAGTAACAGATGAGTACATCAAGTGGGACTGAATGAAGACTGTGCTTCTCTACACAAGTTGTTGCTGACTGGTGGTTGTGTAGCATCCCTGGCATAAGTTCAGTGTGGGCTCTCTGCATTCTGAGCAGCAGTTGTTGGTTTTGGGCTTCCTCCATGGTTGAACAGCACCACGTTCCTGTGTCAGAATAGTATCTCAAATAAGGATGTCATTTGTGCACTTTATTTAAATCCAGCTCCGGTTTTCCATTCTGTTTGTTTAAAGTGCATTATCCCTCAGATGGAGACCTCTTCCAGTCTCTGGCATTGGCACAAGCCACTAAACTTCCAGCTCGAAAGTCATCTCTCCAAATGTTTCACCTGCTGTCATGGCACAAGAGCTGTACCTGCCTCTTGCAAACACAAACACATGGCCCGAAGCTGTCCCGACTGAGACAACCCAGAATACAGCTCTCAAGAGTTAGCTGCTGGTGGTGCAAACTGGTGGCACTCTAGAGACCAGTGATGGAAATCCAAGTACAGGAGGGACAGAGAAACTGCTTAGGCTGGTAGAAAAAGAAGATGCTTTTCAGGCATTGTGAGAAAGAGTTGTCAGGCAGAGGGGGTTTAAAAGCTTGGAGGAAAGAGGATGGGAGAGGGGCATATGTAGTATGAAACAGGCCAAAAATGAAGCAAGGTCAGGCATGGGACTGGAGCAGAGCTGAAGCACAAGAATGAGAGAGATGCAGTGGTCAGACTTGCTTTCAGAAAGCAGGAGAGCTCAAGTGTGGGTGTGTGGGAGGGCTGAGTTTAGAGATGGAGAACAGAATGGAAGACGGTGTTAGGTGAGGTCTAGGGTTAGGTGAGGTTAGAGGGGAGGGGAAAGGCAAGATGCAGGAAAGCTGGAGAGAAACAGGGTTTCAGTAATGAAGGTAAGAGAATATGAAAAGCATGATACTGGCATGGACTGCAAGAGGCATGACTTTCCCTGGAATGAAAGCACCTTCGTGTTTAAGCAGGGCTGTCTGTGGTGCCTTCAGAAAGAGGGGTCCACTCCTCATTCCTCAGCAGAGCTGGCTGCCCTGTCACCAGCCTGAGGGACCCCTCTGCCTGCCTGGCTTTACTTGCAGGGCCTTGGGCCAGCTGTATCGCTGTGACAGATACAGGACTCGTTCCTCCAATTCTGGCACTAGAGGAGCATGGACTGGTAGCGGGCTGCTTGCAGATTGTATATTCAACCTTTCTTAAAAAGTGAATTCTCCTGCCCAGCCCAGGTCTGGGTTAGGCAGTTCCTGATGTATCCAAGGAATATAACCTAAAATTGATCTTGGGTCTACAGGCTCTCACTTATCCACCATAAATAGTGTGACTGCTTGAAATGTGGATCCCAGGCATGACCTGTGACAGTTCCTTTCCCTTCCTGCAGGTCCAGCTGGCTGAAATGGAAGCGTTATCCCTCAACTCAGACAAGTCCTCTTCCATCCTTCTAGGAGATGAGTCAGACAATCGAAACGCTGCTCAGCTGAGTCCTAAGGAGATCAAGGTTAGCCCCAGGCAGTCATGGGCATCTTACACCATGAGCTGTACTTATGCCCCTGCTCATCTTAGGTGCTCTGTATTCGTCCAGGTGTCCCTGCTGAGGAATAAAATTCTGGTCATTTTTCAAGAGCTTCTCCATAGAGACATACTGTGGATTAGGATTTGAGCAGAACAAAAGAATACATGTATTTGAAAGTTCTCTTCACTACTGTTAGTAACTTCCTCTGAAATAGTCAAAAGTTAGGCAATTTGGGCTGGAAAATTGAGCATCTCTTAGCTACCTTGAAGGTATTAGCAGAATCAGCTCTTCTTGAGGCTTTGAAAAGTCTGCTGTATCATCTTCTATTCTTCACAAGGCTTTGTTCTCACTTATTTTTTCCAGCAGGATGGTCAGAACAACCCTGACTCCAGTGGGGCAGACAATCTGGGGGAATGCCTGCTTCCAGCATCCAGTGAGGATGGCTCTACAAACCCAGACAGTTACCTGTGTGAAATGGAGAATACTCCTTTCAACTCAGTTCAGTCTTGGCTAAAGCATGAAAGTACCAAAGGTGAGCAGGGCTCTCATTCTCCAGGTCTGCTGAAACTGTGGGTTAGTTCAGCTCTGTTTTTCCCCTGCTTTCCCTCTGCCAGGGGGCGAGCTAATGTGACATGGGATTACACTAACCAAGAATTAGTTTTCAGTGTGCTAACTTGCTTCAGGAATGGGGGGAAGAGCAGTTCCTTCATTTTTATTGCTAGTTTTTAGTTCCCTCAGACATGACTGTGAAATATTGTGAAAATGCTGATCCCCACTTGCAGTAGTGCAGCTATGCATGGTCAGAGCAGAGTGGGGACAGATTCTCCTGACATGCCAGCTGGATGAATTGTGCTCACTCAGCACAGAAGAACTCTGCTGTCCCCTGTGACCAAGTACAGATTCAGGGAACACGTAACATGTCTGCCCTTGGTGGAAGTGCCCTGGTTCTACTCTTGAGCATGCCCTGGTCTCCCGTGGTCCCCAGGTTTCCCAAACTACTGCTTAATTTATCTCCCTTCATCCCTTGCCCTGCAGGATCTGGGATGAAAGTCCTCTGGCAGTGATACATACTTGAGTCAAGGCCTTTCAGCTCAGCATTTCTCTGTGAGAGCAACAGCAGGGCTGGCCTGTTACCTTATGGCTCTGAGCTGTGTTAGGTCTTCCAGGTCTGGTGCAAGTCTTTGTGCAAAAAGTGGGATCCTTAGTCTGAGCATCAGACTGAGGCTTCTTGGCCAGGAATGCATGTTCCTGAATATCCTTTGTTCACTGGACTTGAGACTTTGCTCAATGTAACAGCAGCGCAGGCACCAAATAAAATCAGAGGACTCTTAAACCTTTTTTTTTCCTTCTATTTCTGTTCTCCTCCCCTTTCCTTTGATGCTCTGTCAGTCCCTCCCAGCCCCTTCTCTCCAGGTGCATCTTCCCCTCTGTTACCTGTACCAGCAGAATTTTTCCACCCAGCCATCTCTGCCACCCAGACAGGGCCTGAGGAAGTCTCGTGTCCACACAGCCTTCCTAAGATCTCTCTGCAAGGCTCGTGGGCATCACTGAGATCTCCAGGTGTGAACTGCTCACTTCTCCATCAGGTGAGGAACCCCACTTCTGTCTGCTAGGAAAACTCAATTTTCACATCATACCCAAACAGAGGGGGCTCAACGAGGAGGAGGGCAGAGGAAGGAGAGAGGCAGCTGTGGTCATGGGCTGGGTAACCTGGATCTGTAGGAGGAGCACAATGGACTGCAGAACGCAGGAGGGTAGGGGAGGAGAGGGGTAGTACAACAAAGTGGTGTTGGATAGCTCTCACCCCATGAAGTCACATGTTCTGCTTTGGATCAGCAAATAGTTTGACAGCTGCAGTGAGCCCCACATGAAGATGAAATCACATCACTCTGTAGCTCCCCCATGGGTCCCTGGCACTGGGTGTGCTGCAGACATCTGCATGCACAGCAGCCATGGTGTGAGCCAGGGAGGTGACAGCTGCACAGCCTCCTGGGGTCCTCTTAACACTGTGACTCCAGATCATGCCCCTTTTTGGTTGGAACAGGCTTCTTCCCACTTACGTCCTCCACAACCCTAAGTGCCCCATCCACACACTGTGTCCTCACTGTTTTGCCCTGCCCACTTAATTCTCAAATCCCAGAAAGGTGCAGTCTCTTTCTGAAAAGGCAGCTATTTCTCACTAACAAAAGAGAAGAATAAAAGCACTGGGGGGAGATCAGGTGTCTCTGAAGGGCAGAAGATGCAGAGATGAAAGCCCAGTAGAGATACCTGTTATTGTTCTTGGAAGATACTCCATGAACAGGGGCACTCTATTCCAGACAAACTAAAAAATAAAATCAGATGTTATCCGGCTATATATGACAGACACTGTTGGCACAATACAAGTGTGTATAAATTCACCAAGGATAAATTTAGCCTTGGTCTGAGAACACTGAGTCGTTGCAGTTTTGAAACTTCTGGTATAAGTTAAGACACGAAGAGGTAGAGCCCTGGAGCTGGCACACCACTGGGACAGAAGTACTGAATTGTTGTAAAGGAGAAATTGGTAAACTTATTATGTGACGCAGACTCTGTCGAATAACTATAGGGACTGCTTCAGGAGACTGTTTCCTGTCCTACGTGCATCATTCCCAGTGCAGTGTCCCAGTGATGATCTCATAGTGCAGACCAATTTCCTAGAAACAACTAATATGCAGCTTAACTAGATGAGCCCTGATACAAAGAAATTAAGGCTGAGGACAGAGGTCTCTTCCTGCTGGGAAGGGACCCCACCTTTCTGCACTAAATGCCATCACTGCCACTAGTGCTGGTCAAAAGAACCATGGGGCCTCTTTTCTCTCCCCAGATATTGCTATTTTTTTAAATGAGAGGAGGTCTGTACAGAAGTCCCTTGATTCCTGTCCAGCTGATAGATGTGTCCACAGTCTTGTGTGGCAGGTTTATAGGGCAGCCATGAGTGAGGACCCATGGGGAACCTTTGCTCCACTGCATTCTGGACCATCAGTGCTCAGGGAGAACCTAGTGGTGGGGGCTGCAGGGCTTCACATGGGATGGGTAGATTCATCCTGGAGCAGAATGAAATTAGCTCAAATTACCGAAACCTTGCCTCCTCCTTACCCAGAAGGAAATCCCCATGGCAGGCTGCATGGCTGGTGCTTCGTAGCACTGGTTGGTTTATAGCTCCCCTCCCCAGAAGAGGAGAGTGAGAGAGAAATAGCAGTTTTTCCCCTTTCTGTAATCGTGGCTTATTTTCACACCTCAAAGTACCCCCAAAACACATAAGGCAAACTCTCTTGCCCTCTGCCCGTCTCCCTCCTGAGAACTGTGTTTTCGTGCTCCCGCTCCCCAGCCCCCCGAGAGCGACACGTCGCTGGACAGCCGGAGCAGCAGCTCGGCCGGCAGCCTGCAGACCACGCTGGAGGACAGCCTCAACCTCAGCGACTCTCCCCAGTGCACGCTGGACCTGCCGGTGGCTCTGTGCCCCGTGCCGGCGGCGGGCGGCCAAAGACCCCTGGCAGCGCCCCTGTCCCCCGCCTCCCGCCGCCGCAGCCTGCGGGGCCGGGGGCTCTTCAACCTGCGGAGCCTGTGCCGCCACCAGCGCAGCCACAGCAGCGGCGGCAGCACCAGCCCCGGCTGCACCCACCACGACTCCATGGACCCCTCGGATGAGGAGGGGGCGGGCAGCAGCCTGCGCGGGGGTGGCAACAACAGCGAGCCCTCGGAGACGCTCAGCAGCCTCTCGCTGACCTCGCTCTTCTCGCCGCCGCCCCCGGGGCTGACCCTGGTGAAGAAGTGCAGCAGCACCAGCAGCCTCCACGCCAGCCCCTCGCCCCGCCGCCCCGCCGCTCACCACGCCAAGCCCTTCTACACCGTTGACCCTCGGGGCTTCCTCTCGATGCCCTCCTGGGTGACGGACTTCTGCAAGGACACCCCCTCGCCCAGGCAAGGAGAGGAGCCAGATGGCCCTGGCAGACTGGGCACAGGGGACCGCAGCTCCCCACTCCCTTCCGAGCTGGAGCTGGGCGACGGAGTCAGCAAGAGGAACAGATGAGGGTCCCTGAGGTGCAGGGAGAGAGCATTCGGCTGCTGGCATGGGGAGCATGTTTCATTAGCTTCTCTCTGGCAACAGTTCCAAAGGATTTGCAAGAAAAAGAAACAGGCAAACAAAAATCTATAAATATATATATATACGTAAATATATATATATATACATATATATATATAATAAATATTCTGGTACTGTACCTCAGAGGTGTGGGAGAGTGCAAGCAATACGGGAACAGTCCTGCCTGAGGGCAAGACCTGGACCAACACCCCAGAGACTATAGTGACAAAAAAGGCCGTGGGGCTGGTAGGGACAGGACCCTCCAGCCAGGTGACTGCCACGTGGCAGCTGTTTAGTTATATACATATACATATATAGAGAGATCGATTTATTTATTTTTTTTACTGAGAGATTCTGAATTTCAGAAAGTGCTAAGGAGGAACAAGAGAATGGTGGGGCTGAAGGAGCTGCTACGCCAAACCGTGAGGGTGGGGTGAAGGGAAGGGAAACAGGGTGACCAGCAAGGGAAAAGCATCTGGGGCTTGCCTTGTGTGTTTCTGAGAACTTCCTTATTGTCCATGCTTCCATTTCCAAGATTAAAGTTGTGGGCCAGATCTTCAGGGTGAGCGTAAATTGGCAAAACATGCTGTTGGTGTAAAGCAGCAGAGCTCTGGCTTGAGGTGGATTCACGCTGATTTTACAGCAGGTGAAAATCTGGCCCCAGCAACAGAGAAATCAAATAGCCGTGGAGCACAGGGAAACGTTTTGAGGTGAAAAGCCTTGCTTTGAAAGGAATGTATGAACACAGCGGGCACGCTCATGGAAGGAGGGATGGAGGCTACATGGCTTATTTTTGTTGTTGTTTTGTTGGGTTTGGTTTTTTCATTTTCCAAAGAAAGAAAACTACAAAAGGAAAAAAATTACAAGGCTCCTGGGGATATTTGGAGTGGGAGAGGCAAGGTGGAATGGAAGGGGGAGGTGAAAAGGGGAGAGGAAATTGAACTTTTCCCCCTTTTATTTGCAGTAATTGTGATATTTTATTTTAGAAGCCCAAAGGTGCAAAAATTATCCCTAGAGAAACCTATCTCTTATTTTTGTATCTATAGCTATATATATTAAAAGAATACACAAACTAGAATATTAGAAAAGACATAAAAGCAAAGGGGGCTTCAATAACACAAAACGCAGTCAGTCCCTTGGTCGAGGGCTAACCTTGTTGCAAGTTCCAGTGGGAAGACCCTACAAGGACATCCTCAGCTTGGTGGTGGCTCTGTCTCCTCTCTAGCATCATCCTCTGGCATCTTCCTGGTTTGCTTCAGTGTAGCTGGGACCAGAGTCCTGTTCAGTGCCAACCACGGATGTGGAGAGCAGCGAATATTGGAGTGTGTGTGTGTGTGTTGTGTGCATGCCATTTTAAGGATGCTGATGTGTGTTGTGTCCAAGCCAACTGCTCACCAGCTGGAGAGATGGGTGAGAGGGACAAGGAGAACTGCAGCTCTCCTTGTCTCTGCCTTGCAGGGCAGTGGGAGTGGGGATCACTGCAGTGTGGAGGGTGAGGGCAGAACGACCCCTCAAACCATGGCCTGCCTCAGGATCCAGGATTCTGTCCAGCAAACACGATCTTCTCCCAACATGGTTGCAGCAAGGTTTCCAGAGGCTGCATCCCTCCTTGGTTTTCCAGTGGTACAACTGCACAAGTCTCCTTTCTGGCAGGGCCAGCCTTTATCTCCTCCTGCAGCAACTCCAAGGTTTTGTATCCTTCCCAGATTTGCAAGTGGGTAGGAAAACCAGCCACCCGAGGGGAACAAAGAATTTTGGATGTCATGTACTGCCCCAGGGATGTTCCACTTGGGTGTGTCAGAGAAGACAGGCTGGGAAAGGCAGCGGGGAGACGATAGCAGCTCAATGAAGACAGGAATGTTTAGACCACTGAGGAGAAGGAACAGGACTCCCTGTCCCATGTTTTCCATCAGACCAAGAGGGCCTCTGCAGCCCTCACAGAGGTCTCCCAGCTGGCATACAAAGCATTGTGAAGACAGCAGCACAAAAAATGTTCTGATTTTATTGTGACCTGTCTGACTCTAAAGCAGCTGCTGCATCTTATGAACCAGGGTTGCAAACAGCAAGCACATCACTTGGGACCAGCAGCCAGGAAAAGGATAATTACTGTGTGGACTTAATTCATTTGCTCTGTTGCAAGCGTGCATGCTGACTGCAGGGAGGTCAGACCTGCAAGGAGAGGACAGGAGAGCCTGGGTCCTTGTCCTTGCAGAAAGGATGCAAATACAGATTTATTAAAGCAATAATAAGGGTCTTTAAATGCTTTTTTTGCACTGGTGGTTCTTTGGGTGAGTTGCCCCTTCTTGCTGTCCCGTGGGCAGAGAGGAGGGGCACAACACATGGTTTCACATCCTCAGGGAAGGAAGTCAGACCCTAAATGGCTGAACAATGAACTCGGGTTGCACAAGGCTTAGACCCAAACCCAGAGCTGCTTTGAAGCCAGAGGTAGGGCTTACCAAAAAACCCAAAGAGTTGAAACCCATCCAAACCCCAGACACTTCAATGCACAGGCTGCTCCTTGGAAGTTTGCCATAAGAGAACATGGAGGTGGGACTCCAAGCTGTCCTGGCAGTTGTATGGGCTGTGAAATGTTTCAGCTGAGGAATGGGAGAAATATCAGAGGTTGGTGGAGTGCTAGAAATTACCCCAATATTTGGTCATGAGAGAAGCATGGCCTGCACTTGGGATAGCTGGGGGGGGAAGAAGGGCAAAAAGATGGTGGTGGTGACCTCACAGGGTGACTACTGCCCCTAGGATGGTTATCTCTAGGCTTGTTCCTGGTTGTCCCTGGAAGTGACATCTTTGTTTCCTCTGTGGTTTGGGGTTCATGGCAGTCCTTCTGCTCTGCAGGATGTCTCCCCTTCACCTCCCAGCAGGGTCACGCCACCTCTCCCACCTCCCTGCAAAAGGGCTTTCACCCTCCACTGTATGACTGGAGCAAAAGGCTTCTGGCTTAGGAAGGAGGTTGCCATGGAAACAGAAGTCTAGGTTATCTTTAAAGACTATTTTGTCTCTCTCTTTTAATTATTTACTAACTGTTTCATGAAGAAGCAGGAAACATCTATCCTTCCCAAAGAGGAAGCAGAACACTGAACCCTGGCAAACACTTTGTGTTTTTGCTGGGGATTTCTGCAGCGCTTCAGGTTGTGCCGTTTCTTCTGGCAAGAGCTGCCTTTCCCAGCTATGCTTGGCTGTTGGCACATGGAAAAACCTTTGTCATCACCCACCCACCTCCCAGACAACACCTGAGGGCATCTTAGGATTTGCCCAGGCATCTGTTCAGCCTCCTGTACTCCCCACTTCCCACAGAGGACTGTACTGCAGGCACTTCCTGCCAGGGTGCTCTTTGCTGTCATGAGCCCAAAATTGCTCTGTTTTGTCCTGCTGCCACACTACCCTTGTGCCCAGCTCTCCCCCACGTCTGCCAGTGAAAGCAGCCCCTCTCCCTGCTCCACGCTGAGCCCCTCCCCGAGCTCACATCTCGCTGCCGTGTCCTGCTCTCGCTGCTGCTCTGCCAAGCAAGGCGTATTTAACTCTTTTCATCATGGCTCACCAGGTGGTTCCTCTACCTCTTTTAAGCATTTTTCTGAGTCTTTTTTTTTTTCTAGGGCCTCCCTATAAATTTTCCTCTCTCACTATGATCTCTGGGCCTATTGATGTCGTTCGTTGCAGCTGCAGAGCAGAGCCCATCCCTTGTGCTTCCCGCCTTCTCCTGAACACAGAATCCTCAACCACTCCAATCTGCCCATGGAAAACACACCTGTATTTAGTATTTTTTCTGAACCCAGAGACTCTGACTCAGCACAGCCAAATGAGTGATGCATACCACTAGGTGTACTTTTCATGGCTTCTACATCTTCATCTGTCTTTCTTACTACTACCAAAAGTTCCTTATGAAATTAGGTATATAGGAATCAATTGCCAACATGACCACTGTTTTCTTTCAAGGAAAGTTGTCAGGGTGGTTCGTTTGGGCTTTTGGGGAGTTTTTTGGGTTTTTTTGGAGGTTTTTGTGAGGCCTGTGTAAAGGACTGCACACCATCAGCCCTCTGTGAAATTCTTATGAGCTGAGCAGGACCGGGTGGAAGGGGAGGAACTGAAAACATGATTGAGCAGGAAAATAATTTTTCAAATAGAAGAAACATAAAGCAGAAAACTTGGAAGTGTTTCAAGGAATTTTCTACTTTTCTCACCGAAATGGGTCTCACGTTCAAAAAGCTCCCAAAAGGCACCACAGAGGTTATCGTGGCCTGGTTGGCCTCTGGTGACTGAATCCTCAAGACTTCAGGCCAGTTGTCCACCCCACGGGGCACTGGAGATGTGTCCCCAGGCAGTGAGGTGCCTCCAGGAAGTATGCCCTGCACACCCACCATACAATGAGAGAAAAAGTCGTCCTAACCCTGGCTCGGGAGCAGAGATTTAATTTTAGCCAATGTAACTAAAAACTCAACATTTATTATGAAAGATATGGAGGTAAGTGGCTTTGGTTCACTTGGGTTCATCACAAGAATTCCACAGAGAAGGGAAAAATTAAACCCTGTGGATTTTTTAACTAGCTGCAATACAAAACACACAGTGCACCTTGCAGGAAGAGCTTGGTACCTTGCAAAGTCAGGCACCTGGATGTCTGCCGCCCAGTTGGGTTTATCTGTATGTGACTTGACTTTCCAAGTATCCCCTTCCCTGGTCTTCACAAATACTTTATGAGATCTGCCTTGCTTCTCTTTTTTTCCGTGTTATTTTTGTTCCTTGCTAGGGACTGGTTTCCAGTAGGAACTCACTATCTCTGTATCTTTGAGTTATCACTCATTTCTTCCATCTCATTTAGATATATGTATCTATTTCTTCTCTAGCACTTTTTCCTTCTTCTGCATATTTCCAAGCCCCTGTTTGCATTTACTAAGATCCTGTCACGCAGGAGCTGGAGCTGGCAATCTGCTATTCAGTATTTATGCGTCCCGGCCACTTCTAGAGCAGATGTGCTCAGTTTACAGGGAAGGAGCTCTCACCCCCACCAAAACCGGCATCCCAGACACTGGTTTGCAGCACGCCTCTGCTTTTGCTCCAATATCAGCTGCAGCAATAAGCAATAACAATCTGCCCTTCCCCTTATACCACCGATGGGATTACAAAGATGAGCCGTATGGCAGGGCTGGTTCTCAGCCTCGCTTTGTGTGTCAGCAGCACTGCTGAGCATCTTTCATGCCCGTGACATCAGTAAGAGCAGGGAGGACTCCGTACCTCATGCAGTTGCTCCCATGAGCAGCTGGGCTGTTGCCACGAAAAGCACAGCAGGCTCCAGCTCACGCTCCCCTTTTGCTGTGCAATGCTGTGGACACAGAGGAATACAAATCTTTTTCCTTAGTGGTTTTGTGTGTAGTCACCGAAGTTGACAGATACGCCTCTCCCTTTGTCTCATGGTCTATAGAGCGGAATGATAGCAGTGGGAGAGGCACTATTTTTCCAAGGACATTTTCGGAGACCGGAGCACTTTAACCTACTGTCTAATGCTGCTTTAACGATCTGTATTATTTTGGAGAACTTTGAAAGATGCTGCAGCTGAGTTTTGTTGTTTTGTTTTGCTCCTGGTTGCTGGGCCAGTGTCGGTGCACATAGTGCACCACGCAAAATGAAGCAGCTCTTCCTGCAGCTCTTCCCCTTTCCTTCCTCCAGCTGACTCATCCTGGATGACATTTTTGCACTGTAAGTTACCTGCTTGTGCTGACCACAGTGGGCCAATTTTTCGTAGTTCTGCTGTCACAACTTTCTTTCTGTTCTTCTCTTTCTTATGCTGCTAAGGGAATAGCACTGTTCCTTCACAGAGTCTGGCAGAGTATCTTCAAAAAGGGGTCTAGCAACCACCCAGCACAAGCAGGCAGGGCAGCCACCCATCCTTCAGTCAGAAACACTCACATGGGCTAAGATGCTGCTTCAAAACAAATGATCAGTGATAGCATGGGCTCTGTGGATGGCAATCTGAAGAGAAACTATTTTTTAGAGAAACATCTTTAATCCAAGATTTGCTCTTAAATTGAAAAGTGCCTTTTTAGGAGAGAGCCACCCACACACAAGTAGGAGAAGCATCATGCAAGAACTCAAGGTACGTGGTCCTTGATTCAAGCATTTTTATTACCCTGCAAGTCCTTGGGATAAGACTTGCTTTTGAGCTATCACAGCTTTGGAGATGAAGTACCAGGTGGACTTTCTTCTAAAACTACCACTGTCATCCTTAGCTGCATCTAATAATTGCTGGGATAACAATGAAAGTGGATGATCCCATTTCTCCTTTCAATTACAACTTCACCAACACAGTTAATTTACCTTCTCACTTACACACTTCTTTTCCCACCTCCTTGTATGAATCATATGAAGGGTTCATTTCAAGATGATCAACACACAGAAGTATTACACATATTCTAGATAATAATAGATATTTCTAAGAAGAAAAGCTGAGTGCAATGTAAACAGGGTGGTGTGGATAAAAGATCTGGTTTTGTGTGTACAATCCCTCTATATACATACAACTGCCCCTTCCTCCCTGTACATTTATATTTCTTGGCACAGATTTTTGAAATTACCTTACCTTGAATGTAGAGTTAATAACACGTGAGAGACTTAATCATCGCTGGCCACTGATTAGTTTCTGCTGTTATTGTAAGCCCAGGCATAGGAAATAAATCAGGAAGGTGAAAAAAAAAAAGGCAGCCAACAACAAACAACATGGCATTGAATAAAAAAAAATAGAGAGACTATTCTGAAAATCCCTTGGTGTCTGCTCAATATTTATTCGTATGCTTCCATAGTCACTGCTGCTTTGTGTCTGTGCGTGGGCGTAGGCACATACTTGTTTCAGGGTGGCTGTGGCTTATAAACAGATTTCCCACTGGTCTCTTTTTTCAAGGATATATTAAAGCAGTAAAGAGCCCAAACTGCTGACTCGGGACACTGCTCACCAGCAGTGCCCACAGCACTGAGACAGGCAATGTCTGGGCAACACTGTCTGCAACGAGTTGCAAAGGTCTCTGCTTGCCCCAGGGCAGTGAGCCCCGTCTTGCACTGTTGGGGACCAGCGAGACCCTCCTCATGCCGTGTAAATTGCTACTCCGTCTGCTATTCAGAACTCAAGCTGTAGCACCTCAGCATCACTGATTCGCTCAGGAACCCAAGGAGGTCACAGATCCATGTCAAAACATGTTGAAATACTCTCCCTTTTGGGCAAGGATGTTCAGGCACCTACACGGGGGAGACCAGGGCAATGGCAGCTCTCTCTGCAGTAGAAACCACCAGCATGCAGAGCCCTGGCTGGAGTGGGAAAGCATGGCAGTCACCCCTGTGCTGCTCACAGATTTGCGAGGTTAGTTATCATGTACCAGATGATGGCTCCATCCCAGCCTGACTGGTAAAAAGCCAGCCTTTTCTTTTAGGCTTCTATGGACACAGCATTTTAATGTCTATTTGTGTCCAATCAGCCTAGGTAACAAAGAGGTGAGAGGGCCTGAGGGGAATTTGCAGTAATGATGGAGAGAGCTAAGGATCTGGAGGAGAAGATCTGACTCCTGGCTTGATATGGATGATTGACCTTGAGGGACAGGACACCCCAGGGGTGCAGGTTTCTTCCCTCCTGCCTCACCCCCGCTTGCTGCTGCATTCTTCTGTTCTGTAAATACCACAGGAATCAATGCAGCAGCTAATGTGGCATTTTTGACATCTGAGGGAGGATTATTTCAGCAGGAGTGTATAAACCTGCATCATCAAAAGCTCAGAGTCAGCAAGTAGATGCCACCTTGCAGCCCCTGCCTGTCTCCTGGTGGCAGCCTCAGAGGGAGAGGCCCCAGGTGTGTGGAAAGCAATGGGGCTGTTGCAGCACTGGATGAGTCCAAGCACGCAGGTGGGGAGGGACAGAGGCAGCCTGGCTGGTTGTGTTGTTTGCTTTGCACTGGTGATGATGCAGTGGTATCATTTTCATGCTAAATGCTAATTTTCTGCTTTGCTGGCCTCAGAATCGCCTACATTCATATCCTTCATTGCAGCAATTAAAGGGCTGGGTGCTCGAGCTGAGGCACTTGTGATGAGCATGATTTTAATCAGTGTGCACGAGAGAGAAGGAGGAATGTGATTGCCTTGCTGTTGCTGTGGGAACATGTGAGAGCCCATGAGGGGCAGGAGAGCCCCTGCCCTGGTATGAGCATGCATCAGCTTCAGCTCAGCACTGAAGTGCAGGCTTGCCACATCTTCCATTTCTCTGTCTGGTCAGGAATTGCTGTTCGACTTCAGCAGAACATTGGAACAAATCACCTGCTCCCCTGCCTCACGTTAATACCCCGTGACACCTCCCTCCAAGGTGCCATGCATGGCACAGAGATCCCCAGCCCCTGCGAGACAGGCTGAGCGTCACTTGCCTGTCCCCTCCAGTGGGGAGGCAGGGCAGAGGGAGAGGGCCACACTGCACATGCAGGATTTCCAGGTGTGCCTGTAGGCAGAAGGATGGAATTACATATGTCCCTGTTGTGAGGCGGCATCTGAGACTGCTCTGCACAGCTGGGCAGGGGAGTCCATTTGTGAGAGTGCCAGGAAAGGTATTAGATGTAGGTACTTAAGCATTTACACTGTTTGCCTAAATCATAAAGCTCATCCTGCTGGATATGCTCACACATCCTCTCTGCCTCTCCAGCTGGCTTAAATGTCCCTCCAAAGGGGAGCAGGGACTGTGTCCCTTGAATCCTTACTGCTTTGCTTTTCCTCAGTGTGGCTCAGTGACCATGTTTGCAGGGAAGGGACCACCCTGCTGGGGTCCCCAGCTGAGCTATCCCTCTCCCTGCTGCTGCCAGAGGACTGCAGGAGTCACAGCAGATAACATGGGTGAAAACCCCTGACAGGTGGAGTGGGGAGGGACACTGGGGCTTGGTTTCCCACATCAAGGGATTTGTACGTGCAGGAACAACTGCAGGAAATGAATATCTAGGGAGAGACCAAACTTGTATCAAGACTGCAGGAGCCAGTGGGAGAGAAGCAGAGGATAACAATATTCCTGGTACTCTACAGTGTCGTCTCTACAAACTTCCTAGGTCATATTTCAGCTCCTCCTTGAATGTATCCCAATTCCTTCCTACACTGGCAGGGACACCTTCCACTTAGACCAGGTGGCTCAAAGCCTTGTCCAACCTGGCCTTGAATAATTCCAGGGATGGAGCAAGTGGCTGTCTGTCTCGTTTCGCCATTCCATGGCCTACCAACTATTTTTGGCAGCCAGAGGTGGTAATTGCAGACAACACAAAAATCAGAGGAGTGGCTTGTTTTGTTCTCTTCACCAGTTCAGAGAAGATTTTCAATCTTTTCTCGGGATTAGCCACCATACCTCAATGCCTGTCCTGCTCCCACAAGTAAACTTTATCACAGACATTTGAACACTTTTCCTGTTTTTCTGAAGGTTTTAGCACTGCCACTGCTTTCTGGTGAGGCAGAAGGCTGGGTAGCCTTTGTAGTCAGTGGGCAATCCTGGGCAAACAGCCCACGTACACCTACAGCACAGCTCCACACAGGGAAGGTGGGTTTCCTCCACTAAGCTCACAGCTCATGCCCAGCAGGACCCTCTGTCAGCCCCATCTGACCTCTCTAAAAAGCTCCTCTTCTGTCTAGGCTGGCACTCAAGAGGGGTGGATAGACACTGTAGGCACAAGTGTGCCAGAGGTGTATGTTCATTATTTAAAAAAACCCAAAAACCAACTGTTTTTGACCAGCAGCATCTGAAGCAAGCTGCTATTTCTCTTTTCATCATGGACAGGTGGGCTTCCAGGGCTCAGGTTCGTCCAGGACAGGGGCAGGAGATGCTCACAGTGTGAAGTGAAGGGGCCACATTTGGACCTGCTGCACATCCCAAAAGTCCATGTCAGTGAGGGCTCCCTACTGCAGAGGGAAGGACAAGCAACACCCTGGCCAGGGCAGACACAGGCTTGGACAGATAGGCAGTGAGTTCCCTCTCCCTCCTGCAGAAGCTTGGGTGAGAAGGGAGATTTCTCCCTCACACTGGCTGGGCTTTGAACTGTGTACTGATGACAACACAAGGAAGAGAGGAACTAGAGACTGACAGCCATGAGAGATTTCTGTTGGTGTTTAGGACAGACTTCTCTCCATCTCTTCCTTTGTCTTTCCATTTATTCTGCCACCTCCACCTTTTTCCTTCTTCCACACCCTTTCCTCAAGCCCAGCCCTCCTCTCCTCTTTGTCCTAGTTCTCCTTGCTTTTTCAGTAAGTCAGGAATTTAATAAGCCTCTGTGGAGACAAACCCAAATAGTAGATTCTCCCTTGCCTCCCTGGCTGGATATTGATGAAGCTGGGGAAGAGACCTCTCCTGAGGATGCTGCATTTATTTTATTATTTAGTCCAGCATGCACCAGGTCAGGATTTTGGGAGCATCCTTAGAGCCACACGCATGCTTGCAATACAAGAGCTGACTGCGAAGTCCCAGAGCACCCACATATCCAGGTACCTGCCACCTGAAGTGACAATAACCACCTCCCAGCACTGCCCCACGCACAGGAAAGGTGAGGTCTGACGAGGACCAAGGGCCCCCAATCACTCAGACGAGGCCCACCTGGAAACAGTAATAAAGAGGGGTGTCAGGTACCAGCCTCAGAGTGTTTGCGTTTAGCAGGTAATGAAGGAACCGGAGGAGCAAATTAAAGAAGAAAGGATGCAGAGGAAGGATTTCTCTGCTCTGCACTGTGCTTAGCTGGGGCTGTCCCTTGGTGCTGCTATCTTGTATCTGTGCTATTAGAGTAAATAAGCCTCCTCTCGTAAATGCTGACCTCGAGCTGTGTAGTAAATTTTGGTGCCAGCCAAACCTGCGTTTGGTCGCTTGCAGCGGTGTGTTCTTCCCAGTATGATGCTGTTGTATTGCTTTCACCACAAGCACCGAAGGCTGTGAGATGCTCTCCTTTGGGACTCAATTCCAGGTACAGTGCAGCATCTGGCCAATTTTTTTTATTGCTTGTTCTCACTCCTCACATTGCAAAAGCAGCAAAGTTTCCTGTTGTGTTTTTTGCCATGTTTTTACTTCAGAGCCGACTTAATCATTGTGTTTTCCTTTCTCTGTTAATCTCAGGATTAAGAAAAAGCTGTGAAAGTCTGATTTGAGGTTTTAGAAATATTTTCTGCTTTAAAACAACAACAAAAAAAAGAAATTAACCTGCAATGAGCAATCCCTTTTATTTAGAACTGAATTAATGAATTTCAACTGAAGATGGGCATGTTGGGCATTAATATATGTATAATTATGCAAAGCCACTGTTATGCCTCTAATGAAAATTAGATTCTACCACTGAGGCTGTGTTTGGCGATAGTGTATATCTTCATTTGTGCTATATTTATTCTTTTTTCCTAGCTGCATGACCTAGGATTACAGTTGCTATGGCGATAAGACAGTTAGTGAGGGAAGGAGTGAAAGGTAAGTTTGTGTGTCTGCCTGTGCTGCGGGGGTGGCGGGGGGGCTGGCAATCTCCGTCCCCTGTGCTGCGTCTGCCTCCTGCTATTGCTGGCACTGAAAAGCTCTATTGCACAAGTTATGGTATTTTCTCAATAACTCAGGGATGGGTGCTCAAGCAGCAGAGCAACTTGGACTTTTCTTTTCTTGCCAGCAGTGTGTGTGCATAACCAGGCCATGGGATTGCTGTGCTGGGACTGTTTTAGTGGGGTGGGGGGAGCTGATCCTTTGTCTGCATATTTACATATTGGAGGGCTTTAGAGGTGAGATGCTGGGACTACAGGGCCCAGAGTAAAACCTTCCAACTACTCTTCTGTATTTCTTGACCTACGTTTGTGATCTTGTGTGCCCTGGGCTTGGAACTGGAGGTGCTGAGCAGATTTAAAAGATGTGTAGCTGTGTGTAGGATTGTGGTGAATTTAGCAGTACTGGGTTAACAGCTGACCTCAATGATCTTAAAGGTCTTTTCCAACCTGAGTGACTCTCTGGTTCTATGAGTGGCAGCTTTGTCTCCCTTCAGCTGAGTTATATTACCAGCCCTTATGCTGGGGTTTGCTTTGTGGTGCTTGCTGCGGGAGATGCAGTGTTCCCCAAACCCTTCCAGAGCCAGTGCCACCTCCAGACCTGAACAACGGGCTCAGGAGTGTGGGGGTTCTTTCAATAAATAATTGATAGTGGAGGAGAGTCTGTCCTTGGTGCAGCTTTCTTTGTTGACAAGGAACATACACAGTCATGTTTCCCTAAGCACAGCTGCCCAAACCTCTGTGTCTCTTTCAGCCTTAGCTTGCCCTGCGTGTAGGGGAAATGCTTCCCTGGCTGCCTGCCTCCCTCTCCCATCCTGCTCTGTCTTTCTCTACACTACTCCATCAAAACTGCCATCACCATTTGCTTTAAGCTCCTGGTGGAAATGCTTACCATGGAAACTCAGGCTGACCAGCCTTGGTGATTGCAAGATTGATTCAGGCAGATTTTTTTTTTAATTGTCTATTCCAAAATAGCTGAACAGCTTCTTTTTTTCCTCTTTTCCTGGAAGAACAACGGCTGCTATCACCAACAACTTGAGAACTCTTCACCTGATCCTCCCAGAAGCAATGCCTTAGACACTCTGTGCAGCTCTTGGTCATTTTCATCTCTGGGAAACATTATGAATTAACATATTAAGGGCTAGTGAGTAAGTCTCAGGCTCCCACCAATTGGTTTCTGTAGCCTTGACTATCTCCTTGGACTTGCTAAACTTTTAATTAGGTATAGATTTTCCCCCAGAGGTCTTATAACTTCGTTTAACAAAAGACAAAGGTGTTTTAAAATAGTTTCTCCTCTCCTGCCCTGCCATGCTTTGCATTTTTCCCCAAGTGAACTCTGCCTGTTTGCAAATTACCAACAGTGCAACCACCTTAATGCAGGCAGACAGTGCTCTCTCCCTCTCTTGGACAGGGATAGGGAAGATGAGCTGTCTGACAGGGACAATCCTGTGCTTGTACTACTCTGTCCCCTTCAGGAAAACTCTTCCAAGCCACTGAACTTTGCTGAGGTTCTCTTCATGCGCAGTCACCCTCTCATCCACAACAATCAGCATCCATCAGTGCCTGCACAAAATGCCTGTGCTCACAGAGGCCTCCACAACTCGGGGGGAAGGTGGGAAAACCCCATGGGCAATGCTTGTTGGTGATTAGAGAGCAGGGGGAGTTCTTGTTAGTCCTAAGGTAGGAGTGGGAGCTTGAAGGATCTGTATTTCAGCTTGTTGGACAGTTGTTGCCACCCTCTCACAGGAGAGACTTGGGGCTAACACTTTCATAGCTCAAAAGTTGGGGAGGAGCTGATCTCCCTGCTCCTCCAGCAGGAGTCTGTCTTCCTTCCAAACCCCAAACATCATGGGGCTGAGGGCAGAAAAAACCCGTGGGACTGCTTAGCACAGTAAACTCGCTTGCATCTTCTCCAAACCACAGGGCTCAGCAGTGCCGGCTGCCCAGCTGTCCCCTTGAGGACGGTTGTAAAGTGATGTTAAATGTAGCCTGGAGATCAAGAATGTGATTCTGTGTGCACAGCCTGAAAAACAAGACAGAATAGAGAGCTGTACAAGGGGATGTGCAGCTCAGACAGATGAGAAGAAGCCAAACAAACTCTCTCACGTTTTTGACTGCCCTTCCTGAGATGAGGAAAACAGCTTTTTCTCTTGGGATCCATCCTGGCTCAGGCCTGCTGCATCTGTGCTGTATCTCAAGCTGCCCTACAATAGCTACAAGGGTCTGCAAGCAGAGCCAAGCAACAATGAGGGTTGATGGTTCATCGGGTTTGGAGGTGCCAGTGAGGCTAAATCAGCCTCCACCCTGCATCAAAACTGCTTCTCCATGAAAGACTTGGCCATTCTCGTAGGACACTACCTTCTGAGGGAACAAAATCATAGAAGGCCCCATATGCAGACTGGACACAGTTCTTAGGGAAGTCTGCTGCCTTCCTGGGGCCTAGGTTAAAGATGTGAAGAAAAAGCTTCCTACCCTGACATGGCCCTTGGATTTTCTTCCATTATTGATTATTCAGGTAGGCAGCGATCAAATTACAAACCCAAGGGCAGTCAAGAGAGACTTTGGGGCCTTGGGATGACTGATTAAGGGATCAGGAGCACAAGTAGTGTTTTCATCTATCCTTCCAGTTGCAGGGAATGATGAGGGAAGAAATGGGAAAAGCAGCACATCAGTACCTGTCTACAAGCCTGCTGTCACTGGCAGAATTTTGGGGTTTTGATCATGGACCAATTTACACAACAGCAGGCCTGTCAGTGACAGACACAGTACACCTGACTCAAAAGGGGGAAAGGATCTTTGCACAGGAGTTAATCTGACTTGTGGAAAGAGATTTAAACTACCTTAATGATGGTGACAGTAGGGTTGGGTGTTGATGGGTTGGAATCAAGGGGAAGGCCAAGAAGCCAAATAACTGCTGCTTGTGCCTTGGGTGGGTGTTCACTTTGCTGAGTAAAAAACTTGCTGGATGGCCAACCCTAAAGCATGCTGGTGAATGGAGTTGCATCCAGCTGGTGGCCAGTCACCAGTGGTGTTCCACAGGGCTCAGTATGGGGGCCAGTCTGTTTAAAATCTTCACCAGTGATCTAGAGGAGGGGATTGAGTGCTCCCGCAGTCAGATTGCAGACAACACCAAGCTGGGCAGGAGTCTTGATCTGCTTGAGGGAAGAAAGCACTAGAGTGAGGTCTGGGCAGGCTGGAGAAAAGGAGGCTCAGGAAAGATCTTGTTGCTTTCTACAACTACCTGAAAGGAGGTTGTAACAAGATGGGAGTTGATCTCCCAAGTAACAAGTGACAAGAGGAAATGGCCTCAGGTTGTGCCAGGGAAAGGGTAGATAGAAAATTAGGAAACGTTTTGTCGCCGAAAGGATTGTGAAGCACTGGAACAGGCTACTCAGGGAAGTGGTTGAGTCACCATCCCTGGAGATATTTAAGAGACATGTAGATGTGGTACTTGGGGATGTGGTAGTGGACTTGGCACATAGTGGTGGACTTGGCAGTGCTATATTAACAGCTGAATTTGATGATCTTAGAGGTCTTTTCCAACCTAATTGATTCTATGATCTCAGCTATGAGATGAAGCTTACAAGCCGTGGTTCTCTTGCATCCAGTGTGTGAGGTGAAGGTGAATGCCCAGTAAAGACAGATTTATTGCATGACCCCTGGGGTTTCTCGTTAATGCATCAGGTTGCCTTCTAGTAGGGAAGTGTCAGATGATAAGTCCTTAGAGGGGAGGCATTAAGCCTCTCAGGCTTACTTGTGCTGTGGGTCCAGCTCTGGTCAGCAGTATAACAAGTCATCAACACCAGGCTGAGATTTGGCAGTGGTCTAACAGCTTTGGGCTTCAGTTTAGATCTGTCAGTACCAGGTCAGAAAAATCAATACAGTATTAAGCAGTGTCTTCATCAGCCTCTGACTTTTGTACCTCCTCCCTTAGCCTTCTGCAGAGCAGTATTGAGGTGGGTGAGATGTGTGTGCACACAAACTTGCAGTGCCTCAGCCAGCTGGGTATAAACAGAGGACTGGAGGCAGCCTGGGTGCTGTCAGGCTGGCCTCTTCTCTGGAAGAAAACCTGCTGAAAAAAATAAAATCTCAACAGGTAGTTTCATTATTTCTCCTCTTTCTGTAAATATTCAAAATAGGCAGTTAAAAGGGAGCAGCTGCAGTGGATGAATTGAGTTGTCATTGTCCTTTCAGGAGGAGAGCCTAGTCAGCATTCAAATATCCTTCGCCTCTCTCCGGCCTCCTGCCACCTCTGTGCTGCATCCTCATGCTGCCAGGATTCCATAAAGAGCTTACAGACAGGGATGCAGCAAACATGCTGTGCCTGTAATCCCAAATGATCTAGTCAGGTGCTTAAGGACAGAAGCTGTTACCAGGGTAGGAGCAGTTGGACTGAGGCAAGGTGTTCGTGGGGAGGGATTGCGTTGCCATCACAGGTTTTTTTCTCTTGGAAGGAGGAATGGCCAGTGGGGTCAGAAGAGGTTGCCTGAGTTTTACATCTCCCCACATCAATGCAGCAGCATGGCTTCATCACAGTCCTTGTGTTCAGTTCACATGAATGCCGTCAAATACAGGCAGGTCACGTTGAGGGCCAACAGGTAGCCAGGAGCTCTGTGGATGGAGTCTTGAGGGCCCTGTGTGCTTGTCAGAGAGGTGAGAGAGCTGGCAAATTCTCCTCATTGCAGGACAAAAGGAAATAGCGGCACATGGGAGGATGCAGCTGGCTGATGAATTGCCCACCTGCTTTGTAACTGCAGTGTTTACAGGCAGGTTAGCAGCCACAGAACATATCAAAGAGGGGGCAGCTTGTGGCCTGGGGGTGTTGTGGCATTTTTGTTTTGTTTATTTCAAGAGCCATGAGATGTTGTGATGTCCCTTTGCATCAGATGCCTGTACTCACTCCCAGGTTGTTCCAGGTCATCAAGCTTCTTCCTAGGCTCAGTTCTGTGCCAGCAGGGATATGGTGTCTCCTTGCCCTCACAGGATCATAGGGGGATATGTGTTGTTTGAGAGCTACAGTGCAGTTGCCAGGAAGGACAGGCTGATGACTTGTGTACTCGCTTTTGCATTTCTATTCCTTCTTAGTTGGCAGGAAACAAGCAGCTGAAACATCTTAACCTGTTGATTTTTATAGTTCATCCTTTTCCCTTATCATGTGGAGAGACGGGAAGAAGAAAGGGATGCAGGAGGGACAGATGGAATATGAGGACTGCAGTCAGCTTTAGTCCTCTTTAAATAGCATTTGACCAACCAGGGCAACTGCTGTGGCTCTATTGTGTCTCATAAATTTGTTTGTGATTTGAAGCACACAGATCACTTTGAGTGCTGCTATGTTTTTAAAAATCGGAGTAAAGTTAAATCCACGTGAAAGATGGAGAGCCTTTCTTAACCCCAAAATCAAGGGAGAGAGCTCAGAACAGCCTACCCTGCAACACAGTAATGTGCCCTGTAACCCTTATACTCACTGGTAGTAAAAGTGTTTGATACCCTGAGACTCCTGCTGAAAGCAAATAATTTGTGCTTACACACTGATGGATGTTGGGAGCATTTGGTATCTCTTTTTCTGTACCCTCTTAAAGCTCCATTGTCTTTGCTCTTTGGCTCTTATGTCTCAGGATAAATTCTAGTGGTGAGCTTTTCCAAAAGTGAGAGAGAAACAGCACTTCAGCTCTCCCTGTATCAGCCTCTTTGGCATGCCTAAAATACAGCACCTTATTCAAAGGACATCTGATTAAATTAAAAGATGGCAAGCTTGGAACCAAGCTCCAGTAAAGTAAAAGCACGCTGTAAAACTAACTTCCTGTACCAGCACACCACTGAAAGCTAAATCTCTGCAAGATCCATTTGTGCTGGACATGTGAGAGCTGACTGAGAAAATTCAGAGATTTCAGAATATGTAACATTTACTGATACTATGCTAAACCCCATACTTCGGGTCCTCGGGCAATTCCTATTTTTTAGGAGCCTGATAAGACTAACACAGAAGATCGATGCTTCTGCATCATTTACATTCTCTGTAGCATCTGGTAGTAGCCACAGGAAGACCAAGCTGTATGAAGGGCTTGACCTGGGACAGTAGAGCCATGCTTTGCCAGGGACCTGTGTGTCTCTTTCCCTTGCCACCTCCTTCTTTGTGCCTGCCAGAGGTGTTTGCGGGAAGATGAACTGAACCGGGGGGTTGGCTGATCCGTGACAAGGCTTACAGCCTCCCATTACAGATGAGCGAGCAGCTGACAGTAAATGGAGATTACAAGCTTGCAACCAGGACCTCGGGTTGGAAAATTTTTACATCTCCCCTTAAGGGGCAGGTTGGGGTGCCTGGGAAAGCAGGGGAAACCCTTTTTGAAGGTGAAACCTTTTTTTTTTTTTTTTTTTCATGTCTCTCAGCAGCTCCCTGGGCACCAGAAATAGCTTCCGTGCTGGGGTACCAGGGGCATTTCTGAGACTAGCTAAAACGCCACCAGCTCAAAAAGCAAACCAAATAGCCTGTGCTTTGGGATAGCAGTAGTTCAGGATGGAAGGCTGAAATAACTGAGTGTCAGTGGCTCCATTCGTGGGTCCTGAAAGGTGGCTGTAATGATGTCACACTAGTGAGGACAGCGCAAGGTGGGGAAGAAGGGAGGGAAGGGATATTTAGGGTGGTGAGAGCAGATATAACCTGGAGTAATGATGTGGGAAACAGAGCCTGCAGATCAGCAAGGGATTACTGCTTTATTAGCTTCTGGATTAGTGTCCCGGGGCTAGACACTGCAGAATAGACTGTATTGAATTATTCCTTATCAGTTGGTGCTGACTGACTCGTGTCTGTCCCAGTAAGCTCCCTGGCTGAGGAGGTATTTTCTGTGTTCAGGATGGTACGCCATAGTAAATAGCTTGGAAAGGGATGGCTTTTAGGAACAAGAAAACCTACATGGAGATGAGAAATTATAAAAGGACTTGGAGGTGAAAGAGTCACACAGCAGTTGTGCTTCCTTGAATTGGAAGGGCTCTCTTATATCCAGATCAAATCTCTCAAGACATAGCTGGAGATCTCCAGTCTTTGATTGCAATAGCTTTTATTCCAGCATCTTTCCGTGTTCCTATTTATTCTTCAAAGGTGAATTCAGGCTAGTCAAATCCACTTTGACTACAGGTTTAAAATACCTGGGGATATAATTTTAACCACAGAAAACAGTCACCTTATTGATATATCTGTGAATGAGGAAGAGAAACTGACTGTGTAAAGGAAGGAGGGCAAGTATACCTGCAGCTGTCCCGTAATTGTGCTGTGAGGCTGGAGGAGGCAAGGACAGAGATGAAGGTGGCAGAAAGTGATATTGCTTCAGCAGGGGAGGCACCTCACTGTGAGCCAGTTCCTCAACAGACAGGAGTGTTGTGATGAAGCACCAGCCCAGGTATCTCACTGACTTCTTGCCACTAGCGATGCAACTTTCTCAGGGAATAGGATGTGCGAAGTGGCTTGCCTGGTGAACCTCTGGTTGGGAGGAAGGATGAATAGTACTTTGTGTTTCTACCGTCTCATGTTTCTGCAATCTTCTGAGCCTGCTGAAGGTGTAAAGAGGCATGGGGCTACCTATAAGAAGGGTTCTGGCTCCAGTGCTGTGATAGGCTGTTAGAAGTGTATTGTAAGATAAAGGAAATTCCCAATGCAGGGCTAGTACCCTTGCTCTGTGAAATAGATTTAGGTTCTGCAGTATCACAGGTGGTGTTACACTGATGTTTTTAGCCTTTATTTGCAAAGGAAAACCTCTACATGGGGAACCACTTACAACTCAATGCGCTTTGAGGCTTGAAATGGCAAATCACCAGAATTAGGGCTTTTGAGCAGAGCTGACTGCCCTAGACATCCATCATCAAAGGTTTCTGAATAAAATGCTGGTCACTTGAATATGTGAAATTTGTTATGATGCAAATATATGAGAGCTGGGCACTTGAAGGCAGTGAGGAAAATGAAGAGCCGCCTAAGAGCGAGGCTCCTGCCTCTAATGTGCGTTTTGTGAGGGAGAACGCAACAGAAAATTTCTATATGGATAACAACAACTAGCATTGTGGTTTTGGGTGAGTGTGGTGGCCTGTCAGCAACCTTTGTGCAGATCTCCAAGCTCCAGAAGGTAGAGAGGGTACCTTAACCAGCTAATGTGATCCACAGCTGGAAATATAGTCCCACCTTCTCCACACAATCACACTGGCATATGAGGGACTTCATTCCCATCATGCTGTTAACCACAGTATTTAAAGTAAAAGCAACCACATCCTGTAGCCTGACTGGCCTCTCTCTGAAAGTCTACTGAGTGCTCCTGGCCTAACAGAAATGTTAGAAGCAGTTTTGTGCTCAGGCTATGCTCATATTGAGAAATATTAATCTTCACCAGGCTTCAGGGATTGGTGCTAAGCTGGGAGATCTTTGAGGAAATGCAGGTGATTCAGAAATGAATGTTGATCACTCACTGGGTATCACCTGACCCCTCTCTGATGCTAGCAGAGACGTTTGGCTGCCAGAGGTACTATATTTTCATTTAGAGGTAAATCTAAAGCCTGGGTCATTAGTGATGCTGCGAGATCTTCCCCACAAGTTTTAATGAAATCCTCAATGTTCCTCTAAATTTCACCCAGAGAGAGTGGTGTTCTTCTGACTTGGAATTTGCTCTGTAATCCAGCATGAACAGTTGCTTTTCATTTTTCTCTCTCTGACTTTGCCATATAGTTTTATTGTGTGCAGTTATACAACTTAGTTCTGAAGTGAAGCCAGCTATATTTCAGCTAGATGAATGATGCCTATATAATATGCATATATGGCTGCAAAGCACTTTGGATAAAAGATGCTAAAAACCACAAGTTATTATTTTGCCTTTTCCTGGGTTTTGCTTTGTCGCATGTTATTTAGTAGCTTTGCTGTGGTTCTGTCTCAATGCATTGCTGAATGAAGCATTCTGAGCAGTTTTGGGACTGCTGGTGTGTTTTATTAATTGCCTTTTGCAGGCTGTTTTTCTGCCTGGTTTTAACCTCCTTGTTTCACAGATATAATGAAAAATAAAAGTTTTAAGCTAAAGTTTTAGTTACCAAGGCAGGGAGGGAAAGAAAGCTCAGGAAGATATTTGGCCAATCTTAAGCTCAGTGTTGGGGATGATGTCATACCAGAGACTCCTGACAGTTGGGTACAGGAATAATAATAACTGGAAAGGAGCACAATGCACAGTGTTCCAGGAAGGACAGAACAAGCCGGTAACCCATCTGGGTCTCTGACAACTTCTCAAAGAAGGGTTTTGTACACTGAGATGTGTTCTGGCAGCAGTGTTTTGAAAATGTTTAGGACCCTTGCCATCACATTTCTTTTAAGTCTGATTGCCTTATGTGACACATTCTCAGCTGCTGTAAATTGCTCCCACTTCATCGCTCCAGAGACATCTCGTCGGTGTACATCAGCAGAGGATTAGCCCTCTACTTCCAGACATGTTGCCTTGAGCTGGGTTGGGATCTCACAAGTCATTACGAGCCTGATTAAAGTGTGTGCTGAAGGGAAGACACAGGCTTATGATAGGTTGTGGTGAGGACTGACCCAGTAAGTGGAACTAATTTATTTTGGATTTATTACTAATACCAGTTTCTCTGTATGATTTTTGTCTCAGGACACATTATCTTCTGAGACAGAAAATCTTGTAGCTACTGAGACCTCTGTGCCACCCTTTGTAAGAATTGGGATGATATTGGTTTGGATGTTCTGACCAGAACCAACATAAGAAACTGCACTCATCCTTCCAAATTCCCTTTGTAGCCACCTTTAATACTCATCTCTGCTGCTTGTCATAAGGTTACTGAGAGACACTTATGTGCTGCAGTGTTTTAGCATACACTGAGAGATACTTATGTGCTGCAGTGTTTTAGAATAACTCAGGTATAAGACTTTCTCTGTGAAAGACCTTTTGAAATGTCCTTTGGTATCCATTAGTGTGAAATGTGCCATAGAAATGTAAATCATGTCACTGGCTGTCAAGGAGCACCTGGCCTTCAAAGAGTGTCCTGCCGCATTACTGAGCAGCGGGGAGAGGAGGCCAGCAGGGCAAGGCAAAGGAGAAATTGGATTTTTCTTTTCACTTAGAGGACTCTTACTGGCAGAATGGCATTCAATGCACCCCTGGGGCTGGAGAATCCGAAAGCAAGGGCCATAGTGCTGCTCTGTCAGTGGACTTGGAGAAGAACGTACTGTTGCCCTTGCTCCTGTGACACTGCACAGGCAGTGCTCTGTCACCTGGTGGCCATGCTGTTCTCCCTGTGGATAATGATGCCCACAAGTACAGAAGTGTTTCACTCTCTTGACTTACAGGCAGTGTCTTACAGTTTTAGGATCTGAACTGGAAAGGCTTCCCTTCACTCATAGCACCAGGGAGTGCAGTGCTGGGGCTCCCAGCCTGGCTTGGTAGGAGTGGGCTCAGGCATGTGCTCACTCATCATGGTGGAGTTTTCCTTTGTTATTCCAGCTCAGACTGAGCTCATCTGACTGCACATAAGAGTATCAGTATGTCTTCCAGAGTGCAAGGTAATGTTTCCAAGGGCTATCGACCTTCTGTGTAAGGGCATTGGCTGACTTGCCCAGGTAGATCAGGTATAAACCTCTGGTACACCTTACAATGCCCCTCTCCAAGCCGGTGATGAGCCAACACATCTCCTGTGATGATCCAAGGGCAGCTCACCCTTAGATGGTTGGTGTTACGAAACAGCTAGAGAGCTACAGTTTGAAAATTTTATGATTCAGTTTTTGATGCAGTTTAGTCAATTACCAGGTTGCAAAGTTCAGGCTGGGGCATCCCTTAACCCGTGCCAGAACGCTCTGAGTCATCTCTGTAATAAGTTTAAAAAAGACATTTGAATTTTTTGTAAGTTTTATATCATCTTCCTCCAGTTTGAATTCAAACTCATGATATTCACCCAAGAAGTGTTATTACTGAGCAAGCCTTTGTGTTGATAAGCTGCATCTTTCGCTGAGTGCTATCCTATTCACATCCTTTCACCGTATTTTAATTTTTGGCTGGCTGTAGGTCAGGCAGGTAAATTTGCTTCTTAGTGCATCAAGGATTCCAGTGCAGATATTGATTTTATCAATATGAAGTGCTATAGTCTACAGCAAGTCTGGCCATCACAAGGATCATGAACTGAGGATATTTCCTATGTGGTCCCAGAAAATAAATCCTAATCTTCTAGAGTAGACACAGGCTCCAGGCTGTCCTTAGGCTGAAGGAAGTATGTTCGAGTCCTGCTAAACAGAGCATTTCCAAGTGACATTGGGAAAGTGGACTGGACTGCTTTGCCTTTATATCCTGCATGTCTTGAACCTATCAATGCATGCATGTCAAGCAGGAAATGTGCAGGTCTTTAGGCAAGAATTCTGATTCACTCAGCCTTGCAAATGTCTCCCTAACGGAGTTTGCTTGAAGCCATATGACCTTGAAAGTGGGAGCTCCTGAAAACGTGTTGCCCAATATCTAACAGTTAAACTAATATAGATGGGGACAAGTGCAGACTATGCTATGAATGAGGATTGTTCATCCCATTAAAATTCAAGCTTATGAGAAGAAGCCTTTTCCCTTGGCAAAAGTGTTTTCCAACAATATTAGGCACGTCCATCTTACAAGAAGATGTCACAGCTGAGAGAGGATTTGAAAATATTATCCTTGCTCACATATGTGAAGCGTGTCGTATAAAGATTTTGGTGCATCTGCAGTGTTTGCTCATTGATAAAGCTACACAGATTATTTAGCAAAGACTGTTACACTCTCGCTAATACTGTGTGTGCTTCTAATATGTCAAGTGCTATTAAACAACTCTGGTGTTGTCAGTGACCAATTTTTATGAGAGGTGCAATGAGATACTCCTAATCACGTGTAGTATAATCCCTCCTTGTCAGGAGAACATATTGTGCCTCTGAAGTAAACATTCCTGCAGAAGTGGAATGCTATCTTATACTTTCTCTCAGCCAGTTGGCCCTTATGACTGCACAACTGGTGTATGTGTGCATGCAGCGTGGAGAATTGGCGATGCCTATGTGGTAAGGATTTTAACTAGCTTTGCATCTAGTTTTGAAGCCTTGTAAATCCCCTCAGTAACAAAGTCCATTCTCTTGACTGTTTGTTTGTGTGATATGTGGCTAATAAACCATATTTCTGGCAATTGAAAGCTGTTTTGATGAAAGGAAACCCTAATATCAACTGTGCTGTTTGCTTTTTGCAAATGCTTCTTTCTCAGGCTCTATCTGAAAAGTGACTTGGACTAGAAGTTCAGTTTTGCAAGAATCCTTGATGGTATGCTGGCATAAAGCATGATTTCAGATCAACTTAAGAAATGGGGTTTTTTAAGCACTTGCCAAGGCCTCTTCAAATTTTTGTAATACTGACTGCAGAGCTCAAAGGTAGAATTTTTCAGAGCATGTGGTGCTTATCTGACGTTTCTCATCCTCACCTGCTTAGCTTTCCACAGAGCAAAGTCTGGACAACAGCAAAGCCTCATTCAAGACCCTATCCAAAAATTGTTCCTTAGGCTGGTGGTGCTGGGCTATGGAAGAGGGACTGATGTTCCCAAACCATAAAAGCACTGCCTCTTGGTTTCGAGAGATGGCAGTTGTTCCAGCTGCACTCTTGCAGACAGTTAATGTCAAATTCCAGTAGCTGAACCACTTGCGTCCAAATCGGTTATGTGTTCTCCTAGCACTGCCTGTGAATTTGGGGAGCTCTTGCTGTACCCTTCTCCCTTGAGAGAGGACTGCGCTCTACCCAAGAAGCAGTGGAGTTTGTGAACGATCTTAGCCCAGTTTTACATTCAATGGAAAAATTAATGTCTAACTGCAGATTTTTCTAGATCTCTAAACTAATTTCCTGCACATACTTTTTCTGTAAAGTGGCTTCAGGAAAATGTTCCTTTTGCTTTAACAATCTCAGAAACAACTTCAACTCTGTACAGCAATTCTTCAACAACTGTACGATGGTACAAGGACCAGCACAAGGGTCTGAAATGGCATGAAAATGTTTATTCCTATGTGTGTTATTAACAGTGTACCTTGTTGATGTTGCTAGACCAGAAAAGCAATGTTATTTTGAAAAAGGAAGTCATACTGCAGGGAAAAAAAATAATTCTCCTTTTCCTCTCTTGCACCAACTTCTAGCTAGGAATATATTGACTAAACTGGAGAAAGAGGGCTAGGGGAGTGTAGAGTAAGAGAAACAATCTGTACACCCTCAGACTATTCTGTATCTCTTGTGCCTCAGATGTTGCCCTTCACAGCACTGCTTTGTGTCCCCTGCAGCTGTGCTCTGAGCTGAATCAGAAGCTGCTGAAAGCAGCCTGGAGTATCCTTTCTCTTAATAAGAGCTGAAGCATATCCAGCCTACTTTTCTCTTGCTTTCCTTACCGCCCCTTCCACAGAAGAGAAAACATGAAATTGAGTGGGTCTTCTTCCCTGCGTAATGCCCTGCAGCCTTTCTTAGATCTTGCTGCTTAGCCCCCTCTCACCAGTACTACAGTCGAGATGCAAGAACAGTCTCCCTTCCCCACAAGAAACAGGAGATGATAGAAGAAGCCTGTGGTATGGCATGTGAGCCAAGGACAGGGACTGCAGATGTCACCATGTCAAGAACCTAGAGGACATCCCCACTGCAGTGTCTGCACTCTGCTCCTTGCCCACGCACCGCTCCTGGTGGCGTGGTTGGCGCACTGTGGTCAGTAAGCCACTGGTGACTCCAGCACTGCCACCTCACACCGCGTCAATCTGCCCACTGTAACGCAGATGAGATTTCTCTAGGCAGTGGGAGGAAGCCCAGCTGCAGCCCATACAGGTGTACCCCAGCCAGATTAAACCACAGACAGGAAATATCTCCGGCAGTTGTCACCTCTGTGGAAGCCAGACCTGCGTGGGTGGTAGTCAAGTCCCGGCTGCAGGCCGGGCAGGCCCACAGGAACAGGGAGCTGAACAGCGCTGTGCCACATCTGCACGTGTCAATGAAAACAGTGTCCACTGGGCCAAAGGCAGGGAGGCTTTGTTCCAGTCTGTACTGCTGCTGTCCCCTCCTCTGGGGGTGGCATTGTCACTGCCGTTGTCAGGGCTGGCTGATTGCTGATGGCTCATTGCAGCAGTCAGTGTGTTGCACGGTGCAGCACAGTCCTTTGAGCCCAGACACTGGGAAAGAGGGCTCTGAAGGGAAGGTCATCGTTGTTGGCACAGCTAGGGCTGAAAAAATGTCAGTGGGAGAAGTGGCCAAAACACGGGGAAAAAAAGAAATTTTTCTTCAGTTCTTTGCCAGGAGATGATGTGGTTCTTCTAGTGTGGGTTGACCTTTGAGAGAGGGTGACATCAGAGGCCTGAAGATTTAGACATGGTTCTCCTCTTTGCCAAAGGACACCCAGCTGTGTTGTTCTTGGACCTATTCTTTTAGGTCCACTCATCTCCAGGCTATACAGTGAGATATACTTCCCACACAGAAGTGCTTTGTCAGGCTAAATTAGGTGATTCCAGTGATGGCACAGAGATGATGGAGGGCATTAAAAGACTGTGGTTGATTCACCGAAATTTGTGTAGCACAGGGAAGTTCAAGGGAAAATGATGCTATTACACTTCTCTCTCTGGTCTGAATTCATTCAGATGGGTATGTTATGGCATAGTTCTGTGCACGTATATAGTATATATATATTATGTCTTTATATGTGTATTTATCATTTATTTCAACAATGTGGAAAAACGAACAATGTAGCTGGATATACCTAGTGTAGAAATCTATATAGGTTTCTGTCCTTTTTGCAAAGTAAGGACATTGGATTTTTTATTTTCTTCCCCAGAACGTAGCTAGTGGTAATCTTCCTCTTGTCCTCTAATCACAAAGAAATCTTCTGTTTTGCTTAGTAATTGAAATTGGCATTTTTGCTTCTGCTGCTCATAGGCACTGCACCACAGGAATCAATATAATATCTGACAGTAACAATTGATTTGCAAGCGGTGGCACCCACACTGAGGATTTCAGGCCTCCGGGATCAAATACCTTGAGAGAGCAGTAAGGTCATTTTAAACAAAGAATTACCACAAGTTACAAGCGTAACTTAATTATACTGTAACTTTGTGGTCCCATGCTTGTTGCTTGCATCGGTACTGACAGCTGAGGAGTATAACCCAGGCACATTCTCAGTGTAGGCAGCAGTTGGCTGGAGGTGAAGCTGAGCTCAGTGCTGGGCTGCTCCTTTGCTCAAGCGGTTGTACCTGGGTGAGCTGGCAGGGACAGGACAGTCCAGCCTCTGAAGAAAGACTGAAAAGGTTAAGAAAAAGTTTCTTCAGTTGTCTCCTTTGACTGAAACCATACGTAAAGGTCCGTCAGCAAGATGATCCTTAACTATTAATAATGAATGAATGTCAGTGGCAAGGTCATTAGCTTTACAGACAGTGGTTCCTTCTTCCTTTGTCATGGTGGCAGCAGCTTTCTCTGATGAAGGTGCAGTACATAGCTTTTTATTAAATTTCTGTTTCTGTTCTCAATGGGATTGCAGAAGATCACAGCATTTGGTGGTATACTCCAGGCTTCTTTAAACTGGCAGGGGGGAGTCATGGATAAATGAAAGGTGGATAGAGCACAAGATGCTACCTTAGATGTCTAGATCAAACCAGGTAATGCTTGTACTGTTTTCAGCACTTCCAATCTGAGATATTCCTGGCATGCTGTTCTTTTGCATATATTGGTACTATGCAACATGGCCTCTTCAGATGAAGAAGCAGGGATTAATGAGCCACACAGAAACACTAATTTGTCTGGGTTAGAGGAGATTAGTTTTGCTTAGACCATTAACGTAATTAATCTTGAGACTAGAAGTGTTCATCTGGTATTGCAGACTCACTGCTTTTTTTCAGAAGTTGCAGCCCAACACTATTAATGAGAATTTCAAAATGTGTTATATTTCAAAATGTGATCTCTGTTCTTTGAAAGCATTTAGAAGTTACGTATGTTCTACAGTTATGTAGAAAAAAGATATGTCATTGCTCTAGTAATTTGTCCCCCTATAGTGTCTTGAGGGATCCCAAACTGGTCAGTTCCTCTGAGAGCTCCAAATCAAGGGCTGCATATAAGGTTTACTGTGTTAAGGACAGAAGGGAAGAAAAACCCCCAAGTAACTTGCAGAGCTGTAATACTTGGTTGGCTCAGTGCCCTTCTGTCCCATCACATTGTCTGGAGAAACATTTCTTATTGTCTTTTAACATTTCCTCTTTTCCCCATTGCTAAGTATTTTATCCCTCATAATAAAAAGGAGCCGAAGTCAGGCCATTTGCAGGCATCAGAAGGGGACTGCTACAGATCTCAGGAAATACTCATAGTGAGAAAACTGCTGCCTGTAAGGGACAAATAGTTAAGGTATACGAGGTTCTTGCTGGGGAAAGCCTTTTTCCTTGCATTTTGTGGAGCACTGACTGGCTTAAGGAAAACTAGAAAAAGAAAAAAAGTGGGGCTGGTGAGAGAGAGCCCATCTCTACCACATGAGACTCCTAAGAATGGGTATGAAGTTACACCTGTTTCTGTAGTTTCGCACCATCAACTATGAAGTAGTTTTCTTTCCTTACCCTTCTTGAGGTTTGGGATCAATGCAATACAGTTAGTTCAGCTTGCAACCACCTTGGCTTTAAAAATTCTGTTTCATGAATTCTACAGTAACAAATGTATCGGAACAGGTATAAAGTATTAAGGCACTGGTGTTAAAATGAGTGTGCAGACTGAGGCTGCTATGGGAAAAAGCATTTGCAAAAACAATATTGGGATATAGCTTGTATTGGTCTTTGATTTAGTTTGAGGAAATTCAGAAACTCTTCTGGAAACATTTTTTAATGTGGAGCTGCTAAGCAAACTCGTTCTAGCAATTTTCCAAAATGGACAGTTGAGCTTTATAACCTTAGACATGGGGTTTTATTTCCAGCTCTTTGAGAGGAATGGGAGGAGCAGCTTTCCTTCTGACATTTACTTTAATTCATAAAAATTACAGGCATCTACCAAAATATCCTAAATTGTGGAGGAGGTAGAAATTGGGTCATGGAGAAAGATTAATGTTGAACAAAAATATTTGCCAGTAGTTTTACATGAGAAGGGGAAAACTGTGTGTGCTGCAGAAGAACAGGCTGGCTCTGGGGTTTTTTTGCACCACCACATCTGGCTTGTTGCTTTAACAGAAAATGAAGAGAGGGGGCTAGAATCAGGATAATTATCTTTGTGCTTGTTTGCTCTTCATCTTTTATGTATCATTAGATCCCCGTGTCCTGCCCTGTGAATGAGCATTACTTGGATTTATTTCGGACACCTTTTTATTTAGGGAGAGGGGAGGCCAAATCCTCATCAGACATACCTTTCACAGGGGTCGTATTTTATGAATGCAAAAAGCTTTAGACGACACACTAGCAGTGGCCCCAGCAAAAACCTTCGAGCTGCTCCTCTCGGTGGAAGAAGGGAGCTCTCACAGGCTCCTTCAGACGGAGTTTTGTAACCTCCAGGGTGGAGTGTGCGATTTGACAGAGGTGGAGCTGCTCCACCAACTGGTGACAGCTGTGGGATCGAGGGCCTGTCACTGGAGGGCAATGAAACATTCATCTCTTAAGGAAAGCCTGAGGGTATCAGAATAGGGGAAAGAGGGCTGAGAGTTAACTGGGAGCTGCTGTCAGCAAAAATGCCTGCAGATTTAATGAGGATTTGGTTCCTGTTTCCCAGAACAGCCATTTACCTACATGAAAAAAAAAAAAAAAGAAATCCTCAAAAAGTCTAAGCACAATAGTCTCCCTTGTCACAGCGTGCCACACTGACCTTGGCACAGTCTCAGGCTTCGTGTTGGCCTCACTTATGTCCCAGAAAGCGCTTACCCAGCCCACAGCATACTAAACAGTAGCATATCGAGGTGCAGATTTGCAGGCAGAGCAGCTGCCGGCTTCAGGAGTCACGTAAGCTTTCCTCTCCCTCTCCACCTGCGAGTTTTATCTCCTACACCGCTCTCGTGAGCAGCGCCTTGCAACCCAATGACAAGATTACACTGAGGGCTAGCTGTGCAAGTGGGAACACCACCTTTATATCCTTCCTCTACCTCCTAGGGCCAACTGGGGATGCATTTAGCCTCTGAGCTAATTAATTATGCTGGCTTGGAATAACCCTTCAGTCATTTATTACTGTTCAGAATGTTTCTTCTTTGGGATGCAGGAGCGTGTCTGAAACAGGCGTAATTCCCTGCCTGTGGAGGAATGCAATGATGTCTCTTTTCTAAAAGTTTTATGGGTCCTTTTCACTAGGAGGCATGACAAAGAGTCCTTGTGGGCAGTGATCTGCCCTTGTCACACTGTAACTTGCTAATGCAAGATACCGGTGCATAACAAGGCACTGGTCCGACTCGCATGAGAAAGCAGATCAGATGCAATCATTTTGTGAGATTATGTCAAGTATTTTTAAATTATACTGTGCCTGTGAGAATAATATTCATACTTTAACTAAATAGAAATCCATTTATTAATTTCAAAAATGTTTCAGATATATGCAGATTTAAACTGTTACATTGGGCTTTTCCAGCGAGCAATATTGGCTTTTTGACTGTGTGTTTCCAAGTGCCAGTAATGATGCAAGATGCTTTTTTTCTTTTTTTAAACAGTCTATTTGAGACAAAAGCTTCTTTTCCCTTTACTTCTATGGTAATGGCTTCTCTTTTATTCAGGGTATGTACAGTATTTTCTTGCAGGCAGAAATGTCTCTCTACTGGAATAAAGTGCATCTTTCAGCATCTTCAGAGTGGCCACTCTCCTTAGGATGGTCTGAAATAATTTTCTTCATGCTGCAGAACAGCCATGTGGAGGATATGAAAATTTATCTGGCAGAGTGCCCTCTCCTGCAGCAGCACGAGTGCTCTGAGTGCCACTGCCATTGCCCAGCGGTGAATGATGCTGTGGTGTGGCAAGGAGAAAGCAAGGGGCGGTTCCTGAGCTCAGCTAACAAAACAAAGGCGCTTTTTGTTTTTGTGTCGATCTAAGAATGTCTCTCTCACTTTGCCAAATTAAAAACTATCATTTTGAACATTTTCAATCTTTATTGTCTAGAAATAGCTGTAATGTTTGAATTCCCTCAAGGACTGAGGGGTCTGGGGCAAGGAAAAGCTTGTTGTGTCCCCGATGAAGCTGCTCGTATAGTATCAGTAACTGAAGAGGTTTGTGTTTGTGATTGGTAAAGCAGAGCCTCTGCACAGAGTTAAAACCACCTAAGTGAATGCACACAAATGCGTCGCCTGATTTTGAAAGGCTCTGTTAAAGATGATTGTTCCTCATTTTCATTATTAGATTTTAGCCTTTACTAAGAAGACCTATTATTGAAAAATGATGATTTAAATTATAATGATTATTTAAACCCTGGTCAGCCTGAACTGCCTTGAAGCAACTTAGCATATTCAATATTGTACTCACCTGGGGAGACAGTGAGAATTGCCTGCAGCACAAAAGGTGATGCTGATAACAGACACTAAACTGCGAAGGGCTAATGTTCTTAGCTGAGTTAGCAGAGAATTCTCATCCAGCAAGCCCTAGGAAGTAGACTGGGAGTGGACAGATTCAAGAAATCCAGGTAGCATTGACTGTGTAAACTCCTCTTGCCCTGGAGAAGGATAGAGAGATTTGCCAGATGCTGCACACTGTCCCAAGAGGAAGAAGCTGGCTTCAAAATTGCTTTGATCACTAGCGTTTCCCAGAGACTGAGCGGCATTGAAAGAAATAAGATAGATGGTCTTCACAGAAGCTTTTCTGCAGCGTGGAAAAAGATCCCTGACTTTGGGTTTTGATGGAAATCTTGACATCTTTTGGCACTGGCAATCGGGGATCAAGTGAGATGGGTTGTGTGTCTTTCTTTTGCTTGCTAGCTGTTTCTTGGAAGGAGGATTCAGGGCGACATAAGAAGCTGGGTTTGAGGCAACATTATCTCCTTTTCTGTTTAAGCCCCCTGCTTGAGAAGTAGCTTGGTTTGTCTTTGAAGGGCAGGAAGCGGCACCTGCAAGGCAGCAAATGCGAATCATGTCACAGAAAGGGGAATGTATCACAGATGGGATGTGGGGGATGTTTTAATCGTATGAGTCAGAGTGTAAGTCGCTCAACGTAAAAATGGTCATGTATTTTGATGTAATCTACAAATGGGATTGTGCTGGAAAAACATCTGGCCTGACAAACCAGATGACCAGCCAGCCCCATTACTGCTCAGGGGCTTTCTCAGATACAGGTGGTGCTTTGGTGATTCTGAACAGATTATTTCTCACACATGTTCAGTCACTTTTTGCATCTAGATAAACTTCTGATGTTGATAACATCCTTTGGCAAGGAATTCCACAGATCATCTATGCCTTTCTGAAAGGGCTACCATTTGGGGGTTTTTTAATGTCACCCTTGTTTGCTTTTGTATTCATGTCATTCCTTACTTACTATTTTAGCTTGATTTTTAGCAGTCTGATGCCTATCTCTAGCTTTCACAGTTCTGTTGGATGATTCTGGAGATAGTTTGAGGTGGGGTGAATGACACATCAGAACACGATGCTATATTCAAAATGTGGGCACACCATCAATGTGTACAGGTGCATAATGATGATCCCCTTTGGTCTCTATTCCTTTCCTTATTGGTCATGCCATTAAATTTGCTTTCTGGCCACTGATGAGCAACGAACTGATGTTTTCACAGTTCTCTTACCGTGCTAAGCCCTTGCTTCAAAGGGGTGATCATCATCTCAAAACTACTCACAGTGTGTGTAAAGTTGTTGGTTTTCCTCATGGGGGGTGCTTTACCTACACTGTACCCCCTCTGCCTTTTTATAACACTTCTGTTCAGTATTTTGGTAGCTCTTTGTGGTCAATCTTTGTCTTTAATAATCTGATTTATTTATGCTTCTCAGAAAAGTCTGTCATTATATGATATGGTTTTTTTCCTAGATCATTTCTGTATATGATAAGTGGGACATATCCCAGTGCAGATTCCAAAAGGACTTTTTGAGTGACCACTTTCTACTACAAAACCCCTTTTTTCCTCTCTTTTGCCTATTACATGATCACTTGAGGACCATTATGCCATGGCAGGTTACTTTTTTTAAAGAATCTTAGCTGAAGATCTTGTTGAATTCCTTTGTATTTCTGGAGGAGGAAGACTCAAGATTCCCACAGTGGGTGTCTGCTCCAGCTGTGCCATGCCACGACTGGGGAAAAACTGACTGCCATCAAGTAGTTCTTTAGAATAATTTAAGGGGAACTGAGATGAACAGCAAATTGCAATCACTATAGCAAATTGCACATAAGTATAAGTTGCTAAATCTGGGTTTATTTTCCATTAATAGAACATCAAGAATCAAAAAAAATTTCGGTTTTGTTATTCTGGTGCTGGATTACCTAAGAAAAATGATATTTGATACTGCAGTTCATAAGACAGTTCTTCTGATGGGCTTAAATGGGGAGAGAAGGTGTCTCATCTGTAAATATTCACTGCTAAACTATCTTAACTAATCAGGATGTAGAGTTTACATGGCTATAATCTTAAGTTTATGCTTATTCTATGCATTCAGAATGGGCTCTGCGTTCTAGGATATTAAACTCAGAAGAGTCTTTTTTCCTCACTGATAGGATCGTTCTGAAATGAAAAGAAAATGTTGTTGAATCATGAGCGGGGTGATCGGAGGATAAAGCCTGACCTGCTGATAAACCATATGGTACTGTATTATATTATAATGATGTCACTCCCTTCCTCCTACACACACAGTGACTGTTAAGGACTCGTTCCTTAATACTAAGTGAACCCAGGTGGCCTTGTGAGTGACCCAAGTCTCTTCCTTGGTCTTCTCCAATGATGCCTGTTAAGATCACTTAGATGTTTACATGGTGTGAAATGTGCGAGTGGAATAAAACTGCATGACAGACTTCCAGCCAGAGAGACACTGACCCCATAGGGGGAAAGTAAAATACACCAAATGAGGTGAAAATGAATCATTGCTCCATATATATTATTGCCTTATTCCAACTCCAGTGCTATCAATAGAGACCTTTGTGCAATTTCATTAAAAAGAGAGAGGTGAATGAATACTATTGAGTGACATCAGAAAGGGATGTTGCAATAAACCTCTCTATGTTCAGAAATTTAGGAGAGTGAATTTTCTAGCTTAGCTAGATAAATTACTTGAAGGCCATCTCCTTGCCTAATAGATGAAATTATGTAAGTCTTGTCAGTTATGGTACAGTTGAACAAGGCTGGAAAGGCTTGAAGCATATCAGACTGCTGTATAGTCTAAAGAGCTCTGTTGCCAAAAAGTTACCTAGAAGTAGTAACATTGATGCAAGAGGTAAGTAAAAGAAAAACAAAAATTAATATAGTGCAGCAGTGGGACGCATCACTCTCCAACATGCCTTGGCAATCCATAACAATACAGGAAACATTGTGTTTGGGTAATTGTTGAAGTTTCTCAAGATAAATCAATTTGGAAAAATTAAGTGCAGAGTGACGTGAAGGCAGTAGTAGTTTATCATGCCAGCACTCTTGGTTCTTTCTGAAGTAAGGCAGTACAGATAAAAAGGCTCTTTTTAGTGAATTCTGATGAAATTGAGAATGATTTAGCACTCCCTGGGATTTTCTTTTATTACCGAATTTAAAAAAAATATGATAAAACAGCTGTATTTAAGATAACTAAATTGCCATGGATTAGACTGTCTTATTCTCCTGCTAAATGGTCTGTGTTTACAGAGAATGGAGACTTTTCTTCTTGTAACTTAGTTACAGTCAGGAAGACCCTGATGGCTTCATTACATTTGAGCCAGGACAGAACTGCGCAAAATTTATGTCCAGGAGGGCAGTGAGGGTTTCTTTGTCATGGGAAATTGTAAACACAGTTTAGAGGATAGGAATCGCTTAGCAATTTTATTTAACTCTCACTAGCTCAGGGAGAATGGTAAGAAATAAATCAAATGCAACTATGAAACAACAGTGGTAGAATGCTCCTGAAAAACACATTGTTTTTTATAATTTGAACACTTTTTAAAAATACTTCGTAACAATTGAAGTTGATTTTTATTATGCAGTATCAGTATGCCACTGTCAAGATAGGGAAAATTTTATCCATTCACGGTGGATTAAGATGTTCCCAGACAATCATTTTTGATAGGATCAGAGGATTGTTTGGTGCTAATCGTTCCTGACCAGCAAAACTATGAGAAAGCTTTCTTGCAATGGCATTTGGCCAAAAAAAAAAGTGAAACTTTAACCCAATTCATCAACAGAATAGATGCTTTCCACAGGTCTGCAATCCAGTATCTGTATAACAATAATCCTTTATGAATCATTTTTCATTAGCTGTTGAACCAGTATTGCCATTATGGTGTTCCAATGCAGTGCCTGATTTGCTGAAAAATATTTTCCTGGTGTGTTTCAGAGAGAGAAAAATAAGTACTTGCCTGGTGTCACTACTGTGGGGTTTTATGATCAATGCTCTAGGAAGTGAACTGAAGTGATCAAATTATTGTGAATCAATCTGCAGCTTCTGAACGCAGGCGTCTCATCTCTTCATTATTCATCATCCTGTGATCTTGTGAAACAAACAGGTCTGCTAGTTCTGGTTAGACAACACGGATAACAGCTGATTCAATTCTTTTTTATATCAGAAAGAGAGCAATGAAGCTCTCCAGAAACTTCAGGAAAAGTAACTCTCTTATAAAGTTTAGTGGCATTTATGCCATGTGTTAGTAACTGGCTTAAAGACATTAGGTCAAGTGAATCCCAGGAGAAGGTGAAAGTCATTCAGAGCTGTTTTTTCCTGGTGAAAACATTCATTGTAAGATTTTTATGCACCCACAGGATCACAGAATATGCTTTATTATTATTTCCTGAAGAAAATATGTGCTGCTGCTCCTCTAGACAATAGCCTTGAAACTTTTTGGAGAAAATATTTGAATGTTGAGGAAGATCTCATGCCTCACATGTTTGTTGTCTTTTGAGAAGGTAATTCCAAGGCCCTCACTGGAAGTATTTGTAAAATGGCACAACTTTTTGTCCACCCACAGTTAGCCCTGAACACTGGCTGCCTTTGCATATGTGAAGGGACCTGTTATTACTGAAAAGGCAAAATATATTTTTTTGCTAATTAATGTAATGCGCTGTGGAGTGACATGGAAACTTTTTGTTAGTTATCTAACTCCTTTTAATTCCAACTATCCAATTGTAAATGCTTTAATACATCATCATACAGATGATTTACATAAACATTCGCCATGAAAACAAATACCCATCATAGTTTGGAAATAATAAACTAAAATCAACCAGTAAAATTGATTTAGCAAGAGAGTTATTCTGATGATTCTACAGTGGTTCTTAATGGAGCAATTCCCATCAACACACTAAGTTCCAGTGAGAGTACAGAGTACTATGCACTAGCAGTGAAGTAAAATGTCAAGATTCAGGCTCCTGTTTGTTTATAAACTAAGCCACAAACATCAAAGCTTGAAGTCAAAGAAGATGTGTGTGTGTGTGTATATATATATAAGAAATATCCTAATCAGTTGACAGTATCACAGATGCACGGAATGTAGTTGAAGTGTGTATGCTGTGAAATCTAATGAGCAATCTTGCTGTTGCTGATGAAGGTCTTGTCAAGACTGAACAATTTATTCATCATCACTGTGTCCATAGCAGTGACAGCACAACTGTTAAAACCACCAGATTAGTTCTATTTTCCCCTAAAAAGTAAAACAGTAGAAAACATTCCACCCACTCATCCCACACTGATACAGCACACTCACTGAGCAGCCCTGGAAGTTAGCTGCTGGCACCAAATGGTCTTAAATGTGATCGTTAGCAAACTCAGAGCCATGTGGAGAAGGAAAGGTAGCAGAGATTTCCAGCCTGAACAGAAAACTCTCCCAGAGTAAGAATCATTGGAAGCTGCTCGCATAAAAAGACTAAAGAGCCATATATAAAGCCAGAGGCTGCCCCAAAGCATTGTGCTGTCTCACCATAACAGAGAATAAAACACGATGTGCAGCTGGTAGGTGTGCAGGGAAAGTGTGGTAAATTAAAAAGAGGCGTAAGCATACCTACTCCTACTTGGCATACAAGGGATGTGTGCAACTTTTATAGGACTTGTGTAAAAATTGAGTAAAATCCATTTTTTTCAACTGTGCAACAGAAGGTACCATCTGCAGAAATCCAAAAGCCATATAGCATATGGTAGTATTTTTTCCTCCTTTCATTTAAATGGTAAGAAGTCTGTTGATGTGTCTCCTCTCCCTTACTAGGTTCTCTCACTCATTTTTTCTTGACTGAGACAACACAGGTATTGTAAGAGGTACAGGCTTGTCTTGACTGATGTGCAGAAGACCTCAATGTACGGAGTTTCTCAGACCTTCCATTGGCAGCTCCAAACCCAGAATATCCCATGTCACTTTATGCACCACTGCAATAGCAAAGCTCTATCTTCCGTGGCACAGTTCGGTGTGTTCATGGAGTACTCTGGCTACAGAACTACCAAGCACAAATTTACATGTGACTTAGAGCTTATATGCAAATCAAGACCTCTTTAGAATGGTGAGAAAGAGTCCTGTATGGGGAGACAGCTCCGTTTGTCATGCAAGAGATGACAAGTGATCCTGTGGAGTTTCTTCTAATAGCTGCAATGTAATTCTGGGCTGCACAAGCTGATGCCATGTGAGTCCCTGCACCTGCGGTTTGGACAGACCTGAACTGCTGTTTCCTCTTGATTGCTGATATACTTTCATTATAGGCACACACCGTGTTGTTCTTCATGTGCTGCTAACCGGAGCCCGCTTTCAGAAAGCTAGATTTTCTCAGAGATTGTCTCTGTAAGCAATTTCTCCAGTAGCCTGATATGCCATATCCCATTAAAGATTACAAAGCAGAGCCAGCAAGGACGACTAGGGATTAAAAAAAAAAAAAATTAAGTTTATCTCCTGATTTGTGAACATGCAAGTGAAGAAATCCTGCCTTCAATAATTACATTGCTGAAAGAAATAGAGCTCAGAGATAATAGAAAGGCCAGTGTAGTAATTGCTTGTAGTACTAAACAGCTGATACAGTAGGGCATTTGAATTGCTTAATGAACTGATTTAAAGGTAGATATGTTGTGTCCTTTAACAGTAACTGCAAATGTCCTACCAGACATCTCATTTGAGACAGGATTTTAATTCTCTGTTTTCTCTATCTTCCACCTCTTACACAAAGGTGAGGCAATAATATCCCTCCAGTAATGGAAAGACATGAAATAACTGTACAAATCTACACATTTTGAAAAAGCTTTGAGCATCTTAAATTTGGGTTGACACTTTTACTCTGGACCTGCATGCTCCAGCTGCAGCAGAAAACACATCCGAGGGTCTTCCAGTTAGGTAACAATACATATATGCCAGCTGATGCCTTCTGGCTTTCTTATGTGGGGTGAACCTGGTGCGAAGTGGATGAATATAACCTCTTTAAAGTAGAGATCTGTCTGAGAAATGTCATAGGTGCTGATCCTTTTCCTCTCTTGTGGTTTGTGGGGCTCTCGTTCTTCACTGGACTCTGGTTCTTACACTAGTACTTTGTAGTGTTTCTACAGGCCTACCCACCCAAAACTTTCCTAAAGAATATCAGATATAAGGAAAGGCTGCTTTGATTATTTACCTTCATTTAATTTGTCTCCATCCTTTCTCCTCCTCCATCTTCCTTCTTCTCCCTCCCCCCAAACACTCATTTCCTTTGGTATTAGAGAACAGCAGAGACAGTTAAGCAGGTAAATGCGCTATCAGCCAAGCTTCTGCAATTCTGTGAAGCTCTGTAAACCTCCTGAAGAAAAAATAGATTGTGTGTGAAGGGCTGGCTACAGCTTCTGTGGAGGACTGTCCTGAACTTTGTCCTCAAAAGGAGGTGGCAGCTGTCACCTTCTGCAAACAGGGGGGAGCAGGCCTACTGGGAAAATATCAAGGTTATTAAAGATTAAATGCTAGCAACTTGGAAGTTGCTAAATTCTTCTGTGGATTTTCAAGAGACTGTGGCTTTCAAGAGTGCTGGCAGTTCTTGAACTCAGCATTTCTGCCAAATCTGAGGCAGGTGGGGGCTCCACAGCGTAGTTTGCCCTGCTTTGTGTGCCCAGACCCCTGCCCCAGATGCATGTTTAGACGAGAACAAGTGCGTGCAGTCCTTTTGATATGCCCAGGCAGGAAGGAGCCAGGGTGTGCCGTGATCTCAACGTCCAAGGGACGTGAATGGACACTACAGGTTGCACCATCCTCAGCCTGAGACACAGCCTGAGACCTGCACTGCAGAGCTGAGCATGGCATTCACACTGCACTGGGGTGAGCCGATGACTGCTAACAATTCTTGAAGAGTCACGGTCCATTTATTCCTGCTTTTGTATAAATACTTAGGCATCTAATTTTAAGCTTCCATGGCAGGGGATTACAGGGGGAAGGGGCACTTAGAGGAGTTTAACTACCACTCACTTTGTTTTTCTGCAAATCTTCTCAAAAAGAACAAAAGGTGTGTTTTAATCAGCGCACGAAGCTTCAAGTATTAGGGCTCGGTGCATTTGTTTTGGGTGACTCAAAATGTGAGCAGCAGAGGGGGAATGGCAGAGTATTCTGCCATTCTTTCTGCTGCTTTCTAGCCCTGTTTTTTTAGTGAGTTAAGAAGCTCTGGCCAAGCCACCTGAAACAATTAGGTCACTTTTCTTGTGCGACAGCTCAGGGTATGCAATTCTAATCAGAGACTCAATGAAGCAGACCTATATTAGACATTAAATGACAGCTGAGTGACAATAGTACTAGTAGTGAAGTGAAATTTTAAAATATCCCAACTGGAAAAATGGCACGATTAAAAGCCTCATCTGAGACAACTATTCTTTTTTTTCCTAGAATTATGGAAGACAGTTGGAAAGAATTTAAACAGAACTTTGTTGCTGCAAGGAATGGATGCCAGAAACGGAAGGCAATCAGAATAGATCTGTATTTTGTGACAATAGCTGGGTTTGAAGCACTAGATCTATTAAATAGTTTCAACTCAAACAGTAAAACTCAGTTATGAAACCATGTACCAGAAATTTGAAAGGTATTACATTTGTACAAAGATGGGAAGTCTAGGAGATCTAAGGGAGATCTGATGGGGGTTGCAAATGGTTTGAGGAGGCAATCCACATTTTTGCCTGCTTCTTGATGTCCTTCATGAAAAATCAGGCAATAGTGAAGTTTCAAGGCCAAGAACAAGACAGAGACCAGAGAACCAAAACTAACGTTTAGAAAGAGAAGAATTTTGGTAGCCCATACAGCAGCTTATGGATCATGTCCTTGAGGTGTTGATTTTATTTGGTTTGAGAGAGAGACCTAGACAGGTTCAAACATACGTCTGTACAGCAAAAACTGCTCTGCAAAAGTTTTTGTGTGCAACAGGTAGTCATAAAGTTAGTGTCTCATCGCTAAGAAAAGGTTGGGCATTCTTTCAGGAAAGTTCAAAGTGCTGTAAGAAAAGATATTTGAGAAAATGGAAAAGGCAGAGTCCACACAAAAAAACCCTCCACATGTAAAGCTATTCATGTTGTGAAAAACAAACAGACAAAAAAGCCAAGACAATCCCTTGCCTTTAGAAGAATGGCTGCGGTTCTTACAGATTCTGTTGTTTGGCAGGAATTTAATTTTGGCAAAGTGTACTCAGCATAAACGAAAAACACAAGAAGTGTTATTATCTCTTTGGGACTTGGTGGGCAGTGCTGCAGTGGAAGATTAGTGGGCCATCAAAATGAAGCGTGTTCAGTTTCAGTTAAAGACAGGACCACCAGCCAGCAAAGTGGGACATCGGAAAACAATTATAGGCAGTAAAAGCAAAGCAAAAAAAAAAGTGTTTATAGCAGTGAGCGTGTATACCCTTTTTAACAGAATGTGGGGTATACAACCAGGCAGGAGAGAGGTGTATTTTGTGGTATCAGGAAAAAAAAAATGTAATTGCTTGAAGACATTCAAGCAATATCCTCTTCTGGGAACAGGAAGCAAATAACAGGGAGAATATGAAGTTGTTTCAAAGGGATGCAGGAGCTCCCACTGAAAAAGCATCTTTTGTCCCTTTCACTAGAAAAGGTCGTCCCTTAAGCCAGAGGCATCAGGAGGAGCTGGGTAAGACCTGCTGCTCTGTGACCAGAAGGGTTTCGGAGCATTACCGAGTGCTCACAGCAGGCTTTGGGGCAGCTGCTCTCAGCCTCTCACTGCACGTGAAGCCTCAGATGCTCTTTTCAAGTACATTCACATGCTCTCCACTTGTGAGAAGCACAGGTTTGTTTGTCTATCACAAGCCAGGAGTGTGAAAGTGTTGTAAATAACACTCTGCCATCTTGCCCACGCAGGGCCCTCCCTTCTCTGGGCAAAGACCTCCCAGTGTTGCCTCCTTCCCTTGAACTGCTATGTTGCCATCACCTCCTGCTTGAGTGCTGCTCCCACGCAGGCCCCAAAGGCAGGCCTCATGCTCAGACAGCCCTTATAGTTGTTGCAGGTGCTATGAGGCTTCAGCAAAGTCTCCTGGCAGCTTCTGAAGTGTCCAGAGTCACCTGCCTTGGGCTGAAAAAACAAAAACGCAAACCCTCCGCACTGTAATATCACAAAGTTCTTCAGTAATACGTGATGTGTCAACAGAAAGGTAGAAGTCATTGCCAATTTGTCTTTATTCACAGACAAGGGTGGAAGGCAAGACTTCCTGGACTGCTTCATTAAGTAGCTTTCTGCCCAAATTACCTGCCCGAATCAGCCACCTGACCATGCAAAGCTTTCTAGTATCCAAGGGGTTAAAACTCTGATAAAGAAGCTCCAGTTCTGATGTAATAAGTGACAAATCAGTTGTTCACACCTCTTTGAGCTGAACAGAAGCACAGTCTTCATAACAGTGTGGTTAACGTTGGAGGTTGAGGTTGTGCACATCAGGTGCTAAGAAAAAATGAATGCCATGTTCAAATAAAGCAGAAGTCGGTGACCATGATCTACAGGGGTAAGAAAGGGTCGTATACTCTGACCTGAGAGAGAAGCAATAGCTGAAACCAGCCACAAGGTGTAGACGGTATCGTGATGGACAGGAGAAGCCTGCCACAACTTACTTATCCGTGACCAGGAATAAAAATTACTCCTTACAATAGTTTTACTATTTGAACACAAAGCTGCATGCCTGCTGGCACAAATTACTGTTTTTCCCACAGGTAACGAAATTAATCTTACTGACAGTATACACTACAAATGTTAGTTCCTGGGTGCTTTTCCTCTTTGGTGACATCGAGTTGTCTAGTGAGTACAGAGACAAAGGTTTGCTGACTTTTTGTTCAGTAATTCATTTTATCTTTTCAAAACATCTCTGGAATTAACATTGAATTTGCTGGGCAGGGAATTTGAAGGAATTATCGTTTTCCATTTTCAACCAGGATCATCCAAGAAAAGAAAAATCATTTTCTTATCCAAGGAGATCTACCAGACCCACAAGGGTATCCTAGATGTGAGGGAGAGGCTCTATGAGACTAGCACACAAATACGCTTCAGCAGTTTCCTGTTTTGACTTTTCTACTTTGCATGGGACAACCGAAATATTCACTGAGCCGAAAACTGGGGCTGAATTGCCTGGTACTAATCTGGAAAGTGGGATAACTGTAGTTACATCGTGAACTGTGTTGTAGTTGTGAACGCTTAAGTGAACACGTTTGTTAAGGTTCATAGTCGTTTCCTTCCTTTGATTTATTTTTGGTTAAAGATGTCTAGAACGAGGAAAAAAATATTTTGGTTTGAATTGAACTTTGAAATTTTTTTTGTAATTGAAAAACTTGGTTTGGATCAGGCAAAGGAAAGTACCTGTGTTCTGCATGCGGAAACAGCTGGAGGAAATTGTTCATGCAACCCTAATACCAGCCCTTTTTCACTGGGGGTGAAAAAAAGAGAGAACGGTATTTATCCATGTTCAGTGATCTTTCTGTGACTGCAAGGTCCTTATCTACTGGTGACTTGCCGTGATCCATGATGTCAAATATATTTTAGGAGCCAGGTCTGTTCCAGTGGCCAGCCATTTGTGTAGCAGGAATTCAGTAAGCAAGGACAGAGGTTACAGAGACAAATCTCACGTTTGGATTTTATGCACTGTTGTAATTTCTTCCTCATGCCTGGCTCACAGCCGGAAGAGACAGAGCTATGCACAGGAGGTTGCATGGAAAGAGCAGGGCTCTTTAGCCCTGAGACAGCTGTCTGTGGATGTGGCACTGCTGCTTCTGCATCCTCACGAGCTTATGTGCGCAGCGCAGTGCTGGGCTGGGTGAACTCGCCCTGCCCTGGCAGCAGCTGAGGGCACCCTGCATTACACCCTTTTGCAGATCCTCAAACACCCACAGGAAGTCAGCAGGCTGAACAAATGCTCTCTGCAGACCAGATCTCTGCATTTAACAGACCTGTTAAAACTAAAGGAAGGCTTGGTTCTGTCTTTAGCTGTGAAGTATTGCTCAGCAGTCAACTTAGCCCTTCTTTTTTATATTATAAACCAAAAGGTGTAACTGAGGAGAGTCTTTCTCAGAGAAGCACAGTGCTGTGGATGTCATCTGAAAATGCATCTTTAGTCCCAGCACTGAGGATGGAAGCATTTGGCTGTTTAGACAGTTATTTTCAGTTCTGTCTCTCAAAGGCATCTGGAAATTATTTTTAATGCTTCGTAGTACAAGTCGCAGAGCAGCTCACTGCACTTACACTGTCAGGCAGTTAATGTTTAAAAATCACTTATTTTTTGTTTTCTTTACTCTACCTCAGAAGAAATATATTCTGTTTTATCTAAACAGAAATAGATCTGACTACTTTGCTTGCAAAAACTGCCTATAATGTAGTTGAAGAGTTTGCTACTCACCTTTTTTTCATTTTCAAAGTGAAGTAAAAAAGAATTAATTGCTCAGCTGTTACTCTGACATCAAGGAAAACTAACTCATAGAAATTATTGTGACGGAGCTTAGAAATGGGCTGGGTGCCAGCAAGGAGACATAGGAAAGCTAAGAGCAGTATAATTTTGCTTTATGCAGTTCTTTTATTGCTGCACTGCTGCAGTATTGCCTTCTAGTTAGGGCCTCAGTGTCTCAAAGTTGTTTTTTCTTGCTCCTAAGGCTGTGAGAAGCTTTGGTGCATCTTAGACAAGGGTCAATGAATTTGATGCTTGTCATCTTCAAGCATCCTTCATGTCTCATGGGCTGGGAAAATTAATTAAGAAAAAATTGCACATTCAAATCTCACTGATGTTTCAGTAAAGCCAAGATTTTTAACAAATCCATGACAACTTTTAAAAGAAGAAAAAACCCCCAGAGTATAACTAGGTCAAGGAGAATGGTAGGATAATGGGTTTATTTAGACTACAAGTTTCAGTAGCTGAATCTGGTTTCAGTCAGAGAAAAGTCAAGTTGCTCTGGACATTTTGGAGATGAAAAAAATATTACTGTCACTGCTTGAAGAAAGCAGCACTTTTTGCTTTAAACTTGTCTGTTCTCAGAGAAACCTTGGAGACAAAGCCAGTGGTCTGACTACCATGATCCATCTGTGCTGAGTCTGAGCAGAATATTACAGGAAAGGCTGCAGGTCTGACTTGACCCAACTTGCAGTGGGTAGAAATCTGATATTCAAACACAGAATTACTTTAGTGTACTGGTACATGAAAGAAATTTCATCTCTAAATGCAGTTGAAGGAATGACTTCTCACTGCAGCTCTATTCCAAGGCCCATGCTTTAGGGCTATTCCTCCCTTCAAAAAGATGCCTACTGGCAAACTAGGGGCTGTTTTTACAGAGCAATCACTGAAGATGCTGGGGAAAAAAACAGAGGCAGAGAAGTCTCCACTTTAGTCATAACCAGTCAAAAAATGCCATCTCTGTATCATGTCTGGGGGCCGTCTCCAGTGCTCATGGTGGGTTTTCTTGAAGGGCAGGGCAGTTTAAAAGGAAGTAAAATTCAAGCGCTCTGCTATGGCTAATTTAAGGCAGGGCAACTTGTGTTCTGGAGACTTTCTGGTGGCAGCTGGTGCCAGAGAAAGGCAAAAGTAAGCTGCTAGATCTGTTTCAAAAGTTACCCCTGGGAAATATGGCGGTTTCATTTATAACCCATTTTTTGGGTTTTGTTAAAGAGGCCAGCCTTGAATTTTACTGCAATGCACCGCAGGTAGCAAACCTCCAGCATGGGAAATGCGAGCAACAAAATTAATTGTGTTTTCAAAGAACAGAAAGATCTAGAAAACAAAATAAAGGTTACTTAAGTTTCCTATGACTGTAGTCATACCTTGCTTACAGTGTATAAGGAGAGTCAGTTAAATCTGCAGGTTTTTTGGATGCACCTCTGATTCTCAGCCATTCTCTCTTTGAGGTTTTAACTGTGGTTTAACTGCTGTAGCTTTATCTGGCACTAAGCAGCTTGCACCAATTTCAGGTGGCTGCTGCTTATTAAAAATTGAACTATACCTTTTCTCTGTTCTTAAGGGATATAGCTGAGGTTCTGAGATCACGTTCATAAGGAAATACACATGGCACGTACTAGACTGCACAAGAAAGAGTGGCACTGGGGGCTGCATTTTATGAGCTAGAATGACTTTAAATGAGAGCAGTGCTAGTTTTCCACCATTTTGTCAGCAGGGAAAATCTGACTGAAAAAGAAGTGTTCTTGTTTCTGGAAATGAAATTAGGTACTCACCAGTAAGCTGCAACTCAGGCAAGAACTGTTCAGGCACCCACAGACAATTCTGCTGTTCGTGAATCTAATCAAAATCGTGTCACTTGCTCCTTCCTCTCCTCACGATTTGCTTGTTGCCTTCTCACAAAACAAAATTATGCTTTTCAAAGACTGATTTTTAAGTCATGGCTCATAGCAAAATGAAGACCTCACAGGAGTCTCTAAGTGCTACCACAGTACAAGCTGTTATTTAAGAAAATTACTTTCCTCATCACTGGCTTTTTTCCTAGAGTTCTTGCCTTCCTACCATAGTGGTAATCAGGAACAAAATGTATAGAAAACAGGTTTACTGAAGATGAGGATAGAAAATCAAGACCAATAGTCTAATTTATAATAACCTACCAAAAATACAAGTTCTAATATTAAAAAATGTTGATAATTTTAAAATATTTTAATATCTCCGTATTTCTAGTAACACAAAAACACCTTTTCATATTTCAAGTGTGGATATTCATAAGTCAGCTAAATTGCCTCAAAACACCACCACCTCTTTAAGCTAATGAGCTGGCTTCACACTGAAGCACGTGAAAAGTATTCATATATTTTGTTTTGCAAGGTTCAAGTGTACAGATCATAAAAATCTCCACCAAAAAGACAGTAACAAACAGTTTGGAGAAGACAACGTCTTGATTTAATCGAGCTTATTGCCAAGTGAACGTGTATCTAACAGTTAGATGCAGAGCTGTTTGCTTTCTAGATGCTGATAATACAACCAGTAGTATGTAAGATCGATGATCCAGTTTGCAATTAATACCAGGTGATGGCAACATATAAAATTTGGGGTATAGGAGATACATGAGGAGAAGTATAATTAACACAGATGAACTGTTAGTGCTTTCCTTTTTTAAATTATTTGTTAGGTTATTTATGTTGAATCCCTTCCTCTGGCTAGATTCTGTTCCATGATTTTCTTGCATGGTGAGGGCAGGAATCTGTATGTGATACGGTCACAATAAATTGACAATAACAGAGATAAGCAACAATATATAAAAGAGAGCGGCAATTTCCTGTATTCAATTCAATTTATTGAAGGCTTTCTAATATGATAGATTATTTTTCTCTTCAGGATAAATGCAAGGGAACTGCAGTGCTATGTATAGTTAAGCTTTTCCCATTCTTTTGGTTCCTTAACTGGTTTTTACTGCAGCAGCTTTTGTGATGACTTATTGCATTAACAGGAGTGAAAATGAACCTTTTTGTCATTGCAGCACCACCACCTCCACCCACAGTTTTTTCACAGACTTTTTGGAAAGAAATTTACAGCCTGCTTTATATGCACAATTAATAGTAACACATTCTCCTATGTTTTTATAGTCAGAGGAAAGGAATAAAATTCAATAGGATTTTTTTTCTTTTGTATACATTTCCTGTATACATACCTAAAACCAATTTTATAGCTAAACCAAGCCTTCAGTTTCATATCTTCAATTCCATGTCTTCATTATGAATGTAAACAGTTACTGAAATCTCACTGAATACATAAAAAAATTGTAAATGCAATTCACTTTCTAATCACTGAGATTTCCTTCATCTGACTCCTCCTCATTTTTCATCTCTAAGGAAACAAGAATTCATTTTGCCATGAAAATAGGCTCTTGGTTTCTTGATACTTGACTAGTTCCCACTACAAATATTTTTTTCACCCCATGCCTTAATTTATTGTCCTAGCCATCTGCTGGTGACATCAATGGTGATGTTCCAGAGGACTTTGATTGGAGGTGCAGGAGACAAGGCAGCAGGAGGCAAAGGTGGACTGTCCTCAAAGAAGATGAGTGATTTCCCAGTGAAGTAGAAGGAAGGAAAGCACAGAACATATTGGGGAGAAGTTGAACTGCTCCTACATAAAAATATATTTTAAGCTCCTGTCAGCTGTTAGAAATCCATATACAGAAAACTCAGTTTCAGGGACTGCTTCCATTACGCTAACACTATGCAAAACGGATCTTAAAAATATTAACAATAATTTATTCTCAGTAAACATAAGAATTTTCCTTTCAGGCATCCTGGCCTTAAATCCCCTTTCATGTTAGTTGGCTCTGATTCTTGATTCTATTTTTCTGTCCTGTGTTCCTCTCTCCCTAAAACTGCCTGCTTCCAAAAAAAGTTCCCCTGCTACACATCCTTCCCAAACCAGTCTCCATTATCTTTGGAAAATGCTCCTCATGGTGTACTGGATGTCTCTAGAGGCTGAGTTTCGTACTTCAGTGTATTGTTCTCGACTTTGTAATATGTAATGTAGTGATACGCTTTTGAACATGACAAGCTGAGAAGTGTAAAGGTAAAAGATGCCTACGAAGAAGCAAAGAGCTCTGTGTGCAACAATGTACTGCTGATGTAGATGAGGCACTCAGGGACATGGTTTAGAGGTGGACTCAGCAGTGTTAGGGAAATGTCTGGACTTGATTGAGGAGATCTTTTCCAATCTAAACTATTCTGTGATTCTATGTGGAACTTCAACATCACGGGGTAGAAATTTCAAGAACAAGCAGCTAACATCTGTGGGTGCAAAGTGCATCTGCATTTGTGAATTGTTGCCTGAATCAAACCAAACCTCTTCCAAAATCCCCGTTTTTTTATATAATTTCTTCCTGGTAGACTGGACTTTACTTTTAAATAGATATCATACTATGTGAGGTAGGACCTGCTTTGCTATCTGTACTACTACTTCATTAATCAATAGCTTTCAAAACAGACTTACTTTGATATTCTTTAGGAAGCTGAAGATCCTGCGATAAGCAGGATATGTGTCCTGTTCAAGCTGTGCACATTTTAAACAGCATACATTTGCTCCAGGCACCACTGACAGCATTGTTAACCACCAGTGGCCTTTCATCTGCAGAGCTTCTGGCAAAACAGCTCGATGATATTGTGGGAGTGGAAGCATTCTGCTCACCTTCACTGAACGCTACCGAGTCATGATGAGAGAGAAATTCAGAAATGGTAAATGACACAGCGAATGTCCATACACAAGTCACTCTGAGTGTTATGAGGATATCTTTTCATCCATTTTAAGCTGTAAGAGGAGGAAGAAGGGCAAGGGAGTTGCAAATTGCAACGTATTTGACTGGTATCTGTGTGTAATGAACCAGTTGGCCTAAGTGCCAATGTTTGTAAAATGCTTGAGACAGGAGATGATTGTCTGTGCAGCCACGAGAAATTCAGATGATGAGACACAGATATTTAACACACACAAAAAATTGCCTGTTTCTTTCTCTTCTCTGCAACAAGGGCTCGGGAGGAGTAGGATGTTTCCCCTGCAGCATGTAGTAATATCATCAGTGCCTCTACTGCAACTATAGCTGATCCTCCTTTGTGTTTTTAGAGCAAGAAGACAGCACCCTTCAGTAAGCACTCACAGGCTTCTCTGATCACCTTTAAAGCAAAAAGAGGACATATTTAGTAGACTTGATCAACTAAAGGGCATCTTTCATGCTTAGAAAAAAATTATTCTAAAAATTATAGAATATTTGTAATGCTTTTCCATAACTGTTATTGAAAAGCTAAGTTTTAAGATGGGCTGTCTTTTATCCAATTGACAGTTTAACTGCTGTTGATAGTGCTTCTAATTATGCCTTGTGTTTTATCATATCCTTTGTGTTAATGCCCTTAAGAATTAAATTAAATGAGCTGCATTGCACTATTGTGTAACAGGCTATGAAAGGGCTAGACAGAGCTGGAGTGGAAGAAGACACTGTGTAATCACACCCAGAGCATCCCAAGTACCTAAGGAAGGGAATATAATCTTTATTAGGAATTTCGTACCTGATATGGAAGCTTCATTGTGTGTCAGTGAAGGATATCTGAAGTCATGCAGAGACAGGTCTGATATCTCTTAACTCTGTCAAAATGGTAGGCCAAGTCTTCATGTGAAATGAAGGGGGTATTGACCCAATGAATCAGTTAATTTGTGTCTGTTTCCTTAAAGTGAATTTCTAGTTAACTGTCACCTGGAGTTGGTTTGGTTTTTAAAAGTAGAAACAGAAATCGATAACAGGTTTCTCTGCTTATGTACTGGCTGATAACACACACAACTAGTATCGAAGCATGTAGTATTTGAGATGTTTATCTCCCTTTGCACAAAAGGCTTAAAATCTACAGCAAGCCACCAGTTGTTTAAATAGATTGAGTTTATCAGTGCGCTGCTGACAGCAGTTGAACAGGGAAATAAGGCTTTTTTTTCTACACTAGAATAAAAGTAACTTGCTTAAAGTAGGATGATGAGAAAGAAAATACAATTGAAGCAATGGTAAATAACCTCTGAGTATGTCAGGACAAGGACCCTTCCAACCCAGACCATTTTATGACTCTATACTGCTAACACCTGTTATTAGCACAGGATATTTCTGTTCTACAGTCATGACGAAAAGCATAAATTCTCAGAGTAGGTGAAAGTGATTTTGCTCTGGTAACAGATTGACAGCCACCTAGGATAGACAGGGCGTAACTGAGATCGACATATAACTGGAAGCAGTAGAATTTTGAGTGACATAAATGTGTATGATCTTATAGGACTGCAGTGTGGGTGGATTAACAGACACAGACACGTAGAAGTGGAAAGCAGTTTCTTGATGATGCACAGGATGCAAGTTTGAACACAAAGCTCTTCAGGAAGTGCCCTGAAATTCATACTTGTCTTGTCTTTGTTTATCTTTCTTCAAGACAATATAACAACAAGATGAAAAGCTGACAAAAAAAACCAAAAAAGAATAGCCCACATCCTTGTCTGCTCCTTTTTGTCACAACAAAGAAAGAGCATATCAGAGAAGCCCAAATTCTTTCACGCTTCTCTCACACTGGCACAACTTTAAAGTCTTGGTAGTTTAATTCATGTAAGCATCTAAAAGTTTGTCTGATCTCTGGTTTGCCCCTTCCTCTTAGTCTTGAAAAAGTAGACCAGAATTACTGCGGGAAGAGGGGGATTCCAGCATTTCCATGTTTTGTTTCGCATTGAAAAGGAAACAAAGAACTTTGAAATAAAAAATGAGTGGAAAACCTGACAAATCATTCTTGAGTCTCTGAAATTATTTGTTTAGGTTTCATTCCAAATTAAGACAATGGCTTGCTCTTTTGTTTTGTTTCTAAATGAGAATCAGGCTACACTCGATAGACATATTATTTCAACAGCCATGCTTGATCCTGTCAAGATCTGCTGGAAGAAAAAAAAAAAACAAAGGAGACTGCAACTTTTATGAAAGGCTAAAAAAGATAAATTAACAATGTTTGGGATTGAAATCACATTGTATTTTAAGGTCTGTCTTAGTGCAGAGCTGTTGTAGTTAAACCAGTCAAAACAACTAATGTAATTACAAAATGATAGGTAGTAGATATTTTTAATTAATATTTTGCCCAATGTATAAATTTTTTGTTTGCTGCACGTTTGTACTGGCTTAATTCTAGATTTTAAGTCCAAACTTCTGACTTTTCCCTCTGACCTGATGAAGTCTTAGAAGTCAGCAAAATAATTCTTAGAGATTTTTAAGTATGCAGAAGCTGCAAAGCCAGCTACAAAAGAAAACAAGGAAGATCAATACCAGTGTTATCTCCCAAGTTCAGAAGAACATCTTCTTGCAATTTCAGTTCTATCCAAAGTCTTGTCAAGGAGTGAATGGTTGTCAAGAGCTGTGGAGTACACTGTGATCTATCAAGTAGCATTGCCTTCATTTAGACTGATGCATTGGGCAGCAATTGAACTGTTTGAGTTCAGCGCTGTAGTTTTGCTTAAATTTGTATGTGTCTGTGGAAAGTCTCTTCTTGGAGTTGTCTGGTCAGTGTTTGCATTTCTTTCTCATTCCAACACTTTCCTAGCATTATTTCTGTTCTTCTGCCTGAAGCCTTCCTGTTTATCCACTACATCTTGTCTCATCCCCAAGAGGCTTGAGAAGAAAAAGTCCAAATTCAGTTTTCCATACATATCTGTGTTCCCTCTAAGTCTAGGTGCCATGCCATGTGTGTTCTGAGATGTCTGCTATCAGTAAAATAACTATAGGCCTGTAAATGCTAATTCCACATTTGTGGCAAAATAGCCTTCTCTTCTGCTCTAGTATTCCAGTTCAGTGCGGAGGCCATTTTCAGAATTCCTAAGGAGATATTTTAGAATTTACACAAAACACTAAGGAGAATGGAGCGTTAGATTCACATGAGGAAAATTCGAGCACTGGCCATGATCAACAGAAAGACTCTCAAGCCATTTACTTTTGAAGGTTCCAGCAAGAAAGCAAAGGCATGTTCCATACAGTAAGGAAAAGGGCTGATCTGCTTCAAAATTCAGCATCTGCATGGGTGATGTTGCAGGTCCAGTACTGTGTGGCTGAAATATACTCCTTCAAAGCTTAATGTTTAAGCTGCAATATTTGGTTTGCATATGCTTTTTTTTTTTTTTGGCCTTTCTTTCTCAACTTGTCTTCTGAGACCTGCACTGCTGAAGTGGGGGATTTTATATTAAATTAATGAGCATCTCTCAAATACTTAAAAATGTGTATTTCATGGCTTGGTGTTGGTAGTTTAGAAAACATTATGATTTTGCTCAGTCAGGCTCTGCATTGCTTTTATATCACTTTTCCAGTAAAATGTCTTTCAGACTTATTTTGATTCATTAAGCATCAAGAAAAACTTTAACCTGGTTACAGAAGTAGCAACAGCTAATTAGTCACCCCACATGGTATATATATTTACAGATACAGTGTTGTGTAAACAATTAATCAAAAATGTTCTTTCTGTTACTTCCTGTTGTAATAATCCCTTCTCTTGACACCTTTCTTACCATGGTTTCTTTTTCCTCTCTAATCTTCCACCTTTTCCTTTGTTCATAATTTTTAGTCTAGTAATAAATAGTGTCAGTCTCCAGTGGTCCATGTTACAAAACATCAGCTCAGTGTTGCACAGACATGAAAAAGCCAAAGGGAATGTTAAGAGTTACTATGAAAAGAAAAGAATAGGACAGAAACCATCATTGTGTAACTGTACAAATTCCTGGTGCGTTTTCAACCTCAACTATTGCAAAGAATTAGGAAGATTACAGAGGAGAGCAAGTGTGATTTAAGGTATAGAGTGGTTTACACATGAGGAAGTACTAAATTGTTGCATTATCTTAGCAAAAAAAAAAAGCAGGAGATATTACCCAGATCCATAAAAAACATGTGGAGTACAGAAAGTGAATAGGAAATGACTACTCATTATTTCTTGCAACACAGGAAGTAAGGGACACCCAGTGAATTTATAAGCTATAATAAATTCGCTTTAATACAAGCTCAAAACAACACCTTTCCCCACAGCATATAATTGAAACTCAGCACCACAGGGTTTTGAGGAGGCCAAGATCAGAACAGGTGTCAAAACCAGCCTGAACAAATTCAGAGGAGAAATACATCTATGGCTAGTGAACATGATGGTCTACATTCACCCCTTATGTCAGTTCTTTAAAGCTATTACATGGCTGGAAGCTAGAAGATTATTTCAGGAAAAGATCACCCAGAATTTATCCTGCTTTTTGTAGTCCTTCCCAAAATAGTACTTACGTTTTCCTACTGCTGAACAGAGGATACTGAACTAGGGGAACCTTTGGTCTAATTTTGTGCCATTATTCTGATATTCTCTGAATGATGTCATTTTGACAGTATGCTCAAAAACCTGTTTCTATATCGAAGTGTAGTGAGTGATTTATCTCCTGGAGATTTGCACTTCATCTTCCTTGATATCATTTGATCTCACCAGAGCAAACATGTTGGTCTTGAGCAATATAGGAACCACTGGTCCTAGGAAAAGTCTATGTGAAGTTTTGAAAAATGATGGTTATATTTCTAAAAAGTAATAAGAAAGTGGAAAGAGAAGGAACCTTGAGTAATCTGGAAGATGTTTTTCTAACTAGACTTTATTAATGGTAGTTTCCTGCTGTGGTTATTTTCATACATTTATGGAGCAGAGCTATTTTCCTCACTCTGGTTATGTCTTATAAAATTCCACAGTATAGAACTCTCACTCATGTTTCCCAGGGATAAAACACTGCTGTGCTGTAATTTGACTATAAGCAAGGTGGTTTAAATAGTAGTTATGGTTTGTCTTTAACTGGGAGGTTTAGGATATGCATTTTTGCTTTGTAGTAACTTCCAATTTTTCTTTTACATCTTCCTTATCCCACTGCAGCAGTAATTGCTTATGTGCTCTTTAGTGGTCACAGGACCATGCAGCTCCCCAGAGGGATAGGAAGGGCTCTGCTAAAACAACAGTCATATTTGGGGCAGGAGTCAGCAAAATAAATAGGAGGCTATATTTCTGAAGGCCTATTTATGCCAGTAGGGAGATCCTCATACAGTATGAAGCAGCACTGCGTTAATCTCAGTAGAGCTACTTTGTTTGATGGGGGTTAAAAATCTGGTCCCATGTGTGCAAGATTCTCTCCTTAAGTGAATGCAAGTATCAGCACTGCGCCTGGGTAAGGTTTGGCTTCTGTCTCCTCCTCTCTTTATGGCCCAGCAACCCTACAACTGCACTGTTTATCCCGTTGCTTTTCTGGAAGGTTATCCCCGCTCACATGGCAAGCTGCATTTGTGGCTGCATGTCACTGGTTGCACAAGTTTTGATACCATAGGCTTGGTGGCAGTAAAAGCACAGCAGCACTGGCTTTGCTGCAGCCTTACTGCTGTCATCATGTGATACTTGTTGAGATTTATGAGTTTGAAGGCTAAATTTTGGAAGAAAAAAATCTTGTCAAGTTGACTGAAGGTAATTCTTTACACCTTTGGTATTAGAGATGTGGTGGACGCCAAACCTTGCATCCAGAGGTGACTGATGCATTTTATGTCATCAGCTGAAAACACTTCAGCATGAACTGCAACACTTGCACCTTTCTTTCCCTGAAATGAACCCCAGGTTTTGTGAGGGGTTGTCCTGTGCCACACACTGCAGTTGGAAACCGGCATGAAATACATGGATTAGCTTCTACCTAGCTGACTCCATGCAGGCTACTCCATCCTCTTTAACTGACAGGACCAAAGGCAATGGGCACAAACTGAAATACAGGAGGCTCTACCTGAGCTTCAGAAAACACTCTTTTACTGTGAGTGTGACCAAGCTGACACACATTGCCCAGGAAGGTTGTGGAGTCTTCCCGCTTGGAGATATTCAGAACCCATCTGGACATGAGCCTGGGCAGCCAGCTCTAGGTGGCCCTGCTTGAGCATAGGTTTGAACCAGATGGTCCTCCAGAGGTCACTTCCAAACTCAACCATTTTGTGATTCTGTGGCAGAGCTCCATATAACATGAAGGCTGATATTTAGTTTACCAGCAAGTAAACAAACCAAGGAGTTTGTTGCTGACAGCATTTCACGCGTGCTCTGAGGCACACCAGGAGGGACTGTCAGGACACATTAGAAGAGGCTGCTCTAGGCATGGCCCACAGTCATATCTGAAATGGGACCACTCTCCTTACAAGAAGAACTTCTGCATTTGGTTCCAGCTGGAGCTCGGGAGCCTGCAAGCAGGTTAGGCAGCTGGGGAACTTGGCGCAGAATGCAAAATTGGGAATGAAACTACCTGATAGTGTTCAAACACGAAAGAACCTCTTTATGTTGCCTTGCAGTAGTGCTCCCATCAATAAGAACTAGGCCCCTAACCTCAGGAAGAGTACCATTTAATGTCATTATTGTCAAAAAGTCAGTGTTTCCCTGCCGCTATCATATTGTGAGAAATCACAGCAATTTCCTATTTTTAGAACAGAAGTGCAAAACATCAGATATCATTGTGCAGTACTGTGCCTGAACAACTGCTATATTTTAGGGAACTTGGTATCTCACAGTGATACTTAATTAGAGAGTGAGTTGAAACAGTAAAGTACTTTCTAAATGCTAAATATTAGTATTCCAAAGCATGGAAAACTAGAAAAAGGAAAGCCCTGCTTTCCTAAATTCCTGCAGCCTATGCATGAAAATCAAGATGGACTGAGGCAGATTTTATCACAAGCCACTTAAAAAGAAAGATGTGGAAGCTTTGCCTGTGCTGACTGAGCAACCATAGAGATGAAACCTTTACAAAATCCCCTTTTGTAATCAGTCTGCAAGTCTTCCTCCAGCACTATAGATCGTGTCCTTGCACAGCAAGTGTGGGCATCGCTAATAAGACTTACTCTTTATCCATGCCGAGTTTCATCATCCACTGAGAAGGCAGCTTGCTGAGCAGAGGGAAGAGTTAGACCGTGTTGCATGCTGCTGGTACTAATAAGAAACTTGGCAAGAATGTGGTGGAATATTGCTGTAATACAATAATGTTTTTAAAACAAACAAAAAAAAATCATTTCCAAACCTCTTTGAAATGCAGGAGGCACAATTTACAGAAAATTATTTGTATTCAAGAAAGTGGCAAATCAGTTACAGCAGGTTTTGACAAAGCCTACTGAAATGATCATCACAGGCAGGTAGGAATAATACAGAGATGAGTTTGCCATCCATTTCCTCGTAAGATGTTGTAAAATATTTGGGGCATATTCCTCCCCTCCCGAGTGCACAAAAAATTACCTGCCTTGGCTGGAGAATATGTCCTCAGAGTCATAGAGCGTAGAGCAATAAACAGTTACAATTTGTTTAAAAAGTGCTTCTCTCAGGACAGATAAAAATCTTTTGAGTTTGAATTTTCTTCCCTTTTTTTTTCTTTATTCCTCTCTTCTCCTGCTGCTCTGCAATTCAATGGCTGAAAATCTCATTCGCTCAATGTCTGAATTCAGATCCAGACACGGTCTGTATTCTCTGCTGTAAAAACTCTAAGGAATGAGTAGCTGCTTGATAATTCCATAGATTTTTTTTTCAGTTTGCTAGTTTCAATATAGGTCATACCAGTGTCCTTCCCTATTTTTGATGTGAAGGGAGGAACGCAGGCAGGTTTGCCTTATGTGATGACTGTTGGTTCTTCAATGCTTTGAAGACTTTCAGCACCTCTGTTATTATGCACATACCTTGAGTAACAGGGATGATATATTTATGTATAAAACATCTTCTAAACTGAACATTTTAACTACCTAGGTGAAATATTTCTCACACATGACAGATGTAAGACAGTGATAACTAGATACTAATTAACTAGTTTAAAGATAATCTTGGGCAGAAACTAGAACCCAGGTATCCAATGCAGCATGAAGGGGATAAAGAGTTTTTCACTAGAATACCCACACAACTTTATAGCTATGTATTATTATGCATTCATTCACTATTATTACATGTAATTCTGAAAATTAGAGAGCGTTTTACTTTTTAGAGGGCTTCAATTCTGCTGACTAGTAACCAGATGCCAGATTAGTCAACTCCCCTAATCCCTTGTTTATGTTGCTGAGTCAAATTGTGGCATTTTATTCATATTAGGTAGCACCTGGTCGATTTAAACAGGATTACCCATGCTGTAAGACAGTACTAAACGTGAGTACAGGGCACAATTCAAAACAGGTGTATCACTGGGATCTCCGAGTGCAATTTTACAGTGTGAAAGAAAATGAACTCTAGCCTAAGATACCATAATGTCTCAGTAAAACCTGTACTGAAGTATTCTGAGCTGAACATCATTCTTTGCAGCTCCAACAGAGCAACAGAGGACTTGGATACAGTGTTAATGCTCAGACTACAGAGTTTTATCTTGAACATAATTTTCAAATGGTAATTTTGTACATTTTTTTCAATACATGTTTGATTCCTGTCAGGCAGGAAACTACCTTGGTTCCTCGTATTCAGTATTATGGTAGTCACTCATGAAGACGTGCTTAAATTTTTTTACTACTGCATTTATACCAGAGGGAAGAGATGACAAATGAATTCACTACCTTCATTTTAGTTGTTCGGGTCCCACAACTTTTCCCCTGAGAAATATCCTTATTTGAAGTATTTGACTGCTAATACTGTGCTTTGATATTTGTTAGTTAATTACTTGGAAGGTGGGGGAATAGAATGATGATTAAATAAATCTGTTAGATATCCATCAGATCTTTCCATCTGAGTACATCAGTGTTACTTATAAAATAGCCTCTTATGATTTCACATTTTCAGAGAACTTGTCTGGCTTGGGCTACTGCTGCTTTTGCCTGGGTGCTGGAGAAAGCTGATTTTGATATGACATGGATGTGCCTTGGAAAATGTTCTGATGAGAAATATTTTTTTAATTATTGGGGGGGAAGGGGTGATATTTTTTACACAGATGTTAAATTTCCTGGAATTAATCGGGTAGAAAAACGCCTTTGAGGCATCATTCGGTCCATTAACTGCAATGCCAACAGCCAGTGGCTGGAGTTGAATACTAACAGATTTTATAAGTCTTTACAGTCACAGACAAAGCCAGACAGATTCACAGCCCAGCCTGGCCCTCTTGTTCTTACCTGCTGCCTTCAGTGTTTATATCCCCAGTGTCTGCAACTTGCTTCCATTTTTAACAGGGAGACACGAATATAAGAAGCTGTGTTGGTTTGCTCATCTGTATAAAAATTATCCACTCAGCAAACCAGGATCAGGCCCTCCCTCTCTACTTCTAGGTACTACTTTAAAATTAATGCTATTGCAGCATTTTGTCAGACACATGTGCTTCATAATGCATGGAGCAAAACAAGAGAGTAGGGAACAGCTGAAAAACTAATTTTAGGGACGAAATTTCCTGAGAGAAATCTTTATTCATAAGACAAACGTGAAAAAAAATACAGAAGGAAAATGAAAAGATGTTGGTGTTGTTTGGTGTATGCATGTTCTTTTGTTGGCTGCATGAAAGCTTTTAATAGTTTTTTCATTCAGACAGTGTTTTGAATCATGGTGTCTTTCCTAGGGAAGGCAGGAAGTCCTTGTACACTTCTGCATTGCAGAACTGAATTCAGCAGAGAGGTGTACAGCAGTGGGGACACGGGCTGACATAGGCTATATGTCCGACTATTTTGGATTCTTATCTCCATATTTCACTTAGGCTGTTAGGACCATGCCTTGTTAGTTCTAAGTTGGGAGTCTCCAAGCCAAACTTTGCTACTTTGCTGCAATGGGTTATGACAATTTAGTATGCAGACTAGTTCTCTGAGTTTCTATTACACCAACATCCATAAAAGATGCTGACCTTGGAATCAACTACGGATGAGACATAAACCCCAAAATACTTATTACTTTGAGTAGCTAATAATCCCAAATTAAATTTAAAAGAATAATAGATTGACTTTAAGACCCTGATAATATTACATTATACACAGTTAAAGGTTCCTCCCTCTAGTTTCTACAGAATTTATGCTATTTCTTTCCAAGACTTCCCATTGTGGGATATGGTAATGAAGGGACCAGATAGCTAACTATTTAATAGCTTGTTTATCTGTTTGCTATGTGGTATCCCTGCAGCAGCCTTATTTCTTTGTTTGAAGTCTTTTATATACATGCATTTATAAGACACTCGGGAATGTGAGCAGAAAAAGCAGGAAATAAATATGTTTGGAAAGCATATGTTGTACTAAAATCGGCAAAGGGTAAGGAGCTCCGAAAAGGAGAAGGGAAGAAAATGGGCTCCATCTTAGAAAAGTAATGTGAGAGATGCTGAGCGAAAAAAGAACAGTCATCCAGCTGGGATGGAATTTTTAAGTGGAAAGCTTTAGGGGTTTTTTTAACAAAAGCTGTAGAAGACCAGAAATCAAAGATCACTCTATATTTACCAGCTTTTTTGAAGCATCTCTTCACTAATATCAGAGTATCTCACAAAGACTAATCAATTGATCTTCAGAATATCTTTATGAGTTTGAGAGATTTAAGCCTTGTTTTATCATTGGAGGAATAAAGAGATTATTTATCTAAGACTACGCAAGAAATCTGTGATACAAATAATAAAGCAGGCCTGCACTCAGTGCAGTGACCCAACCATAAAACCAGCCCATCTTCTTTCAGGGTTACAAGGCACTACGGGAGGGCTGTTGGTACAATTCATAGCCAAAGGAGAGAAGCTGATGAGAGACTCCCCCCAAAGTACAGACGGAGAGGGTTATATCATTCTGGTTGTTGGGGAAAAGCTACATTTTTTCTTGTGTTTTGATTAAAGGCAATACCATTAAATGGATTTTCAACTAATCCTTGCCGGGCATCTCTGATGGTAGCCAGTCTTAAAAAGCCAAGCCCCTTGTAATGAAATCTGAGACTGTGTTTTGAGCTTTGTCTTCATGCGGTCATTTTATGAAAACTTAGAAAACTTGTATGCAGTGAAGATGATAACACCCATGTTACAGGAAGTTAAAGCCCTTTAGATTGATAAACTACAGATATAGCTAAACATACAAAAGGGAAAAAATGTCCTACTTGTTTCAATGGGAGTTTAAAGCAGAACTACTAATACTTGAAAATAGGACAAAAATCATGTTATTTAAATAAAATTTTCCCATTTTGTGTTTTCCTTCAGCTTTTAACCATACACTGCTAAGGTTGTATACAAGCATTATCTCTGTTAAAACCTTCAGTCATTGAGATTGCTGGGTGAGCTGACCACATTTTGTGCATAGCTCTGAAGGACACAGTTGTCATGCACTGTGATCTGGGCATATGTCATTATTTATGTTACCTGCAGTGAGAATGACCTTGTAACAACATTCATCGTGGTTGAGATTTTTACGAAGGACTTGCACATCCATATTGAAACTGCTGTAGAACATTGAAGAAAATTGATGCAACTTCTATTAGCTATATTAACTCACTCTAATAAGGGATTCTCGCTCTTTCATCCCTATTTTCAAGGTACATCTACCAGTTGCATCATCTGCTTCTAAGGGATCTGAGAGCTCAGAAAAAATAAGACTACCACCATCATGGTGGTATCATACCCTTTCTGGGCAGAAAACTGCATCTTAACTGTGCAATGGTTAGGACTCCACTGACCAAAAAAGTTTAAATTGACTAACTTCTGAGACTTCTGAGTCCTACAATAGAACCGTCATTATCCAGCACATTTTCCATAGAGACTGTTGCTCAGAGGAAGATCTGGATAACTGAAATCAACAGTGCTTGTATTTGGTCTGCTTCTAATTTGCACTGTAGTTTTTAACATAGGTCTGGCAATGTAAAATATTCTTAGAGTGCATAAAAAGGCAATGCCATTTACAAACACTTTAAATGTGTTTACAAACACTTTCAATGCCAGAGCTGTGCAAAAGGGTGCACTTAGCACTGTAGTACATTTAGCATACAGCCTAATGCATCCAATGTTCGACCGTTGTTGAAGTGGACAATCTCACAATTTCCCTTCTCCTCTCCTCTTCCCCAACATGGATTCCTGTGCAGCTTTGAGATTAAGACACCATTGGAAAAAAAAACAATTAATTCTTCTAAAAGTTATTAGATTCTTCACTGGCGTTACACGAGTACAACCTCCCGCACAGGTGCATAGCTGGAGCCGAGGGGAAGGAATGGGATGATTCCTTTCAGAAATTTTAATATATTTGGATTATTCCACATAGTCATAGGAATCACAATGGAAAAAAAAGAAACCTTTCTTTACTGTGTTGAGAAGAGCACAGATGTATCTTTCAGCATCAATTTGCTTTGGAAAGGAAAACGTCACAGGACTATGAGTGAGATACACATATTCTTTAAGGCATTGTGAAGCACACACTGGAGGCACTCTGATTCTTCAGTGTTTTCGTTTTGGAATATTATTGTTTTTCACCAGTTAACTGCAAACAGAATTCAGTGGCAGGGGAAAAAAATATAATCGTTTCCAAGATTATGGTGATTCCCAGGCAAGTCTGTTTGAAGTTAATATTACAATATGGAACTATTGAAATGCAACAACAACAACAAAAAAAAGGACATAAGATGTTAGGAATTTCTTTTCTATCAGGATGATTTAATCTCCCATAGAAAATGCATTTCTGAAGTTTCTTCTGTTAGGAGCTACACAGTGTTCCAAACATTTGAGAAACAGATCAGCTGAAACTGCTTGTGTGAAAATGTTTGTTTTCTGGAAGAGGGAGGTTGCAGCTCATGTCTGGTGAGAAAAAAAAGCAACTTGGGGAGGCAGAAGGCAGAAAAGCTGCAGGTCATAGTAGTTTTCTCTGCCTTGGTTTAAGAAAAACAGAAAAAAAAGGAAAAAAAAGACTAATAACGAATAGCATTTTGAGTGTTAGCTAATCTTTTATCAGCCAACAAATAAATTGTGCTGAAACATTAGACACTACTCCCATGGTGATTAGATATTACGGTACATATGGTATGGAAACATTAAGCGGTGTTTGAAGACCTCACAACGCCTAAACACAGCATGCTGGCCAACTGGTGACCATACGCTGCAGCTGACATAAACACAGAGTTGCCTCCTGCTTTCCTGCACCTGGATTTGCTACACAGATAAATCTTAGATGTTACTGCAGAGGAAGGCCCAGCAAAGACTTCATATACTTCTCTTCACAATAGATGCAGCAAGTACACCCTACATCCCCCACCAATAAAAACAGAGTCAGTCTTCTGTTTGAAATGAGTTTGTTGCATCACAGAAGATTTGTTTTCACCCTGTCCAAAAATTGCAGCACTTCGGTTTTTCTCTTGATGAAACTAGACAACATTACAACCTTTATGTTATACTGGCTGCATCTAAAATACAAAAATATTTAGGATTGATGGGCCAGGCTCAAAAGTGCAGCAACAGGCTAAATGCTGTACACAGTGACTTTGGTTGGTTTGGACGGTATGTCAACTTGCATAGTCATGTCCTGTAACTTTGTATTCAATATCTGGCATTTCAGTCTTAGAAAATCAAGGCAAAAATTCTGAGCAATTTTTTTCTGACATTAAACACTGGATTGTTTAGTAGTGTTTCCTACTGCAACTTGAGCTCAAGTGAAATTTACGGCATTTTAGAAGATTATCAAAACAAAATTAACACCTGCTAATACTAAGTATTCACAAGCTTCTCCTTCTTCCATTTTACAGTTTAAACGTTATGTAGAATCATTTACTCATTAGTAAATAGCCTTGATGGTTTTTAGACTTCTGTAGTATTCAATATATGCAAAAGCTGCACAAAAATAACTGAAAATATGCTACAAGTGGGCAATTTCTCTTTGTTCTGTGGCACAGAGCCATATTGATTTAGCTAACACTAGCATCCTATTAACACAGACATCCTGTTCCCATGTTATTCCACAGTGAATATCACCTGACATGCGGAAAGTGGATGACTTTTTTTTAATCCTGCCTAGAACCCAAAGAATTAATTTCTCCTTTTACCTATATATCCTGTATAGTCTGTGTGAATACCAGCAGTCTAAATTATATAAGACATCTGTAGCTGGAATAAAGCATAAAGAAAGCTGGGTTACAAACCTGCTGTAACCACTCTATTGATCTTTACCCACCTTTTCAGAGCATTTAATCTATAGTTTCTGCAGCATGTCTTTTCTTCCAGTACTTTTCAGTCCCAGTGCTATTGCACGGTTCAAACAAGAGTCCATTACACTGATTACTTGTTATTCCCTACTGATGCTCTCTTCCTAGTTCTGCACAGGCACCTCAGTCTTGACCCAAAGCAAGACTCTGTCTTCCTGGTTGTGGGATCCCAGTGCACTTACCGTCAAGATATTTTAAGACTAACCATTAATAGGCCCTGCTATCCCAGTTTTTAATTAAATCTTTTGCTCAAACCAAGCTTTATCAAATAGGGACTAAGACAACAGAAAAACCAGTTGAGACAGAGAAATGTTTGCTAGATATAAACACCCACAATACAACCTTATTTGTGACAAAAGAGTACTGTATCAGACCCATTACTTTATTCCTGAAGACTATTCCTAAAGACCATTTTCCCCTTTTTCTAAAGCCATTGACCTATCATTTTTACTTTTTGCATTATGTGGATTTTTAACCTTTATTTTAACAAATACCACTTTTCTTAGCATGGAAAGCTTTTTCATTTTAAATCAACTCAAAATTTTAGCAAACATAGTTTTAATATGTAATCTTGAGTTGTTTAGGCTGAAGTTTGTTATGAGAAAGTCTGGTAGGAGCAAAAAAATTAAATGTTGGTGAGCAGCCTTTGATAGTAGATCTCTTAGAGGACAGCATAATATAAGAGATACAACATCTAATTACGTTTTAGCTATCTTGATGCCTGTTTGTCATATTACTACTTCTGATACTGTCAGAAACGACTGGAAAGGGAAGATAAGGCAGATTTTTCCTGGGTTTGGCATGCCGAGCAAAGACATTAACATATGCTATAAAATGCCTCAAGAGACAGGTTGCAGACACTGAAAGACCTCTGATTCCCTCCTCTCTTGGAACTGTAAACCTGAAAATTCAGTACTAAGATCTCCTTCTCTGTGTAACTTTACATTTCCTCTTTTGTTCCTGGTTTCTGTTGTTAAGTTTTACAAGCCCTGAATCTGACAACATCACACTAATTAATTCTGGTCTGGGGTGAGCTAAATACAGTGACACGATGGACAAATATGATGAGTTTGTAGCTGGTAGTTTAGGTCGTTACTTCTGTCACTGATGAGTACAGGGCTTTCAAATTCCTTTTCAGAGGAATTTTGAAGTTGGGATATTTAAGTTCACGAATAGGATGGAGCAAGTCTGCATGTACTGTCAGTTAACAAAACTCAGGTGAAGGGCAATAGCAGCTTCAGACAGTGACAGCATCTTCGAACTGAGTGACCAAACGTTAGTTGTTTTTTTCTGACTTGTTCTGAAACCACATTAAACCAGATACTACTGTCAAGTTAAGCAGTGGAGGTGGAAGCACATGCCTTCTTTTGCTGAAAGAGGGGGAAAAAAGGCATTGAAATGCAAATTCTTATGGTACAATTAGAGTTTTCCATAGTTTAATCCCATAGCCCCCAGATTTTTATACAGTCACTAAGCAGTCTTGAATTTATCTCATGAGTATAAAATCAAGAAAATCGTTATGCACAGCTGTACTGTAGAAGCATCACAACACAATTATTTCATTGCACAAAGCAGATGCGTGCTGCTGGTGTGTCAGAGCCAATAGGAGCTGCATGGAGTTTGTATCAGCAGGAATTCACTTTCAAATACATCACTTGAGGATGGGAATGTGCAATGTGACAGGCCCATCACTACCCATAATTCATCTAATTTACTACGGCAAGGAGAATACTTGATTGTGTCTGAAAGTCAACAGGTCAATGGCTTCATGTAGCAGCTCATGCTGTTCCCAGTAGCGCTATGTTCTTACTAATAATTTAATCTTGTATTCGAAGTTCAGCTCCTACAGCTTACCTCCTCCTTCTCGTTTTCTTTCACTTCTACTTAAAAATATAAGGTTTCATTTCAGCAAAATTAACTGCAATTTCATGGATCACTACAGCAGGAATAAGTTTTATACATAATACTGTAATCCATCTATTTGTTTCCCAGAATGCAAATTGACTTGATAAGCAAATTCCATGTCCTGTGTAAATAACCCTACTTCTAATTGAGAGTGCTGTATTTTCAGTGAAGATGGGGCAGGGAAAAGAAGATTGGCTTTGACTTTCTGATAGTTGTTGCAAGATATTTTGTTAACATTTCTTTAAATCTATCATATAGAAAATATAGGCAGCAGCTACCTTGATTTCTTTTTTAACAAAAACTCTGGTGCTCTACTGGTGCTTCATTCTCCCTTATTCTTAGAAAAAGCTTCTGTAGAAAAAGTTTTCAGAATTTGGTTCTGATATAATATGCCAGATGACAATATCTAAAATGCACAATTCCTCTAGCTAGTAGATGCCAATTATCATATGAGTGAGAATAGAACATGACTCTTGTTCTTCCATCAGTGTGTCAGTAATGGGTAAGAAAAAACACTCTACAGTAGGATGAACAATAGCAAGTTCACTTTCTGTGGTCCCTTTTAGGTTCAGATTCTCTGTGGGGTTTTCCAGTAGCTAGAATAATTTATATGAACTGAATGCTTGCTTTCATAGTGTGGATACTTTTCTACTATTAATTGATTGGTATTTCCATTTCTTTTCTCTATAAAGATATTAGTAATTATCTAGAACTACTTGCAGGTTCAGAGTTAAAACCAACGTCTAGATATTATATTGAAAATAAAAACAACAGCTTTTATATGTTGTTACAGATCTCCTAAACTACCAAGTTTCTCAACCAATTTTATTAATTATAAAGTAGAAGTTACTTAAATGTCAATGGTAAAGGTATTTGAGCAGTAAACACTAAGTATTGTCTTTAACTGTAAGCTTCATTGGACAACCAGCTTGAAGTCCATTAACTTGGTATAATCTAACTTTTCCAGGAGGAACAAACTTATTAAAATTACCAGAGTTTTTAAACTAAAAGAAGGTAGTGTTCTTACATACCACGCATTAAGTAAATCGTCACATTTATTGCCACAGAATGTAATGAAGGACAAAAACATAGACAAATTTACAGAAAACAAACGGCTCTTAAAAATAATTGTTCAGAGACGATCTCTGGCTCAACAAGTCAAGCCAGACTGGTTGCAGTGAAGAATTCCTGGAAAGAATGTCAAGAAGGCATGGTTTGTTTCCTTTCTTCCCGCTCATTTACTGTAAACAGATCATATTGGCACTCCCAGCTAGAGGACACTGGGCCAAGTGGGCCTTTTGCCTGACTCTGTACACTGCTGTAGTGCTCTTATGTGCATTATGGCATCTTCAGTATGATTTCTTGGCAAAACCACATTTGCTTCCAAACAGACTTGTTTCTACCTGTGGCATCTGTCAGAAGTGCAGAATAAGCAAACTTGCCGGCTGAAACTGCTTCAGCATTTGCTTCCCAGCTGACAGGCGCTCGGGGTGCTGCTTAGTAACTTGAGTTAACTGGGCTCTCATTGCGCTGAGCAGCCACATTAATTATACTATTCTCCTATCAGTACTCATATAACTAGAAATTCCTATATAAAAATTCCTTCTAACTGCCTTTGGTCCAATTCCCTTCATTAATCTAGGAAAATACAGCTATGGCAGAGTAATATAAAGACCAATCTATTTTAATATGTGCTCTAGAGTCAGAAAATATTAGTTTCTCTTGCTTTCTTTCAAGCCACTAATTTTCAGAAATGCCAAATGGATGCTAATTTCTTTTCAATTTTCAGCATTTCAGCTCATCTGTCTTTATATTCAACAATATTTCCACTCATATGTAAGCCTGAAAACAGCAGTGATGCCATTTTTCCTAAGTTCTTACTTGAAAAGGTGTTGGTATTTTTAAGTATTTTTTTCTGAAAATAACATGGAAAACTTGTTTTTTCTTACACTTTTTAAAATGTGCAGCTGTAATTACTTGCCAATTTTTCCTTGAGCAATTAGTTTAAATAATCAACTCCAAACTTACTAATTTTAATTGACAGGCCTTCTCAAGTCATCCTTGATTCCTTTCAGTGTTATCCATATATTGAAAATTTTGCAGTGTCTCAGTGTTGAAGAAGCCCTGTTTATAATGGTGTCTGACTTTCTCTGAGGCATTATTTATAAAATAATCCAACCATGGGAGGCACTTAAACACAAACCTCCAGGTCTTTCTGCAGCCATTCATCCAGTGGCATAACCATGTCCATAATCCAGAAGTAGAAACTGCATTGCCTGTTAGTTCAGTGATCTCTCACATTAACGAACTTGAGAGGCCCCAAGAACTGTTAGAGGCTGCTTTTCTCACTTTTACTTTTTTTAGTTATTTTTTTATAAAGTTTTTTGCATTTTTTCTAGTTATTTTGCAGTTAGAGTCAGTAAGTGATGCCAGACACTTCTCGTGGTGCTTATTTGATTCTCCAAATCACAAAACTCAGCACATTTCTGCAAATGTAACAACTCAAATTAGGAATTAGGGCTTCTCTCCCGAAAAAGGTGGCAGGATCAAAAGCCCAGCCGAAGTGCATCTACACCAATGCATGTAACATGGGGAACAAACAGCAGGAGCCGAAAGCTATTGAGTAAGTGGAAGACCGTGACATAGTTGCTATCATAGAAATACGGTGGGATGACTCACACAACTGGAGTGCTGCAAGGAATGGCTGTAAACTCTTCAGGAGGGATGGGTGAGAAAGGAGAGGCAGTGGGGCAGCCCTGTGTGTTAGGGACTGTTTTGACTGTCTAGAGTTTAACGACGATGACGATAGGCTTGAGTGGTTATGGGTAGGAATTGGGGAGAAGGCCAACAAGGTGGGAGTCTGTTACAGACCACCCAAGCAGGGTGAAGAGGCAGGCGAATTATTCTATAGGCAGATGGGAGAAGTCTCACAATCGCTGGCCCTTGTTCTTGTGGGGGACTTTAAACGACCAGGTGTCTTCTAGAAGTACAACATAGCAAAGAGGAAACAGTCCAGGAGGTTCCTGGAGTGTGTGGAAGATAACTCCTGACACAGCTGGTGAGGGAGACAGCTAGGGAAGGCATCCACTGGACCCATGGTTTGTGAACAGAGAAGGACTGGTGGGTGATGTGATGGTTGCAAGCCGTCTTGGCACAGCAATCACGAAATTATACAAGTTTTCAGACTCCCTTGGGAGGTAGGCCTGAAGGAAGGAGTCCAGGAAGGCTGGACATTCTTTAGGAAGGAAACCTTGAAGGTGCAGGAGCAGGCTGTCCCCATGTGCTGAAAGACGAGCTGAAAAGGAGGAAAGATTGGTCAGGCTGAACAGAGAGCTTTGACTGGAACTCAAGAAAAAAGTGCGAGTTTATGATCCTTGGAAGAAGGGGCCGTCAGTCAGGACGATTACAAGGATGTTGTGAGATTACACAGAGAGAAAACTAGATGGGCCAAAGACCAACTAGAACTTAATCTGGCTGCTGCCATGAAGGACGATGAAAATGGTTATAAATACATCAGCAACAAAAGAAGAGCCATGGAGAATCTCCATCCTTTGCTGGATGTAGAGGGAAACATAGTGACAAAGGATGAGGAAAAGGCTGAGGTACTTGATGCCTTCTTGCCCTCATCCTTTAATAGTAACACCAGTTGTTCTGGGGGTACCCATACCCCTGAGCTGGAAGACAAAAAACAGAATGAAGACCCCATAATCCAAATGGTCAGTGACCTGCTACACCACTTAGACACACACAAGTCTGTGGGGCTGGATGGGATCCACCCAAGGGTACTAAGGGAGCTGGCAGGAATGCTCATGATACCCACAATTCTGTGATACCATTTACTTAAAATTCTGAAGAAAGAAGCAGAGGCAGAAATAATTTCATCCTCCATTTCTCATCTGCGTAAGAAAGATTAGGATTCCATGGTAGCAAAATTAATGAACAGGAGAACTGGATATTGCTTTCTGCAATAACCTTTTGGTCCCATTCAACTGTCCTTAACCAAAAATATAGCAACCATAACAGACCCAAGGAGAAAGCACAGAGAATATGTCTAGCCTCTCCTTTTGGCAAGACTACAGTTTGATACCAAACTAGAAGGAAAGTGGCTTGGTTCTACTCAATCATGTATGCCATAATAATTAAGTGCTTTGACATTTACAGGGTAAAAACACAACATTCAGGTGTTTCACTATGAAAAGTCAACTGAAAGCATGGAGGGCACCAGGAAGTAAAAGAAGGAATGGATAATTTTATTGTCCAGTAAGTTTGTTTAAACACAGCCTAACACCTTCAACTGTTAAACCACTGCTTCAGTTGGCTAATGTAGTTAGCATTTTGATCACACCTATAACAAGATCGAAACGCAAATGGCAGAGTCAGTGAAAGCTACATTACAGAAAAAGAACAATATCTGCAACTAGGGAGAAGGGAAGGAAATGTCTCATGTCAATCCAGTGCAACCCTTCTATTTATGGGATTGTTGAAGGGCTCTAAAAAAGAGCAGAGAGGTGAAGGAATTAAAACAAGAGCCTCCATTTGTCATTGAATTGCTCTGCTAAATGGTAACACCAGTTTTTCTACACCAGTTGGCTTGGATCCGTCAGCTTTCCCAGCTCGTATACTCAATTGGAGGTGCATTTTGGTCAATGCAGCAGTAGCATAAAAAGGGAATGCAGCCTCCAAACGATTTAAATTATGCTCGTGAATTGTTATTTCACAGCTTTATGAGATGTTCCTGTTCCTATCCCTTCCTATTACTGGTTAGCATAAGGCTGGGTAGATTTCTCTGCAATTCCCAGCTGAGTCACCAGAGAAGGTCCATTTTCATCATGTATCAATTTGATTTTAAGCCCTGACAACCAGCCTCAAAAAGGGAGACAGTCTGTAATATACTTTATAAAAACAAAAAGTAAAAATATTAAAACTCATAATAAATTTTGTTTTCCTTCTGAGCCGCCTTCCCACAGTCCCCCTTATGAACATGTTTCTCCTGTGTGCTACCTACCACAGTCCAGACTGAGGGATATTTTTAATGCAAGGATTGGCATGAATTTCAAGCAAAAGATCAAAATGGTACCTTTTCAGTTTTCTAAAGAATAGAGCTAATTAACCTTTTTATCAAATGACACACATTTCCAAATTACTTAAATGGGAATTATACTAGTTTAATTAAGATTTCACAGGGAGAGACAGTTGCAAACACTTGGAACAGAGAGAAAGTGGGATGTTTATGAAGAAGGTGCTGCATGCTTTACAACTCCCTGTGTCTTTTTGTTGTTTGCACTTCAAATGGAGTCCATTTTTGTCTGTCTATCTCCTGCTGAGAGAATCTGATTTTATCATGTGTTTCAATGAAGCTATTAAAAAACTTCAATCATGAGATTCCTCTTTTCCCTTTGTACGTTTCTCTCTCTCTCTCTCTGAGTTGCAGTGTGACATTGGTTATATGGCAGGATACATTGATTTGCTTTGCTTTACAAGTTGATTAGCTAATCCTCCTGCAACCAAGTCTTGCTTTACAAAAACCTTGGTACTCATGTTTTCCTTAGCTGGGTCCACAGATGGTTTGATTTTTGTAGGTCCAGGATTTTCATGTGTATGCCACACTTCCTTCTGTTTCTTTGTTTTTAGTAAATGGTGAAAACTTCAAGAGTGACAGCTTGAAGGTCTATACACATACAAAAGGAACAACATGAACAATGCCAGCATACCCCTCCTCCTCACTTCAGGATCTCAGGAATATTTCAGAGGTGTAAAAAGAACATACTAACTGACACAGCATTACAATATCAGTATTTTGGTGGCAAGATATCAAAATAGTTGAATCACAATTAAAAGAAGTTATTAGCCTAAAAGATCTTCCTCTGAAAATAAAAAAACAAACAAAACCAACCAATCAAACAAAAATCCCACCCTGAAATATAAAATTTGGTAGATGTCTGCATTTAAATAATATTCAAATTGAGCCACTGAGACTATAAAAGCCCGAAGCCTGGATACAGCCATCCATTAATTTCCAGTCTTTTGCTTTTCTTTGTCAGTTAATGTCAGACAAATCATGCCATATAAATTAAGCTGAACACTGTATGGGTCTTAGTGTTAGCAGACAAGACATCAGCATTTGATTGTTGCATTCTGCGTCTCTGTTCTTGAGCCAGCTCCATGTGAGCTACAATGCTACAATGGTGCATATATAACTGATTCTTAGTTTGCTGGCAAGATTGACATCTCTAATGCAAAACAGAAAATATTTTTGGCTGAATAGCTAAGAGTATTTTATCTTAAGCCAAATGGAAAGTTGTACTTTGCCCAAAAGCATTTCTTATTGTTTAACGTGTTTTTACCTTTTTATTCAAATCAAAGTAGATTGTGAGATAGAGAACTGGTTTTAGCTGGAAAATCAGAACATTTCGCATTGGAAGTACTTAAACTATTAAAAATGGCAACACTCTAATTTAATAGCAACTATAAAATACCTTAATTGGTCTTTGTAACTTTTTGAACATTTTGAAGATACAATTAAGAATGCTTTTTTCAATACTAGATAGTTCAATATTACCAATAAAATTTTGCCCATTTCAGTTTGTAACACCTGTGCTCTTTTGAAGAACACAGATGGAACCTCAGCAACCTGGCTGCTTGTTCTACAAAGTCAACAGTAATTAGGAGTTAAAAGTACTTTTTTTGTGCTGCTTTTGAGCAACAGGCTGGAAAAAACATAGGCCATTTGGCCAGGCTCTGAACCATATCCAAGGAAATGGAACAAAGAAAAGTGGCTTCAAGAACTCAGGACATGTGTCTGAGATCTCACCGGCTCAGGAACTCAGTAATTTATGAATCCACTTCAGCTGCAGCAAATGGCCTTTTCACGGCTTACAGCTACCCGGCAGAATTTAGATGATGTTTTTAGGCTATGCTTTCAAGAGGTCCTAGACTGGTGGCTGCAGGGGGAAATTTCACTTGATGTCAACTCCTTTTTGTTTCCTCTGAAATGCCTCATGTTAACGACTGCAGGCACTGCACCAGGCAGAGCCAGGGCAGGGGCTGGTGTTTCCTAAGGCGTATTTCTGCTAGCCAGTAGCAATCATTTTCCAGCCATCGATGGTCCTACTCCCTCTGGGGCGCCGCTGACCCCTGGCAGCCCTCAGGCTGCCTTCAGGAGGAGGGATGGGAGCTCAGAGGGCAGAAAAGAAAAGATGGGAGGGAAACTGCCATGCAGGGGCCAAGGCCCAGCAGGGGCAGGATGAGTGTAGGGCAGGGGTAACTCTTGTGCCTGTTCAATTAATGATTGGCGTTACTTAACTATGGGGTAGATGCAGGTGGACTCCCACCACCAGGACCACCCTGTCCTTATCCCGTCCCTTCGCCCCGGGAGAGTCAAACTGCTGCCAATCACTTGCACGTGCTCCGCCCCTGTCTCGCCTAGCCCAATCAGAATACAGCCTCCCTTCCCTCATAGGGTACCTGCAGCCAGAGGGGCTGTCAATCAATCATCAAGCCCCGCCCCCCAGGTTACAGCTCCTGCTTCCATCATCTGTAGGGCTGGGATGGGGGAAGCTTACCGTGGCAACCCAGGGTGCAGCCGCTCTCGCCTGAGAAGAAAGTTTTATTTTACATCCATAAGGATTTTACCATCTGAAAGATGGTAATGACAGGCCAGACAAACCATTACTACTCTGGGCAGACAGCAGTCGCTCTTGTCCGGGCTACTGCAGTATACTCCTGCTAGCAACCAAACTGATGCAACAACTAAATAAGCAAATGTGCCTTTTCTGTGTTCTTGTAAGAATCGCATTTTTATAGCTCTCTTTCTCACAGCTTGAAGGCAGCCCCCTGGTTCACACTTATTGCGGAATCTGGTGAAATCCTGGTTTCTCTCTCACATCAGCTCCCTCTTGGCTTGTGCCTACACAGGCACGAGGTGGTCCTTGCATTCACCTGCGTTTGATTATGGAGATCGAAGCTTATGGATGCTGTGTATATATACACCCATGCGCTCTGTCGCGTCACAGAGGGTGTGTGGCAGGGAGGCACTCCACAAATTCACGTGCTGATGGCTTATGGCCACTGCTGTCTCCCCATAATAGAGAAGAGGGTGCATTTTAGGACACCTGTGATGGCTTGCTCTTGGGGGTCACTACTAATATTTGAAAGGACCAGTGCTTTCCAGACAGATAGATTAAATAACTGAGCATTGAGCAAGTTATGAGGTCCCCCAGCACAGCTGTGGCATTCAGAGAAACTGCTCTCAAGCAGTTTCCCTCGCAGTAAGAGAGTAAAACCACACTAAACTGGGTCCCATAAGCGGCTCAGTTAGCTGCTGTGACTGTGAGTTCCTGCGTGGTTTGTGGTTTGTACCCTACCAGCTTGATTGGCTGCACTTCATGAGGGAGAGGCTGAGATGCTGGGCTGAAGACTTGTGTGTCCCACGTGTCTCCACAGACTCTGGCCCTTGCTAAGCACTTGTGCTGAAGACTGGTTGTTATGAGATTCGTGCCATTCCCCTGCTGTTTTGTCTCATCACAGATCCTGAAAGGCCAGAGTGTAACCACCTGCCACAAAGGTACAGATCTGCTTGGGTGGTTGCTTCTTTCGCTATGAAGTTTTATGGGTAGATGCATTGGCTAAATTAGCATTCCATTTTCTACAGAGTTAAACAAGTAAGGTTTAGCTGAAAGGCTTGAGATTCAGTGTGTTTTCTTTTCCACCGCAGGTGCATCAGCTTTTTCTCCTTGTCAGTGGGGGATCAGGACTGTGCTCAGGAGGAGTGTATTTATTGAAACAGAGCAAAGAAAATAATAAATGGGGGGTTTTTTTATTAGTCACAAGCACAAAGCAAAGAAATAACCAGTTTTCCCAGAAAATTTAAGGTTTCTCTAGGAGAGATCAGACTATTGTGTCTCCGAGACACCTATTGTGATCATACTGAAAGGCACAAGATGCCTAGGAAAAGAAAACACTTCTGGCAACTGGAGATTTGGCATTGTTGACCCTCCTTTTGGTTAGAACCAGGGCTCTGCTGCTAAAGTAAGCTGTTTGTCCTGATCTCTTGTGTCTTCTGTGAAATGTGGCAGTTTCTCAAGGGGTCAGACATGAGCGTAATTTTTCCTCAATTGCTTTTTAATGTTGTTGTAAAGCTTTTTGATGCACTGTAAGCATAACAGGCAATATTGTTATGAGACACATCTTTAGACTGGCGTGCTATAGAGCTGTAGGGCAAGGTCTTGCATGTGTTTCATGTGTGTTTACGTGCACAAAGTTCATAATACTTGTCTTGTAGGAGCAAAAGGAGCAAAAATCAGTCTCCAAGACATGATTTGGTACCATCCTATCAGTACAAAATTTTCTTAGAAAAAACAATAATCTAAACTTTCTTCAGCAGCAGCAGGAGAGCCTGTCACATTTATAATTGTCTGGTGAAGAAAGGTTTAATAATGATTGAGCTTTTAGTAAATGGGCATGGCAGGAGGAACTGGACTTTGTGATGAGAAAGAGTTGCCTACCAGTTACGTTCTGGCATGGAAGACCGTAGGTGATGCAGCTAGCAGTGCCAGTCATCCACTTGAAAGTGGAGAAGAGAGTGGCTCATGCTTTAGTCTCTGCTCCCAGGTTTCTGAATAGGACAAAACCTGTGGCTATAATGCGATGGCAAAATGAGTTGTGGAACAGATAGGGAGGAAACCTGTTTCCTTAGCAGCGGCTCAGTGAAAAAATGCTGTTGCTCTTGCCATGAAGCAATTCCCTTTACTTTCCTATTTAGTGACATTTATTTCTATTTCATTCTTGCGTTTGAACTTGACAATCCCACGGATAAGAGATTAAGCACAAAATAGCACTGTCATTTCTGTTTTTATCAAGGAAGCAGAATAACCTGGAGATGGATGGATATACAATGTGAAATGTACACAGCTAAATTTAGCTTAGTTTTGTTCTCTAGATTTTGGGTTTGCTTTCATCTCTACCACACCCTTCTGCACACATCTAAAATTATTAAGACTGAAGGATCTGCCTGGGCAAAACAGGCAGCTTTCAGAAAACCAGGGTTCTGCTGCTCAAGTAAGCTGTTTGTCCTGATCTCTTATGCCTTCTTACTTTAGTTTACATGGGGGTCTGCAAGCTTGTCTGGTTTCTGTAAGTTATAGCCATTACTCTAGTAAGAGACATTACTTTTTTCTTCAAACTTTGTCTTCCTTTACCTGGTCACATGTAATTGTTTTTTTATTTATTCATGATTACGTTTACTCTTGCAACCATACACCAATGCCCTCCGTTTTTGCTGATTCAAGGGCCGGCAGTGCGGTTGTAATGTCCTCTGCACAGTGTTACACTTTGCCTTCCCAATCACCTTGCAGCTTGACAGCAGCTCTCTTTAGCCACAAGCAATATCTGAAAGTCTGGCAGGCAAGAGGTTGCTATTAAGCCACAGATCTGGAACTACTGCTGTAGGCAGTCTCTTTGGTTTATTTTTATTGTCTGATACAATGAAAATGATCTTCATTCTCTTCCCTATGTTTCTTGCCTTAACAGTATTTTCACTTGAAATTCTCCGCTTAGTGGAGCTGTAAGATATATGTGTATGCATGTATGTGTGTATATATATATACACTCACCGTTAAATACACTCACTGGCAAGTTCAGTCTCTGATATTAGTTAGAAGAACCTACCCACTGCGGCTGACAAAATGCTGTATGTTTGACAAGTAAGGAAATATTGCTACCAACATTTGATATGCCTATGTCTTTGGGGCTCATTTTAGTTTACTTAGATTTTTATAATATAATAAGGCCCTGATTTCTTCTACCTTTCTTTCTCATCTCCAGAGTCTGGTTTTGGTCTAAGAGGAATGTACCAATTCTGTCTTTTTTCAGTTCCTCAAATTGCTATATGGAATCATGGAATTATTAAGATTGGAGAAGCCTCCTAAAATCGAGTCTGACCATTAACCCAGCACTGCCATGTTCACTGCTAAGCTATGTCCCAAAGTGCCACATGTATATTCAATATAATGATTGCAGTACTCTTGATGTAAAGCTCAGGGCTGACTACCAGCCATATTCCAGACAGCACAAATGTTGTCTGTAAGTCCCTTGATATCTTTCAAAAATCTTTATTTCGTAGCTCCCATGAAGGAATCTTTGTTATCTTTTTAGTTTAGCTTTCCATCTTTCTTTGTATATCTGCCCAGCAGGAAAGGAAGTATATTACCATCAGTAACTTTGTCTTTCCTGCACAAGCCTTTCATCTTAATGTCTACACGCATTTTTGCCTATTGATGGGCATTTTGCCCAGCCTTTGAGGCAGGTGAGTGTGAATGCTCTCACTTTATAAATATAATCAGGCCCATGTACATGAGTGTGATGACACTGAGAGGACAGAAGCACTAAAACTGTACCAGCCTAACTTGACAACCTATGAAAATAAACTGCTCCCCTGCGATGGCAATATTATGGATTTTGGCACCCCATTCCGCTGAAATATCTCCATGTATGGCTGCACTGCACTTTTTAAATGTGTCCTACAGTACAGAGAGTGGAAGTGACTTCCCAGGAATGCACAGCAAATCTTTAGCTGAGCTGGACTTAGAAAAATTGATTCCTACTCTTCTTTTTTCGCCACTAAACCAGGCTGACTTGTTTCTGCATTTTATAGTGATAATTTAATTTTAAATATGATTTCAAATGAACGCTTTTTTAAAAGAGGATAGGGAAAGAGACTTGCACAAACGTGAGTAGAATTGGTAGTGACATCAGCTAGGCTAACAAATGTGTGTACTGTAATTTTCATGGTTCAAGACACAAACTAATTCCCATGGTACAGCCCTTTTAGGGGGCTGATACTGTACTCAAATGCTTCTGATGTTTGATCACTACTGTCCCAGGGATGTTGAACTTACCCAGCTGGGTAATCTGGTGGAGAGGTATCTTTCTTTTCTTCTGACTTTAGCCCAGAATGCTATCTCTGAAGCATAGTTGCTGTCAATACTGTTTCTAGAAGGATTTCAGACAGATGAGAATGAAAAAAAA